>CM042155.1:12205600-12249460 GCA_023376005.1 Doryteuthis pealeii
CGCCACATACCACGTACAAACATCCCGCGCCTAGCATACAGTACCTTAACGTTCACAGCCAACACGCATTTTCAAGTCACGCCGCATTACAACATACGACACGTACAAAAAAAAAAATAAAAATAAAAAAATAAAAAAAATAAAACTTAAAAAAAAATATCTAGAAATATAGAATAGAAATAAAGCATTCACGCTCACACGGGGGATACGTGGAAGGAGAGGGGGAATACAGTAATTTTATCAAAAAATAACGTCTTTTCAAAAAAAAAAAAAAAAAAAAAAAAACAAAAAAAAAAAAAAAAAAAAAAAAAAAAAAAAAGAAAAAAAAAAAAAAAAAAAAAAAAAAAAAAAAAAAAAAAAAAAAAAAAAAAAAAAAAAAAAAAAAAAAAAAAAAAAAAAAAAAAAAAAAAAAAAAAAAAAAAAAAAAAAAAAAAAAAAAAAAAGAAAAAAAAAAAAAAATTCATTTTAGGAAGAAAAATGCCATAGGCTGGGGGAGGGTACTGCTTCAGTTCAATTCTTTGAATAAAGAGTATTACCTCGAAAATTCAAAATAATAAAAAAAAAATACAGGTCCAACCACACCACCATTGTTACACGTATTATATTTTTATTTATTCCCAAACTGCATTGTTATGGCCTTCTAATCTACCTCCTAACCAATACAACACATGCTTCAAGCAATATTATGAAACTCTCTTATATATATATATATATATATATATATTATATATATATATTTCACTTATCTCTCACTCATCCATAGAGACGAAATAATTAGTGAACATGCACTTCCCCATATGAACACACCAATGTAGCCGACAACTTATATTAATGAGCTTCATATGGAAAATTGTATGTCATACAGAGAATATATATATATATAATATATAATATATATATATATATTCTTATTATAATGGAGATTGTATCTTTTCTGTCTGAACCGAAACTAAAATACTACTCAATCACAATTTCTTTGTTATTGGTCACAATTGACCATGAAATTTATTTTATTTCAACCTCATTATTATAAATTGTTTTACATTATATTAATACTGCTTAACCATATCTACATACTAAACAACATGCAATTATATATATATACAACAGAATAGTGGTTACAGTGTAACGGAAAGCTAATTGCATATTGATATTAAAAATGTGATTTTAAAAATGTATGCTTAGTATTATGATTTTCTAACTTGTGGTTTTATTTTAATGAATTAAGCAAAAATCTCTTCAATGAATCTTAAATGAAACCATTAACAAGAAAAATAAACTGTTTATCATTATTATGTATTTGCTTCCTCTTTTAACTAAATACTTAATTAGAAAAAAATAACAATGAAGACGAGAGTGATGAAAGATAAGTTTCAGTTGTTCTATTTTCGATTATACTCCCTCTATTCAAATCATTATATCTGCCATTCTTATTTAGTTTCATTAGATTTTTCTAATTTAATACGATATTTTTATAATAAAACTTAAATACTTTGCGCCCGGAGGGTGCATATATTTTGCTAGTATTAAATAATATATATTTATTATAATAAAATAAATATATAAAGGTACATATCTATTTATTAGGTGGACAAAGGAACATTTCACGACCATATTGGTTTCATGCGAGGCAATTCATCAGGTGAAGATGTTTCAAATGCAAGAAACGAAAAAAATTCAAAAAAAAATCAGAAAAATCAATAGAATAGGATGAATGGATAAGTGATGTGCGTATGTATGTTGGGTGTATGAATGTATGTGAGTGTTTATGGAAAAGCATAAAGTTGTGTATGCCAAGTAACTGGCACACACATAAATACAATGTTCTATGAGTGTGTACATTTGAATCCAATGCGACGTTAGCGTTTGTGTTGCGTGCATATGTGTGTGTGGTGATGTGTGCTTTTTTGCATGCCGGATGTGAACAGCGTGTATTGTGTTGTGGAGAGAAGGGAATGTATATTCGGGCATTTTATTGAGGGATGGTGTTGAATAATATTACCTTTAAGATTACAAATGTTGAATCCTATGGGCGGGTGGGGGTTTATGTTTATATTATTTTTCTTTTTAAAGAATTTGTGACAGGGGCTGGCTAATGTGGCAAAGTATACACGCGAATGCGTACGTAGTCGTGGTGTCAGCCAAACATGCCTGCACTTGGGCACACACACACACCACACCACACACACCACACACACACAACATAGAAGGACGTGCATAGTGGTACATATGCCTATGTGTGCGTAAACTTGTACAAAACATTTGTATATATATATATATATATATATATATATATATATATACTATATAAAATATATTATATAGTTATTGTCGTTGATTGGGTTGTGGCATTCGTGCACAATTCTTTCCTATCGACTGTGCCTCAAAAAGTGTGGATGGTCCCAACACAAGCTTCACCACACAAACCTCACTGTGTGGGTTGTTCATTTTATGAACCCTCATGCGGTCGAAAATCGACGAGAGATCCATAATAGTTTGTGTATGTATGTATGTATGGGTAATTCTAGAGAAAACAACGAAAATAAAACAATTAACCGACAAAGTAAATATCATCTATCTATCTTCATATCTATCTATTCTCTCTCCTCTCTCTCCTCCTATATATATATATAATATATATATATATTATATATATATATATAAGATTTGGGATGTTTGTTTTTAGAAGGCATTTTATTAATGTATATTTATTATTTATATTTTTGCTTGAAGGCAATTACAATGCGTATTATCGTATAAAATTCGATAATTATTAAAAAATAACCATGAAAAGTGATTTTGCAAACGATCATGCGATGCTTAGAACATCGTACAGTCTGTTTCAACTTTATTAGTCTCATCAGCGATGTATATACATTTCCTCCGACAGAATAGAAAACGTAGTCCAGCAAGCAAAGTCTGTGACTTTACCGCTCGGCTAACAGTCCGCATTCGTCAATCCCTGCGAAACCAAACCTGTCAATGATTTACTAGCACGCCTCTACCATTATGAGGACGCGGACGTTGAGTAAATAACAACAACCAGAACCATGCCCCGGTGAAGGAATAAGATTTTTGGATGTTTGTTTTTTAGAAGTACCTTAATATCACAGGATCTTGCTTTGTGGGCAAAGATTATGAATTTTGTTTATATTTGAATATATCTAAAAAAAAATATGCATAGGAATTATCATTGAAATTCCTAATTAACAATGTCAGCATTGTAATCTTAAAGAAAAAATGAATCACAAGTGTTTTTTTTTATAAATTAACTCTACCCAGTTGACGCTGCGTAGCCTCTTATTACTCTCTCTCTCTATATATATATTATGTATACATGTTATATTTGCTAAAAGTAGGTAACAGTTGTTTAACTTATAGTGTATTTTGCATAATGTTAGGGAATAATGACAACTAATTTGAGTGAAGAACGTTTAAAGTGAATTCAAAGCAGTTCTGGAAAACTGGAAATTCAAGTGGGATTGCTCAGCGTGGCAATTAGGATCTGACATTCATACACCAAAAGCACTGGCAATTATAAAACCAGTGTAACCTACATTTAGCTCATCCTGCAAAAACACACACACCACACACAACACACAGACACCAGACACAGACACCACACACACACACACACACACACACACATATATATATAATATATATATGGATACAAACACATATATATATGAGAGACAGATAAAGTGGTCCTATATCTTTAAGTAAAGAGTGCCAATATATATATATATATATATAATGTGTGTGTGTGTTGTGTTGTGTGTGTTGTTGTGTGTAAAATAAACTAGAAGTGAATTCGACGTATTTGAAAAAATAATAAGAAAGAAAGTTATAGAATGGAATAAATATGATTTTAATTCAATTTTACCTACACGTGTTTCCGCTCAGGAGTAATATCCATTGTGTACATTATTCAAACATTATTATCTTTTAAATAACCAATAAATGAATAATAATATAATTAAGAAAAAATGTAGAAATGTCTCCGCACACAAAAGAAAATGACCTTCATCAGAGTAAATCCTTATTTGAAATTGAAATTCGTTGGAAAAAGCGGAGAATTTTTTTGAAATGTTCAAAAATAACATTTTTTTTAAATTCACGTTAAGACGCGAGCGAGAAAGCGGTTAATGACGTCATATCGCATGCGAAACAGATTTGACGCGGAGAAAGGTTTTTGTGGAATTCTAAATTTTCAAAGCTGAGGGATTTTATTATTTTTTATTTTTATTATTTATAAAAACAATTTTTTTACTTATTTTATTTATTTATTCATTTTTTTAAATAGAAATTATACGTATGTGTGATTTTTTGGTGGTTTATTTATTAATTCTGTTCATAAAGTCAATTTTATAGGGATTTTCTAAATAAAATTGTTATGTTAGTCAAATCAAAATTGAGTATTAAATTTGTTTAGAGAACATAAACCAAAATGTGCTATTTTAACTAATAGGAGAAGAGTAAAAAATTTTTCTTCTGCTTTTATTCATATATTCAATACTCCTTTGCGAAATATACTACACATTTGGTTTGAGTTTTTGTTCTTTCATTCCTTATTTTACCTCTTTCTGCCGGATTCATTTCCAACCCCCTTTTCCTCATATATTATATATATATATATATATATATATTTATATATATATATATATATATATATATAATTAATAATTTGAAAGCAATTACAATTGCACATAAAATAAAACAAAAAGATGTTTCTTTTGTCTTATCGATTTCCAAAGTAGAACTTTTATCTTCAGAGAACGAATTTCCAGGAATGACGCGTTTTTTATATCGTTATTTTTTTTTATGTTATAAAACACGCGTCTCGTGGTACTTTTTTTAAACGCCACGCCGGGAAGCCGTGATAGTCATTAGACCGTCATTCAAATATCAATTTTTATTATTTTCATCTATTTATTATATTTATGTATATTCGTGATATATGTATAATGAAATGTACTACTATGTATTATTACTATGAAGGAACGTGTATTTTAATAAATTATGTATTCAGTATTTAGCTCTATCTATGTTATATTAGACCTAATTTGGCTATAATAAACTTTCTCTAATTCTGAGATTACCAATGTGCGTATTACTGTCTCTATCTTAACGGAAAAACAATTGTCTTTATTGCATTTGATTAATATATATATAATATATTATATATATATAATAATTGTTCCAAAATCATCAGAACACTTCGGAAATTATTGATTCTTGTTGAATTAGATTTTTTTCTTGATCAGAAATTTTTTTTTGGTGTAAGTTAAATGAGATATACTTCTAAGTATTTATTAATTCTGTCTTTCAATAAACAAGCTGTCAATTTGTAATTAAAAGAAAACAAATGTCTGTACGTAATTACGAAAAACCTTTCTCAGACTTAACACAACGATGTTTTTAGATTATTCTCATATTATATATTAATATTATAGTCGGATATAGCAAATAAAAGTAGTCGTCGGGTGGCTTAAAGTCGGTATCAGCCAATCAGGAGAGGGAGTATATCCCATTTTCACTAGTGCTAGACAAGAGATTTTTTTTTGCGTTTGAGGTGGGAGCATACCTACCTTACTTTACGCACAGATACCTTGCTACTCAGACGCGATTTAGGAGGACCAGTATCGTAACCAGGAACCTTGCCGGTTCCTAGGCGAACTCTATACCGACTGAGCTTATCACTCTTTTGATCTAGTGCTAGTGAAAAGGGGATAGACTCCCTCACTGATAACGATAATAGCATATATGATGATCTTCACTAGCAAACGACTGTCTTTCGGTTGTCTGAGATTGAGCACATCATATGAAGATGAACAGAGAATTGTGTGATGTGCACAGTGAAAAATATATATATTTTACCAACCCCTCGCACGAGCAGGATGCGACACAAGGTCAATTTCTTATTTCGGGGTTCAGCAGGTTTGAATTCAGAGTTTCCTTCTCCTAGACCTGCCTAAACAAGGTTAACAGAGCCCAGTCTGTCCTACTATTTACCCCATAGCTGGAGGGAGATTAGGATTCATACCTTTCCCAAGGATTTAGCGCTAAATGAAATGCAATTAACACGTCCAGGATTTGAACTTCGGGGCGACGAGTCCATTTCCCATGATTTTAACCATTACACACGCGTTACAGTGAACATTATATAGAGAAGAATGTTTAGAAATAGGATAAGCATAGATTTGCTACTCGAACCCGACTCAAACATACGAGGGGCGTTCAATAAGAATGCCCTGGACCCACTTCCATAGCAGTAGAGCAACGAAACTGCCACAGTTATTAGTCTTTTTCTACAAGGAACCACCCAGAGTTAGCATTTTCCCATCGTTTGCTGCAGCTCGCGAGACCGTTTTTTGTAGAACACCCCAGGCTGGTCCTCCAACCACGACGTGGAACTTCAAAATCAAGGTACATCATCTGGGAAACGCTTTCCTTTCAACCAGATCTGGGAGCTGTTTTCCTACAGAGTTTCTGAACATGTTTGAATTCACGCGATGCCAGCGTTATACAAGTCATACTGATTTGGCCATCATATCATTCATCATAAGTTTACTTTCACTTCATCAAAAGTCCCCGTGGTGTGCCGTCCTTTCAAATACCAAAAACGGACCACTGCTCGGACACTCAACAGGCTCCATTCACACTGACTCAGTTTCAAAACCACCAGTAATTCAGAAAACCACAATTAGTTCAGAGCTGTAATTTTGCCGCTTATCTATAGAGATATTAAAAGAATTGCACATACAAAAAAATTTCCAGCTAGACCTGCTTTTCGGAAAGGAATGTTCCCAAGTACGACAAAGAAATGTCTGAAGAAGGCTGGAGTGCACATTGCTAAACCTTGTACAGATACAAATAAAGATTAAAATGAGGACATAATCCGAATAATCCAAACAATACAAAATATAAAAACTTACATACCTTACCAGCGCCTCCACTACATCAAAATATGAAAGGGAGGGCAGTTTTTAAGTGGATTACAGCTGATTTTTCATTCAGTGTGCTTCTTCCCCTAAACTGCTTGCCTATCACCCGCTAAAGAATACAGTCAGTCTGCCTTTTTAACACACAATTTTGTAAAGACTTGACGCCAAACTACAATTCACGCAGTTCCTTCATTGATTTTGAACTTCGAGACAATATCAGTTAAGCTAAGAAGAGTCACCGTTCTTGTTGTTTGTGTTAAATTCATTGCTAAGCTCAGAAGACAAAGACTTGTTACTTTAGCGGAGTGATAGCAGTTTACCCAAATGCATTACAATAGATCCTGAAGAATGACAGAGGGTAAATCGACCGAAACTTTATATTATATATATAATATATATATATATTATATATATATATATATTATGGAGCATAGATGGATGTAGTAGAACTCCGACAGTATGAGGTAGGTTAAAGGATATTGAACAAGAAAGAAAAACTCAAAACAAATCTAAGAGTTTTACCATTCAAACCTTAGATGTTGTTTGAGTTTTCATTTCTTGTTCACCTGCTTCTACCTACCTATTATATATATATATATATATACTATATTATAATATATATATATATATAGTTGACACACCTTGTATTTCTAAAATAAAATAAGGTTCCATACATATTTTTCGAATACATGGTGTGGCAAAAAAGTACCAAATTTAATGCTGCCGAGTTGGAAAATGAAGAATTAATGTTAAATATTTAATGAGCGATTTTTTTTTCAGATACAAGGTGTGTCAAAAAGTACAAAAATCTCTTAGACACACCTTGTATATTTCACAATAAATATGAGGATTAACAGTCCGAAAAATCAAAATAAACTGTAAGGTATCTCTTGTTTGTAAATGTGTATTAAATCATTGAACATTTCGATGATTTGTGAAATAAACCGAAGAAATATTTAGATACACATTTTGTTTTTGATATCTTCAAATTTTTTGACACTGTTACTCTTGCGCATGTGCATTGGATGGTTTTACCATGTTTTTATTGATGGAAGTAGTGTTTCATAATTTATAATAAATTATGAAACGTACAGTGTAGTTAGAATATTTTTCAACTAGGCTACGTTTAGATTTAGAATTGACGAGGTCCATGGAAGTTATATATATAAAATTATATATGAAAAGTTTATATAAAAATTATGAAACGTACCTTGTAATTAAGAATATTTTGAATTGGGCTACCGTTAGATTTAGAAATGACGAGGTCCATGGAAAGTTACCCGACAGTTGTTGCGGGTAATAACCTTTTGATTGGCCCCTTAGAAGCAAGCAATTAGACAGGTGTTGAATAGTTTCAGGAATCTCCCAATTTCTGGAGATAGCAGCGCTATTGTCGGCTCTGATGGTTGGTTCACGCGGCGGATGAATCACGGGCTGGGTCTTGAAAAAAGCTTTATAAAAAAACACTAAGTCTTGTTTGTCAATTTGAATATTAAACAGCAATTCCAGCCAGTACAAAGAGAATGAAGCCCCCAGCAGAAAGCCCTGAAGAGAAGTAAGCCTAAACTAGAAGAACCATTTAAGTAAACTCACCAAAGGGCGAAACAGACCAAAACAGAAATCATATTCATTCCAATTAAATGTTCCTTATTTGCCTTTTTATTCTAGACTTGTGCCGTCATATCATCCAGATAGAACAGAAAACAATTTTACAGTGATAAGCATTTCTGGAATCTAATGATAACTACAGAACCCTGTGGAACATACCACGTATGAATATTTAATTATTACAACGTCCGGATATTTACTAGAGCTATTGCTAAATAGTTCAATATGTAAAAATATAACTAATATTCATTAAAGGACCTGTGGATATACTTACAGTATTGATAATTTAATTATTACAACGACGATTATGTTTTACTAAGAGCTATGCCTAAATAGTTCAATATGTAAAAAGTATAATAATATTCTTAGCAGACCTGTTGAATATACTACCAGTATGATTAATTTAATTATTTACAACGTCGGATATGTTACTTAGGGCTATTGTTAAATAGTTCAATATATAAAAAGTATAATAATATTCATATAACAGGACCTGTGGATATAACCACAGCTATGATAAGTAATTATCATAATGTTTGATATGTCTTAATTTAGAGCTATTGCTAAGTAGTTCAATTATGTAAAAGTATAAATAATATTCATTTGCAGGACTTGTGCATTACTACAGTATGATGATAATCATTACAACGTCTGATATTTTACTAAGAGCTATTTGTAAATCGTTCAATATGTAAAAAAGTTAAAATATTCATTAGCAGGGACCTGTGGATATACTACAGTATGATAACTTAATTATTACAACATCGGATATGATACTTAAAGAGCTATTGCCTAAACAGTTCAATATGTAAAAATATAATGTCTAGAAGGACCTTGTGCATATTACTACAGTATGATAATTTAATTATTACAACGACGGATATGTTATTAGAGCTAATTGCTAAATAGTTCAATATGTAAAAAGTATAAATATCTCATTAGCAGGACCTGTATATATACAGTATGATAACTTAATTATTACAACATCGGATATGATTTACTTAAGAGCTATTGCTAAACAGTTCAATATGTAAAAAGTATAATGTCCAAGAAAGGGGACCTGTGCATTTACTACAGTAGATTAATTTAATTATTTACAACGACGGATATGTTTACTTAAGAGCTATTGCTAAATAGTTCAATATGTAAAAAGTATAATAATATTCATTAGCAGGACCTGTGGATATACTACAGTATGACAATTTATTATACAATGTTTGATATGTTTATTTAAGAGCTATTGCTAAATAGTTTAAATATGTAAAAGTATATAATGTTTATTAGCATGGACCTGTGATATACTAGAGTATGTATTTAATAATTACAGGCGTCTTATACGTTTACTTAGGGCTATTGCTAATAGATCGATACTGAAGAATGAGTTTAGAAAGAAATCAGTTGAAGGAGAAGTGTAACAATTAAGATCATCAACTGTTATAATCATCTATCATCTACACTATCTATCTAATTGTCAGTCTTGATCTCACCGGTTATATATACCCGAGTAAAGGGGTAAATAACAGAGTACGATTATGTTTTGTAATTTTTAATAAAACTTTGGGTATAATCTCAGGGTATCCTCTTTTGAAATTTTAAACACCTCTTATAATAATAAAAAAATAATAATAATAAAACAAAATTTCCCCAGGGTTCACCCTGAGGAAATTTTTGTTTATTATTATTGGTGGTGGAAGTATGCAAACCAGATCTCGAAGGCAAATAAACTAAAATTACTTTTATCCAGATATACAGTTCCTCAGCGGATATTATGGATAAGTCCTGATTTTGTAGGACCACCCACAAAATAGTCACGTGATCAGTTTAGTCCATATTGAAAGGTTAAATACAGGGGCGGGGGGGGGTAAATTTCACAAGGAAATTGTGGTACCTACTGATTAGAGGGGCGCATTAAAAAAAACAAAAACAAATACGAATTTCGAGAAATTTACGCAACACACAGGTGTGTGTGATGTGGAAATTCTATCAGTGAATAAATATTGATTGATGTTTTAAATGTATTACAAATTAATTCAATTTCATACTCTTCATATTCATTCAAAAGATATTCGTAAAACCCTTGTCATTCTATCTTTCCAAGTAGCACATGCTTTGAACAAACTAGATGGGAATACAAGACCCTTTGAATATATAGTTGTTTACTATCAATATACTTTCTTAGAAGAGAGACATTTCCGTACAAGCAATACAAAGGAACACCTTGCTTGGAAGCTTGAATACTGTTAGTTTATCTCTGATATCAAACATGACTTCTTTCATCTCTAGTTTAAATAAAAACGCAGGCTTTCCGCTTTACATACAACACAAACAACATGAGAGATACATTTGAAAATTTCAAAATAGATGACATGTTGTCCTTCCGGAAGGAAATAGAATTATACCATAAGAATTACAATTTTGAACTTCACCCATTTTAAATTATCCTTTAAAGTGATTTCCTATACACTTAGTAAGAAGCAACTGCAAACAACCGAAGAATAATCAGCTAAGTTCCAATTACCGTCGAATTGGTAAGACACGGCAACAAGCGGTTGTAACTCAATCAATCTCGTCCTGTCGCTATTCTACTGCAGAAGACAGGGTATTTATAAAATCCACAATATCATAGAAACCAAGCTGATACATTTGAAAATTTCAAAATAGATAACATTTTATCCTTCCGGAAGGAAATAGAATTATACCATAAGAAATTACATTTTTTGAACTTCACCCTATAAACTTATCCCCTTAAAAGTGATTCCTATACACTTAGTAACAAGCAACTGAAACAACCGAGAATAATCAAGCTAAGTTTTCAATTACCGTCGAATTGGTAAGACACGGCAACAAGCAATTGTAACTCAATACAATCCCATCTCGTCACAATTCTACGCAGAATGACAGAGTATTTATAAAACTTCAACAATATCATAGAAAACCAACAGCTAATTCAGAACTTAGGAATGGAAATCACCCAAATGCATGAATGGACTATTCTTGATTTCTATAAATACCAACTGTCTTGGGACCTGCCTTCAGTTGTGCTTAACTAGTTGCCTGTTATCAAACCAACAGTAGACTTAAACTCACTTCAATACAACCTGTCAAAATCAAGGAAAATATTCGTTGAAAAAGGTATAGCAATAAATTTATATCTATCTGTTTGTACCGGCCGTTCCTACAGTGGAGAATATACACCGTTCTCACTACAAATAGTGAGACACCGAGTGAAAAGGTTGTACTGTTACGTTTAGCGGCAAGCTAGCCTTCTTGTACCTTATTGTAAATACACTTGTCTCATTTTACCCTACCTCGACTTGACTTCTTTTTTTTACTGTTTGGAATTAACATCACAACACTATCACAAGCACCCTTGGCATAAATAACCCTTGATTAGGTTAATTGCTCTTAAAATCAATCAATCAATTAAATCTATCAATATCTACATGTCTCTGTACCAAAAGCTATATTGCTACTTGAATCTCAAAATTGCTTCTGTGTTTTTGTTTTTTACGAAACATCTATTTGAAAAGGAGATATAAAATATGGGCATTATGATGTATTATACAGAGTATAGTATTGAGTCTATACCGCATATATTTTCAACGATAAGTACATCTTTGAGTGATTTACGTATTTTAATGGTATATCAACCCATGCTAGGCTTACCTAGTTGTTATGAGGTTGGAATGGAAATGAAAAACTTTATAACATAACAAACATACATACTCGCTAGCGGCGTAAATGAAGTAAATCACTGTTTGTGGTATAAGACTACTAGTCACCATAATCTTCTGTTATATGGGCCCGATTAGCTCAGTCGGTAGAGCGTTCGGCTAGGAGACACAAGGTTCCTAGTTCGATACCGCCGTCCTCGCCAACTCAGCATATGAAGTAAGCACAGGGATCTGTGCGGTAAAGTAAAGAGCAGATGGTAGGTGGTGCGCTTCCACTCAATGCTAAAAAAACATATCCTTGGTCTTAGCGCTAATGAAAAGGGGATGACTCCCTCGCTGACTGCGCTGATTACGGCCCAAGGCCGCCCTGTCTTTTAATGGAGGGTAGGACGTACCTATTAATGTTCATATGCAGAGTGTGTAACACTGATCCAGTTAATATCGTAAACAGAGCACATATATTTATTTGGGAGAGATCTTATATCTCTGAAGGTGATACAGTCTGTTACTTAATACAGTGTTACCGTAAAAAGCTAATTATATGCTGATGACCACACTATAGTTTATATTGGGTAAATAGTAGGGCAGATTGGGCTCTTTAACCTTGGATCGGTAAACAGTACTTAGCAGAAGGAAAAATTCTGAATTCAACTTTGGTAAACTCCTCTTAAGAAAATTGATCTTGCTGTCGGATCTTGCTCGTGTATTAGGGTGTAATAATTACACACTATAGTTTTAAGCCTTCTACATATTTTTTAATGCGCTTAGTATCCCCAAAGTTATTTTTAAAAATCAAAGCAAACTAACAGATCTCTAGAAATGGATCTTGACCCTCAGATGCAGTTTAGTTTGGTTTGGTTTTGGTTTAGTTTGTTTTGTTTTACGGCATATTTCAACCTCAGTGAGTCAATTTTAATGCCGATAAAGTTTTTGAAATAAATCAATCTAATGGATAATACCAATTTTTTTATAAAATGCATTTATTCTATTTAACACATAGATGGTCCTAACAGCGTACTAACCACTCCGCGGTCAGAGTGGGATCAGGGAGCAATGGTGATGAAGGGGTGCTCCACATTCCCCAAACTCCAAAACTGAACTCACCATCAGATAGAGTTTAACTTCTTCCAGGACATGTAGACCGCAGCCACCGCTTTCTAGCACCCAATGATAAAAAGGGTTGGGGCTTGCCATAAGCGGTTAATAGGGTGGAAAATCATATAGGTGGCTAGGGCTTGACGTGACCAGCCGATTGAATTCGGAGGGGCCTCTCCGACCGACCGCCTAGGCGAAGATAGAGGCCAAAGTGGAGTAGTGCATGTCATGAACTGCTCAATCACCCGGCTCTTTCCTTAAGCATCACGGGTTCGCCACCCACGGCCAAACAGGTGGCCCCATTGGGGAGTCTTACCCTTCTGCAGAGTGCAGTTCGGTGCATCTAACGCCCCACGACAGGGCGGTTATAGTTTTGTAACCAAGACACCTATTTTGTTTGGGGCGGATCTTTCCATCAGGCACTGATACAGTCTGACCCGTACTGTATCAACAGTAAAAGCGAATCTATACACGTGACGACCACTTATGATTTTTTAGCTTTCGTACACATTTTTTATGTGTTTTTGTATCCCCATGCATTTCAACTACAGCCGTCATCTTCGAAATTCATCGTGCATCGAAGTTTAACAACCACAAAGTCCATTCAAATCCTAGCCAACAGGAGGAAAGAAACTCTTTTATATAATGTTCGGCTATGCGACTGGTTTTTATTACTGATTCTTTTATTAATACTGACAAAGATTTTCATCTGTCGGAAATTATAGCCCCAATACGGAATTTTTAGTATGTACGAATAAATGATACTGAAATATTTTTCTTTCGTCCGGTCTCCGAGAGAAACGTGAATATTTCTCTGCTGAACCAAACTTTAGTTATATAGACGCGCTGAAATCATTCCCATAAAACATGTTTATCACATAAGTTTTAGTATATTTTCTTATAGAACAAAACTCATATCGATATGCCTTGTTTTATGAGAAGAGATATAATACACAGTCAATCTAAGAGCTTGTGGCATGAGGCAGTTTAAAGCAGTGGTTTTTTTGGGTTTTTTTCAGACTGAATTACATAAATCTAACCGGTCATAGCTCTTAGATTGACGTGTATTTATTTATCTCCCTTCTCATAAAACAAAACAAGCATATCGATATGAAGTTTGTTTCTATAGAAAATATTCTAAAACTTATGTGATACATTTGTTATGAATGATTCAGCGCGTCTATATAACAAAGTTTGGTCGCAGAAAGAAAATATCACGTTCTCATCGGAGACCGGACGGAAAGAAAAATTTTCAGTATCATTTATTTGTACTAGCATACTAAAAATTCCGTATGGGCTAATTGCCGACAGATGAAAAATCTTTGTCAGTTTATAAAGAATCAGTAATAAAAACCAGTCGCATAGCCGGACCATTATAATAAAAGAGTTTCTTTCCTCCTGTTGGCTAGGATTTGAATGGACTTTGTGGTTGTTAAAACTTTCGATGGCCACTTATGACATTTTCGAAGATAGACCGGCTGTATGAAAATGCATTGGGGATACCAAAACACAATAAAAAATGTTGTACGAAAGGGCCTAAAAAAATCTATAGTTGTCGTCAACGTGTATAAGATCGCTTTTACTGTTGAACATACGTTACAGACTGTATCGAGTGCCTGATGGATAAGATCCGCCCCAACAAAATAGGTGTCTTGGTTTACAAAACTAAACCGCCCTGTCGGCTGGGGCGTTAGAAAATGCACCGGACTGCACTCTGCAGAGGGTAAGACTCCCCCAATGGGGCCACCTGTTGGCCGTGGGTGGCGACCCGTGATTGCTTAAGGAAAGAGGCCCGGTGGATGAGCAGTTCATGACATGCACTACTCCACTTTGGCTCTTCTTCGGCTAGGCGGTCGGTCGGAGAGGCCCCCTCGATCAATCGGCTGGTCACGTCAAGCCCTAGCACCTATATTGATTTTCCCACCCTATTACCCTTATGGCAAGCCCCAACCCTTTTTTATCATATGGTGCTAGAAAGCGGTGGCTGCGGGTCTACATGTCCTGGAAATGACGTTAAACTCTATCTGATGGTGAGGTTCCAGTTTTGGAGGTTTGGGAATGTGGAGCACCCCTTCATCACCAATTGCTCCCTGATCCACTCTGACCCGGAGTGGTAGTACCGTTAGGATCCATCTATGTGTTAAATAGAATAATGCATTTATAAAAAAAATTGTATTATCCATTAAAGAATGATTTATTGCAAAACTTTATCGGCATTAAATGGACTCACTGAGGTTGATATGCCGTAAAACAAAACAAACTAAACCAAACCAAACCAAAACTAAACTGCATCTGAGGGTCAGATCCATTTCTAGAGATCTGTAGTTTGCTTTGATTTTAAAAATATACTTTGGGATACTAAGCGCATAAAAATATGTACGAAAGGCTTAAAAATATAGTGTTATTTATTTACCAACCCTAAACACGAGCAAGATCCGACACAAGATCAATTTTCTTAAGAGGAGTTTACCAAGTTGAATTCAGAATTTTCCTTCTGCTAGTCTGTTTACCGATCCTAAAGGTTAAAGAAGCCCAAATCTGCCCTACTATTACCCATATAAACTATAGGTGTCATCAGCATGTATAGATTAGCTTTTACGGTTAACATGTATTAGTACAGGACTTGTATCACCTTTCAGAGATATAAGATCTCTCCCAAATAATATATGTGCTCTGTTTACGATATTAACTGGATTAGTGTTACACAACTCTGCATATGAACCATTACTAGCTACGTCCCTTACCCTCATATAAAAGACAGGGCGCCTTGGGCCGGTATCAGCCAGTCAGCGAGGGAGTCTATCCCCTTTTCATAGCGCGTTAGACCAAGGATATTGTTTTTTTTAGCATTTGAGGTGGAGCGACACACCTACCATCTGCTCTTTACTTTACCGCAACAGATCCTGTGCTACTTCATATGCTGAGTTGGCGAGGACCGTATCGAATTAGGAACCTTGTGGTCTCTAGCGAACGCTCTACCGACTGAAGCTATCGGGCCCATATACAGAAGTATTTATGGTGACTGGTTAGTCTGTATACCACAAACCAGTGATTTACTCATTTACGCCGCTAGCGAGATATTGCTTATGTTGTTAATGTTATAAAGTTTTCATTTCATTTCCAACCTCATAAAACTAGGTATAAGCCTACATGGGTTGATATACCATTTAAAATACGTAAATCACTCAAAGATTTACTTATCGTTGAAATATATGCGTATAGACTCAATACTAATACTCTGTATAAATCATCATAATGCCATATTTTATATCTCCTTTTCAAATAATGTTTCGTAAAACAAAAACACAGAACAATTTGAGATTCAAGTAGCAAATATAGGTTTTGGTACAGAGACATGAGATATTGATAGATTTATTGATTGATTGATTTTAAGAGCATGTCAACCTATCAAGGGATTATTTATGCAAGAGGTAGCTTGTGATATGTTTGTTTGATGTTAATTCAACAGTAAAAAAAAAGAAGTCAAGTCGAGGTAGGGTAAAATGAGACAAGTGTATTACAATAAGGTACAAGAACGGCTTAGCTTTCCGCTAAACGTAACAGTACAACCTTTTCACTCGGTCTCACTATTTGTAGTGAGAACCGGTGTATTATTCTCCACTGTAGGGAACGGCCGGTACAACAGATAGATATAATATTTATTGCTATATCCTTTTTCAACGATATTTCTGATTTTGACAGGTTTCTATTGAAGTGAGTTAGGTCTACTGTTGGTTTGAATAACAGCAACTAGTTAAGCACAAACTGAAGCAGTGTCCAAGACAGTTGGTATTTATAGAAATCAAGAATAGTCCATTCATGCATTTGGGTGATTCCATTCCCTAAGTTCTGATTAGCTGCTTGGTTTCTATGATATTTGTGAAGTTTATAAATACTCTGTCATTCTGCAGTAGAAATTGTGACGAGATGGATTGTATTGAGTTACAATTGCTTGTTTGCCGTGCTCTTACCAATTTCGACGGTAATTGAACTTAGCTTGATTATTCTTCGGTTGTTTGCAGTTGCTTGTTACTAAGTGTATAGGAAATCACTTTAAGGGATAAGTTTATAGGGTGAAGTTCAAAATTGTAATTCTTATGGTATTAATTCTATTTCCTTCCGGAAGGATAAAATGTTATCTATTTTGAAATTTTCAATGTATCAGCTTGGTTTCTATGATATTGTGGAGTTTATAAAATACCCTGCCTTCTGCAGTAGAATAGCGACAGGACGAGTTGTATTGAGTTACAACCGCTTGTTGCCGTGTCTTACCAATTCGACGGTAATGGAACTTAGCTTGATTATATTCTTCGTTGTTTTGCAGTTGCTTCTTTACTAAGTGTATAGGAAAATCACTTTAAGGGATAAGTTTATAGGGTGATTCAAAATTGTAATTCTTATGGTATAATTCTATTTCCTTCCGGAAGGACAACATGTCATCTATTTGAAATTTCAAATGTATCTCTCATGTTGTTGTGTTGTATGTAAAGCGGAAAGCCTGCGTTTTTATTAAACTAGAGATGAAAGAAGTCCATGTTTGATATCAGAGATAAACTAACAGTATTTCTCAAGCTTCAAGCAAGGTGTTCCTTTGTATTGCTTGTACGGAAATGTCTCTCTTTCTAAGAAAGTATATGATGAGTAAACAACTATATATCAAAGGGTCTTGTATTTCCCATCTAGATTTGTTCAAAGCATGTGCTACTTGGAAGAGATAGAATGACAAGGGTTTTACAATATCTATTTGAAAATGAATATGAAGAGTATGAAATGATTAATTTGTAATACATTTAAAACATCAATCATAATTTATCACTGATAAGACTTCACACATACACACACCTGTGTTGCGTAAATTTCTCGAATTCGTATTTGTTTTTTGTGTTTTTAATGCCCTCCTAATCAGTAGGTACCACCAATTTTCCTTGTGAAATTTTACCCCCCCCCGCCCCTGTATTTTAACCTTCCTTCAATATGGACTAAACTGATCACGTGACCTATTTTGTGGTGGTACCTACAAATCAGGACTTTCCATAATATCCCGCTGAGGAACTGTATATCTGGATAAAAAGTAAATTTTAATCTTATTTGCTTCGAGATCTGGTTTGCATACTTCCACCACCAATAATAATAAAACAAAAATTTCCTCAGGGTGAACCCCTGGGGAAATTTTTGTTTTATTATTATTTATTTTTTTATTATTATAAAGAGGTGTTTTAAAATTTCAAAAGAGGATACCCTGAGATATACCCAAAGTTTTATTAAAATTACAAACATAATCGTAACTACTGTTATTTACCCCTTTACTCGGGTATATATAACCGGTGAGATCAAGACTGACAATTAGATAGATAGTGTAGATGATAGATGATTAAATAACAGTTGATGATCTTAATTGTTACACTTCTCCTTCAACTGATTTCTTCTAACTCATTCTTACATATCGATCTATTTAGCAATAGCCCTTAAGTAAACGTATAAGACGCTGTAATTATTAAATTATCATACTCTAGTATATCCACAGGTCATGCTAATAAACATTATTATACTTTTTACATATTAAACTATTTAGCAATAGCTCTTAAATAAACATATCAAACATTGTAATAATTAAATTGTCATACTGTAGTATATCCACAGGTCCTGCTAATGAATATTATTATACTTTTTACATATTGAACTATTTAGCAATAGCTCTTTAAGTAAACATATCCGTCGTTGTAATAATTAAATTTATCATTACTTGTATATGCACAGGCCTTCTAATGACATTATACTTTTTACATTTGAACTGTTTTAGGCAATGCTCTTAAGTAATCATATCCCGATGTTGTAATAATTTAAGTTATCATACTGTAGATATCCACAGGTCCTGCTAATGAATATTATTATACTTTTTACATATTGAACTATTTAGCAATAGCTTCTTAAGTAAACATATCCGTCGTTGTAATAATAAATTATCATACTGTAGTATATGCACAGGTCCTTCTAATGACATTATACTTTTTACATATTGAACTGTTTAGCAATAGCTCTTAAGTAATCATATCCGATGTTGTAATAATTAAGTTATCATACTGTAGTATATCCACAGGTCCTGCTAATGAATATTATTATACTTTTTACATATTGAACGATTTAACAATAGCTCTTAAGTAAACATATCAGACGTTGTAATGATTAAATCATCATACTGTAGTATATGCACAAGTCCTGCAAATGAATATTATTATACTTTTTACATATTGAACTACTTAGCAATAGCTCTTAAATAAACATATCAAACATTATGATAATTAACTTATCATACTGTGGTATATCCACAGGTCCTGTTAATGAATATTATTATACTTTTTATATATTGAACTATTTAACAATAGCCCTTAAGTAAACATATCCGACGTTGTAATAATTAAATTATCATACTGTAGTATATTCACAGGTCCTGCTAATGAATATTATTATACTTTTTACATATTGAACTATTTAGCAATAGCTCTTAAGTAAACATATCCGTCGTTGTAATAATTAAATTATCATACTGTAGTATATCCACAGGTCCTGTTAATGAATATTATTATATTTTTACATATTGAACTATTTAGCAATAGCTCTTAAGTAAACATATCCGACGTTGTAATAATTAAATTATCATACTGTGGTATGTCCACAGGTTCTGTTAGTTATCATTATGATTCCAGAAATGCTTATCAACTGTAAAATTGTTTTCTGTTCTATCTGGATGATATTGATCGGCACAAGTCTAGAATAAAAGCAATATATAGAACATTAATTGGAATGAATTATGATTCTGTTTGGTCTGTTTCGCCTTTTGGTTACTTAAATGGTTCTTCTAGTTAGGCTTACTTCTCTTTCAGGGCTTCTGCTGGGGCTTCATTCTTCTTTGTACTGGGCTGGAAATTGCTTGTTTTAATATTCAATTGACAAACAAGACTTAGTTGTTTTTTTATAAAGCTTTATTTTCAGGACCCAGCCCGTGATCATCCGCCGCGGTGAGACCAACCCATCAGAGCCGACAATAGCGTCTGCTATCTCCAGAAATTGGGAGAATTCTGAAACTAATTCCCACCTGTCTAATTGCTTGCTTATCTAAGGGGCCAATCAAAAGGTTATTACCCGTCAACAACTGTCGGGTAACTTTCCATGGACCTCGTCATTCTAAATCTAACGTAGCCTAATTCAAATATTCTAACTACAGGTACGTTCATAATTTATATATAAACTTTTACATATATAACTTTTATATATATAACTTTCCATGGACCTCGTCATTCTAAATCTAACGTAGCCTAGTTGAAAATATTCTAACTACACGTACGTTCATAATTTATATATAAATTATGTAACACTACTTCCAGTCAATAAAACATGGTAAAACCATCCAATGCACATGCGCAAGAGTAACAGTGTCAAAATTTGAAGATATCAAAAACAAAATGTGTATCTAATATTTCTTCGGTTATTTCACCAAATCATCGAAATGTTCAATGATTTTAATACACCATTTACAAACAAGAAAGAAATACCTTACAGTTATTTTGATTTTTCGGACTGTTATCCTCATATTTATTGTGAAATATACAAGGTGTGTCTAAGAGATTTTTGTACTTTTTGACACACCTTGTATTCTGAAAAAAAAATAACGCTCCATTAATTCTTCATTTCCAACTTGGCAGCATTAAATTTGGTACTTTTTTGCCACACCATGTATTCTGAAAAAATAATGTATGGAACCTTATTTATTTTAGAATACAAGGTGGTCAACTATATATAATATATATATATATAATATTATATATATATATATATATAATGAGGTAGGTAGAAGCATGGTGAACAAGAAATGAAAACTCAAAACAAATCTAAGAGTTGAATGGTAAACTCTTAGATTTGTTTGAGTTTTCATTTTCTTGTTCACTATCCTTTTACCTACCTCATACTGTCGGATTCTACTACATCCATCCTATCTCATATATATATATATATATTATATATATATATATAATATAATATAAAAAGTTTCGGTCGATTTACCCTCTGTCCTTCTTCAGGAGTCTATTGTAATGCATTTGGGTAAACTGCTATCACTCCGCTACAAGTAACAAGTCTTTGTCTATCTGAGCTTAGCAATGATTTACACAACAACAAGACAGGTGACTCTCTTAGCTTAACTGATATTGTCTCGAGTTCAAATCATGAAGGAAACTGCGTGAATTGTAGTTTGCGTCAAGTCTTTAACACAATTGTGTGTAAAAAGGCCAGACTGACTGTATTCTTTAGCGGTGATAAGGCAAGCAGTTTAGGGGAAGAAGCACACTGAATGAAAAATCAGCTGTAATCCACTTAAAAACTGCCCTCCTTTCATATTTTGATGTAGTGGAGCGGCTGGTAAGGTATGTAAGTTTTATATTTTGTATTGTTTGGATTATTCGGATTATTGTCCTCATCTTTAATCTTTATTGTTATCTGTACAAGGTTTATGCCAATGTGCACTCCAGCCTTCTTCAGACATTTCTTGTCGTACTTGGGAACATTCTTTCCGAAGCAGGTCTAGCTGAAATTTTGTATGTGCAATTCTTTATATCTCTATAGATTAAGCGGCAAATTACAGCTCTGAACTAATTGTGGTTTCTGATTTACTGGTGTTTGAACTGAGTCAAGTGTGAAATGGAGCCTGTTGAGTGTCGAGCAGTGGTCCGGTTTTTGTATTTGAAAGGACGCACACCACGGGAGACTTTTGATGAAATGAAAGTAACTTATGATGATGATGATGATGCCAATCATATGACCTTGTATAACGCTGGCATCGTGAATTCAAACATGTTCAGAACTCTGTGAAAACAGCTCCCAGATCTGGTTGAAAGGAAAGCGTTTCCCAGATGATGTACCCTTGATTTCTGAAGTCACGTCGTGGTTGGAGGACCAGCCTGGGGTGTTCTACAAAAACGGTCTCCAGAGCTGCAGCAAACGATGGGAGAAATGCGTAACTCTGGGTGGTTCCTATGTAGAAAAAGACTAATAACTGTGCCAAGTTTCGTTGCTCTACTGCTATGGGAAGTGGGTCAGGGGCATTACTTATTGAACGCCCCTCGTATGTTTGAGTCGGGTTCGAAGTAGCAAATCTATGCTTATCCTATTTCTAAACATTCTTCTCTATATATTTCACTGTAACGCGTGGTGTAATGGTTAAAATCATGGGAAATGGGACTCGTCCGCCCGAGTTCAAATCCTGGACGTGTTAATTGCATTTCATTAGCGCTAATATCCTTGGGAAAGGTATGAATCTAATCTCCCTCCAGCTATGGGTAAATAGTAGGACAGACTGGGCTCTTTAACCTTGGTTAGGCCACCGGTCTAGGAGAAGGAAAACTCTGAATTCAAACCTGCTGAACCCCGAATAAGAAATTGACCTTGTGTCGCATCCTGCTCGTGCGGAGGGGTTGGTAAATATATATATATTTCACTGTGCATATCACACATTCTTCTGTTCATTTCCATATGATGTGCTCATCTCAGACAACGAAAGACAGTCGTTTGCTAGTGAAAGATCATCATATATGCTATATATCGGTATCAGTGAGGGAGTCTATCCCCCTTTTCACTAGCACTAGATCAAAGAGGATATAGCTCAGTCGGTATAGAGTTCGCCTAGGAACCGCAAGGTTCCTGGTTCGATACCGGTCCTCGCTAAATCAGCGTCTGAGTAGCACAGGTATCTGTGCGGTAAAGTAAGGTAGGTATGACTCCCCACCTCAAACGCAAAAAAAATCTCTTTGGTCTAGCACTAGTGAAAATGGGATATACTCCCTCTCTGATTGGCTGATACCGACTTTAAGCCACCCGAACGACTTACTTTTATTTGCTATATCCGACTATAATATTAATATATAATTATGAGAATATCTAAAACATCGTCTGTGTTAAGTCTGAGAAGGTTTTCGTAATTAGCGTAGCAGACATTTGTTTTCTTTAATTACAAAATTGAACACGCTTGTTTATTGAAGACAGAATTAAATAAATACATTAGAAGTATATCTTCATTTAACTTACACCAAAAAAAAATTTCTGATCAAGAAAAAATCTATTCAACAAGAATCAATAATTTCCGAAGTGTTCTGATGATTTTGGACAATATTATATATAATATATATATATATATATATATATATATATCAAATGCAAAAATAAAGACAATTGTTTTTTTCCGTTAAGATAGAGACAGTAATACGCAACATTGGTAATCTCAGAATTAGAGAAAGTTTATTAATAGCCAAATTAGGTCCTAATATAAACAATAGATTAGAGCTAAATACTGAATACATAATTAATTAAAATACACGTTCCTCATAGTATATAATACATAGTATGTACATTTCATTATACATATATCAAACGAATAATACATAAATATATAAATAGATGAAAATAATAAAATTGAAATTGAATGAACGGCTAAATGACTATCACGGCTTCCCGCGTGGCGTTTAAAAAAAAGAATACCACGAGACGCGTGTTTATAACATAAAAAAAATAACGATATAAAAAAAACGCGTCCATTCCTGGAATTCGTCTCTGAAGATAAAGTTCTACTTTGAAATCGATAAGACAAAAACGAACATCTTTTTGTTTTTATTTTTTATGTGCATTGTAATTGCTTTTCAAATTATTAATATATATATATATATATATATATATATATATATATATATATATATATATATATATATATATGAGGAAAAGGGGGTTGGAATGAATCCGGCAGAAAGAGGTAAAATAAGGAATGAAAGAACAAAACTCAAACCAAAATGTGTAGTATATTTCGCAGGAGTATTGAAATATGAATAAAAGCAGAAGAAATATTATTTTTACTCTTCTCCTATTAGTATAAAATAGCAAATTTGTTTTATGTTCTCTAACATATTTAAATACTCATTTTGATTTGACTAACATAACAATTTTATTTAGAAAATCACTATAATGACTTTATGAACAAATTAATAAATAAACCACCAACAAATCACACATACGTATAATTTCTATTTAAAAAAAATGAATAAATAAATAAAAATAAGTAAAAAAAATTGTTTTTTAAATAAATAAATAAAAATAAAAAATAAATAAAATCCCTCATGCTTTGAAAATTTAGAATTCCACAAAACTTCTCTCCGCGTCAAAATCTGTTCGCATGCGATATGACGTCATTAACCGTCTTTCTCGCTCGCGTCTTAACGTGAATTTAAAAAAAATGTTATTT
Organism: Doryteuthis pealeii; assembly: GCA_023376005.1. NCBI lineage: Eukaryota > Metazoa > Mollusca > Cephalopoda > Myopsida > Loliginidae > Doryteuthis > Doryteuthis pealeii. The sequence goes on from CM042155.1 coordinate 12,230,203, forward strand.
TTCGAACATTTCAAAAAATTCTCCGCTTTTTCCAACGAATTTCATTTCAAATAAGGATTTACTCTGATGAAGGTCGAATTTTCTTTGTGTGCGGAACATTTCTACATTTTTTCTATTATTATTATTATTTCATTTCATTTGGTTATTTAAAAATAATAATAGTTTGAATAATGTACACATGGATATACTCCTGAGCGAAACACGTGTAAGTAAAATTGATTAAAATATCATATTTTATCCATTCTATACTTTCTTTCCTTTATTTATTTTTTCAACATACCGTCGAATTCACTTCTAGTTTCATTTTTACACACACACACACACACACACACACACACACACATATATATATATATATATATATATTGGGCACTCTTTACTTAAAGATATAGGACACTTTATCTGTCTCTTCATATATATATGTGTGTATACATATATATATATATATATATGTGTGTGTGTGTGTGTGTGTGTGTGTGTGTCTGTGTCTGTGTCTGTGTGTATGTGTGTGAGTGTGTGTGTTTTTGCAGGATGAGCTAAATTGTAGGTTGACACTGGTTTTATAATTGCCAGTGCTTTTGGTGTATGAATGTCAGATCCTAATTGCCACGCTGAGCAATCCCACTTGACATTTCCAGTTTTCCAGAACTGCTTTTGAATTCACTTTAACGTTCTTCACTCAAATTAGTTGTCATTATTCCCTAACATATGCAAAAATACACTATAAGTTAAACAACTGTATACCTACTTTTAGCCAAATATACATGTATACATATATATATATAGAGAGAGAGAGTATAAGAGGCTACGCAGCGTCAACTGGGTAGAGGTAATTTATAAAAAAACACTTGTGAATTCATTTTTTTCTTTTAAGATTTACAAATGCTGACATTTGTTAATTAGAATTTCAATGATAATTCTATGCATATTTTTATTTTTTAGATATATTCAAATATAAATCAAATATTCATAATCTTTGCCCACAAAGCAAGATCCTGTGATATTAGGTACTTCTAAAAAACAAACATCCAAAAATCTTATTTCCTTCACCGGGGCATGGGTCTGGTTTGTTGTTATTTACTCAACGTCCGCGTACCTCATATGGTAGAGGCGTGCTAGTATCATTGACAGGTTGGTTTCGCAGGGATTGTACGATGCGGACTGTTAGCCGAGCGGTAAAGTCACAGACTTTGCTTGCTGGACTACCGGTTTCTATTTCTGTCGGAGGGAAATCGTTAGTATACATCGCTGATGAGACTTAATAAAGTTGAAACAGACTGTACGATGTTCTAGCATCGCATGATCGTTTGCAAAATTCACTTTTCATGGTTATTTTTAATAATTATCGAATTTTATACGATATACGCATTGTAATTGCCTTCAAGCAAAAATATAAATAATAATATATACATTACTAAAATGCTTCTAAAAAACAAACATCCAAAAATCTTATATATATATATATATATATATATATATATATATATATATAGAGAGAGAGAGAGAGAGAGAGAGATAGATAGATAGATAGATAGATAGATAGATATTTACTTTGTCGTTAATTGTTTTATTTTCGTTGTTTTCTCTAGACATATACCCATACATACATACATACACATAACTATTATGGACTCTCTCGTCGATTTCGACGCATGAGGGTTCATAAAATGAACAACCCACACAGTGATGTGTTTGTAGTGGTGAAGGCTTGTGTTGGACCATCCACACTTTTTGGCACAGTCGATAGGAAAGAATTGGTGCACGAATGCCACAATCCCAATCAACGACATAAACTATATATATATATATATATATATATATATTATATATATATATATATATATATATATATACAAATGTTTGTACAAATGTTTACGCACACATAGGCATATGTACTCACTCATGCACGTCCTTCTATGTTGTGTGTGTGTGTGTGTGTGTGTGTGTGTGTGTGTGTGCCCAAGTGCAGGCATGTTTGGCTGACACCACGACCTACGTACGCATTCGCGTGTATACTTGCCACAATTAGCCAGCCCTGTCATTCTATAACCCCCACCCCGCCCATAGGATACAACATTTGTAATCTTAAAGGTAATATTATTCACACCCTCCCTCAATTAAATCGCCCCGACAATATACATTCCCTTCTCTCCACAACACAATACACGCTGTTCACATCCGGACATGCCAAAAAGCACACACACCCACACACACATATGCACGCAAACACAAACGCTCACACGTCCGCATTGATCAAATGTTACACACTCATAGAACATTGTATTATGTGTGTGACCAGTTACCTGGCATACACAACCTTTATGCTGTCCATAAACACTCACATACATTCAAATTAACACCACATACATACGCACATCACTTTATCCAATCATACACATCCTATGTCTATTGAATTTTCTGATTTTTTTTTGAATTTTTTCGATTTTCCTTGCATTTGAAACATCTTCACCTGATGATTGCCTCGCATGAAACCAATATGGTCGTGAATGTTCCTTTGTCACCTAATAAATAGATATGTAAAACCTTTATATATTTATTTTATTATATTATATTATATTATATTATACTAGCAAATATATGCACCCTCCGGGCGCAAGTATTTAAGTTTTAATGTAATAAAATATCGTATTAAATTAGAAAATCTAATGAAACTAAATAAGAATGCAGATATAATGATTTGAAATAGAGGGAGTATAATCGAAAAATAGAACAACTGAAACTTACTCTTTCATCACTCTCGTCTTTCATTGTTATTTTTTCTAATTTAAGTATTTAGTTAAAAGAGGAAGCAAATAATAAAATGACAGTTATTTTTTCTTGTTAATGGATTTCATTTAAGATTCATTGAAGAGATTTTTGCTTATATTCATTAAAATAAAACCAAACAGTTAGAAATCAATAATACTAAGCATACATTTATTAAAATCACATTTTTAATATCAATATGCAAATTAGCTTTCCCGTTCACACTGTAAACCACTATTCTGTTGTATATATAAATATAATTGCATGTTGTTAGTATGTAGATATGGTTAACAGTATTAATAATGTAAAACAATTTTATTAATAATTGAGGTTTAAATAAAAATAAATTCATGGTCAATTTGACCTCAATAACAAAGGGAATTGTGACTTGAGTAGTGATTTAGTTTCGGTTACAGACAGAAAAGCATACAATCTCCATTATAATAAGATATATATATATATATATATATATATATATATATATATATTCTCTGTATGACATACAATTTCCATATGAAGCTCATTAATATAAGTTGTCGGCTAACATTGGTGTGTTCATATGGGGAAGTGCATGTCACTAATTATTTCGTCTCTACTTGGATGAGCTGAGAGATAAGTGAATATATATATATATATATATATATATATATATATATATATAAGAGAGTTTCATAATTTGCTTGAAGCATTGTGTATGTATTGGTTAGGAGGTAGATTTAGAAGGCCATCACAATGCAGTTTGGAATAAATAAAAAATAATAATACGGTAACAATGGTGGTGTGTGTTGACCTGTATTTTTTTTATTATTTCTTGAATTTTCGAGGTAATACCTCTTTATCAAAAGAATTGAACTGAAGCAGTACAGCTATGGCATTTCTTCCTAAATGAATTTTTTTTTTTTTTGAAAATGACGTTATTTTTGAAATAACTGTATTCCCGTGTGAGCGTGAATGCGTTTATTTCTATTTTTATTTTTTTTTATTTTTTTTATTTTATTTTTTTTTTGTACGTGTGCGTATGTTGTAATGCGCGTGACATTGAAAATGCGTGTTGGCTGTGACGTTAAGACTGTATCCTAGCGCGGGATTTTGTACGTGGGTATGTGCGAATGAAAAAGTGTATTTGTGTTTTGTGACGTTTCCTGTTGGATTTTACATCAATTTAATCATTTAATATTATTAATATTATTATTATTATATTAATATTATCATATTTATTTGCTTATTTACTTATTTATATCTAATTCAATTTATCTTTTTATATTTTATAATATTTTTAAATATATATATATATATATATTATATATATATATATATATATATACATATATATATATATAATTATTTAATTTATTTATTTATTTAATTTATTTTCCTTAACAACTAGTGTGCAATGGCTTGTGTGTTTGTATGTGTGGGCGAGATGTTGGGCTATAGATTTGAGCAAATAATATGATAATATTAATAATAATAATAATATTAATAATATTAAATGATTAAATTGATGTAAAATCCAACAGGAAACGTCACAAAACACAAATACACTTTTTCATTCGCACATACCCACGTACAAAATCCCGCGCTAGGATACAGTCTTAACGTCACAGCCAACACGCATTTTCAATGTCACGCGCATTACAACATACGCACACGTACAAAAAAAAATAAAAATAAAAAAAAAAAAAAAAATAAAAATAGAAATAAACGCATTCACGCTCACACGGGAATACAGTTATTTTCAAAAATAACGTCATTTTCAAAAAAAAAAAATTCATTTAGGAAGAAATGCCATAGCTGTACTGCTTCAGTTCAATTCTTTTGATAAAGAGGTATTACCTCGAAAATTCAAGAAATAATAAAAAAAATACAGGTCAACACACACCACCATTGTTACCGTATTATTATTTTTTATTTATTCCAAACTGCATTGTGATGGCCTTCTAAATCTACCTCCTAACCAATATATATATATATATATATATACACCGTGTTTCGATGTAACACGTCTCTTCAGTGTGGCAAGTCATTATCCGGCTACCACCAGCCGGGATGGAAAATAGATCGATTTGTCATCCGTCAGGCTTCTTAACAACTCGGCCATCAACACCTCCAGATTGGTACGGGGATTTTAACTGATAAATACATACATATGCATATATGTAAAGGCCACCAGAGACTGTGTTATCTGTTTTATAGGAGAGCGTTGCGTTTAAGCTTATTCGGGGTTTTCAGCGAAAATTCCCTCCAAAGTGCTCAACCCACCAGGGGTGGGAAGCATATACAGAAATCCACTGACACTATTTCTACGTAACACGTTTCTTTAGTGTGGCTAGCCTTTAGTAGGCTACCTCCAACCAGGATGGATACCCGACCGATTTATCATCAGTTAGACTTCTTAACCACTCGTCCATTAACATCTCAAGACTCGGACGATGATTTTAACTGATACATACATACATACACGCATACTGTATATAAATGAAATGAAGGCACGTGGCATAATGGTTAGTGTCGTAGGAAATGGACTCGTCGATCCGAGTTCAAATCCTAGAAAAGGCTGTTTGCATTTCATATAGCGCTAATACCCTTTGGAAAGGTATGAATCCATATAGTCTCCCTCCAACTATGGTTGTAATAGTTGAGCAGACTGGTCTCTTTAACCTTAGTTAGGTGACCAGTCTAGGAGAACGAAAACTGAATTTGAAAACCTGAGGTCAGTCGTTGATTGGGTTTTTGGCATTCCTTGTGCACAAATTTTTTCCTATCGGCTGTTATAAAAAGTGCGAATGATCCAACACAAGCTGTTACATCTATAAACAAAACTGTGTAGGTTGTTAATTGGGTGAACTCTCATGCATCGAAATTGACGAGAGAGTCCACTTATTTTTTTTATATACATGAATACTGACCGCGTGTGAAAAACTTGGTCCGATGATCATTTGTAATAGAATCTGACTGTCACCAAGCGCCGTTGACTTTATGTCTACGCTATTCAGTGGCATGTATGATGATTCAAAATCCAATGCAACAGACTTATTATCAGATTGGACTCTCTGATTAAACGCAGTGTTTGCGTTATTGTACATCGAACGACCCATCAAAATGTTAATTCATGTTTCACAAACAGTCGATAATGTTTGTTTGTTTATTGATTTTAACGGCATATCAACCCGTCTGGTGTTATGTCATGCCCAAAAGTGATACATATCGTGTATTTATATTTATACTTTTTAGTAATTGGTTTTAACAATATGTTAGCATTATTGGGGATTATGTTGTATGGTATTGATTTGTTTCATGTCTATATTCTATGGTATAATTTTATTTCCCTCAAAAAAAGAGAGAATATCCTCGATGTTGACGTTTTCAAACAGATCTTTCATATTGTTTGCTTTAGAAAAACGGTTTCTGATGTGAGCAAAACATCTGAATTCCATGAATAAGTGTTTAACTCTCAAAGGGGTTTGTCTTGTATGACCAATGCGTAATCAGAACACAATGACTTGTTCCTTTATAGACTTCCTTAAGGTTGGTCTCCAACCAACCCCCCCCCCAAATGTGGGTTTGATTAGGAAGAGTTTATTGTGAATGTTGTTATTCCAGGGTTGTTGCCATTTTGTATGAAGGCATCTATTAATTTTAGGTTTCAAATCAGTAGATGGTATCTTGAAATTGTCGGAGATCAAATCTAGAGCCGATTTTGCTGCGGAGTCAGCACTTTCATTCCCCCTCACTCCTATATGGCTTGGGACCCAGCATATCATAATCTCCTTAGAGTTAGACATCAAGTCTAATCTATTCAGGAGCTTAACGATGATAGGGTTTTCCAGTTTTTTTTTAATTTCTTAATGATAGTAGGACAGAGAGGGAGCCTGAGATGATAATATGTTTTTTGTGGGTATTGTCAGAGATCATGTCAAGTGCTAGATCTATTGCACGGATTTCAGCTTAAAATAGTGGGACTTTTGTTGTATATTATACGAGCGGAAGTAGGATTTTTCGGTTTGGATCGAAACAAAGAAAAGACGACAAAAAATGACAAAGGACCTTTTCCGGGTAAAGCGAACAAAGAAGGATGGGTAACAATAAGTTCTGAAATAGATCTGTCCGCTGATAAGCATAACAAAAGAAAACGGATAGGTGTTTGATATATATAAAAGGAAGTCAGCCAGAGGGCATGCAGAGACAAAACCTTGGGACAGAGAACAAGTGTCAACCACTCACGGTCACAGCCGACGGCTTGGAGCCGTCACGTAGCCACCTTCCATCTCATCATTGCCAGTCATCCCAACAGTAGTAGTAGTCATCGTCAACCCTTGGACAGTTCCTATTGTCAACGCTCGCCACCTACACCACGACAGAGATTAAAGAAATAAACTCAAAGTTTTTACAATACCCGTGTGTTGTGATTTCATTAAGCGACTACTACATATATCGTCTAGTGGTTAGTGACGATATCCGCTACGTATACTGATACATGAAGTAGGGCCGTGAATTTGAAGCCGCTATATAAAATATAGAATTTGATGCCAGTACGTAACACTTTCATTTGGGAGAGCTTTTCTTACAATATTTTATTTAAAATCTGTAATAAACGGTAACCATCTTAAACCAGAAGCATATAACTATATTATAATTCTTAGGAACATTGACTCAAAATATACCGATTGTGAACTCAATTTAGATAGAAAGACAAAAAACAATTAGATTAAAAACAATTTCCCTTTTATCTACTTATCTAATAAGGAATCTTCTTGCGCTGGAACTGAGTCAACAAGAGAGTCTCTGAGTGTCTGGCAAGAGATTGAGAATAGTAGAGGATGTTTGGTAAGTCTGAAGAAGAAATAAAGTTTGGTTGACTTCGAGGTATTTTCTGATGAGAACTCTCAAGTACAGAGGAGATGTCTCATGAATTGCGTGCACCCAAATCCTGCCTCCAAACACAGATAATAAACACTACACAGCATAACACAAGCACATGAGCATCATCAAACCGTTGACTTTATTGGAAATGATAAGCAGAAAATGTATGAGGCTTTATATACAATCTTTCTGGGAAATCCTGAGAGGTTTCGATTAGTTCTTCTAATCATCTTAGGGATTGGTCGGTCAGGTGGTAACAATCTGGGTGGTTTGTCTCTTCAACAAGTCTTTATTATTCAGAGGGCCACCTTGCATTTTTATTTTCATTTTCTTAATTACTTTTTTAAAGTTTTAACTGGACATTTTCAGTCAACTGCTCTCTTTTTTCCTCAGGTGCTTCCCTTACCAAAAACCCCATGAATTCTAATCTTTCTCTCTCACTCTCTCTCTCTCTCTCTCTCTCTCTCTCTCTCTCTCTCTCACACACACACACCACACACACACACGCATATATATATATATATATATATATAATATATATATATATATATATAAAAGAAAGTTTGGTATGTACGTGTCGACTTATAACTCTGAAATGAGATGTTATTCAGATTCAAAATCTTGCATAAACCTTGACAACCTTATAACTAATAAACATACCAAATTTGGTTATTGATTTTTACTGATTAAGGGATATCATTTTTTTTTAATTCTTAAAATAAACAAACATTCTACTATACAAATTCTCTGCGATTTTTTTTTAATTTGATAAATCATTTTCCTCTTATTTTCTCTATTACTCCTGTTTTCTTCTTGGGTAGTGAATTTTTTCTTCTCTCTAGATAGGGATTGTCAGAATGGTAATGATACCGCAGGTGTTTGGCATGTATATACTAGAGTGTAAGGATTGGTTAAGAGTATATGTGTGTGTGTCTATTTATTTATTTATTTTTTAACCTCCTCACATTTTTCCCATATATATATTGGGTCATCCACAGACACGTGTTTCGACTTATCAAGTCTCTTCAGTGTGGCTAGACATTTTGTAAGCTACTTACAGCCGGAATTGAAATCCAATCAGTTGGCTTCAGTCCGGCACCTTAACCATTAGGCTGTCTTCACTTACAGAATGGGAAGGGGTTTTAACTGTTTTAATACACACATCGCTTTGTGTGTAAAGGCCGTCACATATATATCAATCATATACACAGACACAGACACAGACACACACACACACACACACACATATATATATATATATATATATATATATATATATATATGTCATAGGAAAATAAGATCTCATTGACAATTTAAAGCAACCATTCTTCCAAGCTGTAGTTTTATCAGTGCTAATGTATGGCTGCACATATTGAACCTTAACGAAGTACCTAGAGAATAAGCTTAATCTGAGCTGCACAATAATGCTGCATATTATTCATAACAAATCGTAGAAATACCATCCCAGAAGAAAGTAGTTGTACGGCCACTTGCCTCCTATCACACAGGCCATCCGGGTGAGACGAATAAGACATGCTCGACACTGCTGGAGAAGTAAGAACGAACTCATAAGTAATGTTCTCCTGAGGAAACCAGTTCATGGACATGCAAGTGCTGGCCGTCCAGCAAAGACTTACATTGACCAGCTCTGCTCGGATATTGGATGCTGCGCAGAGGACCTCCCGAGGATAAAGAATACTAGGGATGGTTGGCGCGAGATTGTTATGTATATCCTTACTACTAGTGTGACATGATGATATTGACTTTAAGTTTATTCAATATTCTTAAAGGCAAAAAAAAAAAAAAAACGCTTAATGATAAATTCGGGTGGGAAGTGAGAGGAACTCATACATATACACACAGAGAAATCACACACACACACACCACACACACACACACACACACACACATACACAGAGAAAATCACATAAACACACACACACACACAGAAGATCACATAAACACACACACACACACAGTGACTCACTTAAACACACACACACACATATACATAGAAAACCACTTAAACATACACACACACACACAAACATATAATCTCAATTAAACACACACACACATAGAGAGTCACATAAATGCACACACATAGCAACTCACATAAACACACACACACACATAGTGACTCACTTAAACCACACACAGACAGAGAGAGAGAGAGAGAGAGAAGAGAGAGAGAGAGAGAGAGAGAGAGAGAGAGAGTCACTTAACACACACACACCATACACATATAAACTCACTTAAACACACACACACACACACATATAATCTCACTTAAACACACACACACACACACACACACACATAGAGACTCACATAAACACACACACACGTAGAAACTCATATAAACACACACACACGCGCACACACATACACACACAGGGAAACTCACTTAAACACACACACATACACACAGAGAGAAACTCACTTAAACACACACGCACAAACAAACATACATACATACAGACACCTTTGCACACAGAGAGTACTTTCTTTGATTTTTCAATATCAATTAAATTTACGGAAGAAAAACCTTTCAAGATAGTCATGAATTATGTAAGCTAACTCAGTTAAATCAGCCGAGACAAAGTGCTTTGAAGATCGATATAAAAAAATGAAAACATACACCTTATCAAGTTCATTTCCATATCGGGTCAATAAAAAATGGTTACCTCCAAAATGCTCGATTTAATTTCATTATCCTGTCGGCTCGGGTTGTAAAATACATCAACTGTTCTTCTATAGAGAGTTATCCCGCCGCCGCATAGTACAAGGCCACACGTTTGTCCTAAGTAATGACCCGTCATGCTTATGGACGGAATCCTGATTGCTGAGCAGTCTTTAATTTGCAATACTCCACTTTGTCCCTTACTTGGGCTAGACGGGCTATGGCCGAAGTTCCGTCCGATCAATCGCTGATCACGTCAAGACGTACACCTATTTTGATTATCCCGACCGTATTGATATTAGTACAAACCCCTACTCCTTTTACATGTGTCTTAGTGACCTGAGTATGTCGTAAAATTGCGTCTAGTGGGGGTTCAAATTCTGGAGCTCTGAAGAAAAAGGAGCACACCTTCATTGTGATTACTCTCAACTACACTCAGACCCAGAGTGATAGTACATGTTAGGGTCCTATCTGTGGGTTAAGTAGATCAAAAATGTATTTAAAATGTTTTTTTTAAATGTGTTTAAAAATGAATTAAATAATGAATACCCCAAAAAATGAAGAAATAAAACAAAAAATAACCCACTTGTTGACCTTCCGTATAATTCACCCAACCAACCAATATTTAATGACAGTACTTCTATTTGTAGGGCCGGTTTAGCTCAGTCGGTAGAGCGCTCGGCTAGGAATAACAAGGTTCTTGGTTCGAACCCGGCCCTCTCCAACTCAGCGAATGAGTAGCACGGGGATCTGTGCGGTAAAGTAAGGAGCAGACGGTAGGTGTGGCGCTCCACCTCAGATGCTAAAATAATCTCCTTGGTCTAGCGCTAGTGAAAAGGGGATAGACACCCTCGTAGTCTGGCCAATACCGACATTAGGCCGCCCCGACGACTTTACTTCTATTTATAACCCTTTTTTTAAAATGTGTTTGAAAATGAATTAAATAATGAATACCCACAAAAATGAAGAAACAAAACAAAAAAAAAAATAACCCATTTGTTGACCTTCTGTAAATATCACCAACCAACCAATATTTAATCAGTGTTGCATAGCGCTCGACTCGGGCCACAAAATCGTACATGTTATATACTGTTGCTAGGTCGTAGTGGAGTATAAGGATTCACACGTAGACATATGTAGTAGTAGGACTTTGAACGTTTATTTCTTTCCCCCTCGTGGTGCGTGTGAGTGGCTAGCGTTGACAATGGGAACTACTACTACTACTACTGTTGGGATCTCAGGCACAGAGGAGTGAATGAACCTCACTGCCCGCTGGCAGCGATAGGGCGTGACCGCGGTCAAGTACGTTCTCGTCGGCTGTCTCTCTCCTGACTGACTGTCCCCCTGACCGTTCTGTCTTTTGTATCTCTCAAACGCCTACACGTTTTCTCCTTTATCTTTGTCCCTCAGCCGGAAGTCCTTACTTCCCTTTCCAGTCTGTTTGTTCAATTTCCCTTTGTCTTTTCGAACTTCCCGCGCAAAACAAATTGAAACAATAGTTAATCTGCAACAACAGTACTTCTATTTATAACCTTCATATCTAGATCCTATATTACTACCTCTAAATTGTCACCATATGCAGCACGTATTTGAAGGTTTCACCTTCAGCTGGACATAAATGTAATACTATATAATTGAATGTTAGGCAGCAGATGCCAAATTGAACATCCCTATTTCTTATTTAGATTAATCTAACAAATTCAGACCTGTTAAACTGCCCTTAAGAAACTGACCTTGTGTCGCATCCTACTCGTCCAGAGGGGCTGGTAAATATATATATATATATATATATATATATAACACCTAAGATTAATCGAAAACTCGATTAATTTAACTAAAGTAACCCTGAAGAATCTATCGATGAAACTCGAGTAGGTTACTCCTTTCCATTGTTAAAATAAATGTATGCTCTACGTTGTATTGAGCACTTTGTATTTGTTTTTTCTCAACCTTAGCCTCTGGATATTGTGCGCTTCCAACGATCGTACGTATACCCACCGGTAAGTTACTACTTATACATTAACAAATATATATATATATATATATATATATATATATATATATATATATATATATAATGTTTTAAAAAGACCTCCAAAAAGATTCATTGTATGGAGGAAAAAATTTTTTTTTACAATAGAAAGTGACCTTGTGCCGAGAAAAAACGAGTTGCATGCTGACTAGTTTCGATCCTCGCTCAACAGAGCTAAATATCGAGGATAATAGAATAACCGGTAAATGGGACGGGTAAGAAAATAAAATAGAAGAAAAGAACAATTTATTTTCTTTGTCTCAAAAGGGGGAGGGAGAGATGATCTAAAGATTGATAATAATCAAACCAAGTAAGCCCTCTCTTTGTTTACAAAGAGCAGGCTTATTGGTCAGAATATACAATGTTTCCAAAATATTGAGGTGGTAAAAAGAGTGTGACTTGCTCCACATCAGCAGGATGTGACACATAGTCAATTTCTTAAACGGAGTTTGGTTTGAATCCAGAGTTTTCCTTCCTCTAGCCTGATTACCTACCCAAGGTTAAAGAACCCAGTCTGTCCTAGAATTTATCAATTTCTGGAGGGAGGGTAGCTGGATGCTTACCTTTCCAAATGGTATTTGCGGTATGTGAAACGCAAGCAGCCTCCTAATACTGTTTATAAGCAATTAATTCAATACGTATCCGATTTACGTCCGTTTAACGACAAATATAAATTGATTCATTCAACAAAATTGTATTTCATGCTCTTAGACATTTATCAATTTGTTTGTTCCCTTTTCCCTCCTTACCAGCGTCAAAAGAGTTTACGTAAAATATTCGAAAGGCTTTTAAAATAACATCAATTTAAAAAAAAATATTAAAAATATTTTTTAAGCATTTAAAATTGCTCTTTTTTCTTTCTGCGTGTTCTTTTTTTTTGTCATTATTTATTTTTTCTCTTCAACTTGTTCAATTAAATACACCAAATATGTTGCTTTGATTTTATTCTAAATATTTAAAAATCAATACGTGACTCTTTTTATTTCGCGTTTTCTTCTGAAATTCGTTATTGGAAAAATAATTCATTGCTACTGGGAACGGTGCTCACCTCGTGAAATGTTTCTATTTATTAACAATCAATGAAGAAAGGAAGGAAATTGATAAAGAAAAATAGGAAGAAACAAGAAATAAATAGAAAAAAAAAAGAAAGTACAGTGACAATTCTTGTTTGCAAATGAATCGACAGTAGACCTACAAGGCAAATTCATATAGTAGTTTCTTGCTCGGTTAGATATTACGGCATGTCAAACCCTGTTGTTTTATTTTATGCGAAGACATTTTTTTATTCATTCTTGATGGTTTTTTCAAGATTTTTTTTCTCGGTTGTTTTAAACATATTTTTATACTCTTTTTCCATTCAACCCATAGATGGGACACTAACAGGTACTACCACCCCATGTCTGGGTGTAAAAACCGATGAAGGAGTACTCAACACTAACTATGATTATGTGAAAGGTTTTTTTTTTAATTCATTCTTCATGGCTTTCAAGAGATTTTTTTCTTAACTCAATTGTTTTAAACACATTTTTACACTCATTTCCCATTCAACCCATAGATGGGACACTAACAGGTACTACCACCCCATCTCTGGGTGTAATGCCGATGAAGGAGCACTCAGCACTTAACTATGATTATATCGAAGGTATTTTTTATTCATTCTTCATGGCTATTCAAGAGTTTTTTTTTCTTAACTCAATTGTTTTAAAGACATTTTTACACTCATTTTCCATTTGACCCACAGATGGGACACCAAGTGATACTACCACTCCAGGTCAGAGTGGACCAAGATATAATGGAGATGAAGGGGTACGCAACACTCAACTGGACCTTTTAGCTGTTCTGATTGGTCGGTCCAGTCGGGAGAACGAATCAGAGATTAGTCACGCTTAGCGAACAAAGGAAACTGGTCCATACTGGCGTTTTAACTGTGGGCTATTCTTCTCTTTATATTTCTCCTTTAACAACTTAAGAAATAAGAACCACCAAAATATACCAAGACGTATGTTCATGTATAAAAAAAAACAAGAATGGGCACAGAGATGAAGGGTAGAATATCAGCATAAGACAAATAGGGGCAGAACGATATAAGATAAGAAGATAAGTAGTTATAAGATGTAAGAAGACTATACATGAGCAAGGAAGAGTCTCCATGGCATAATAGCTAACATATATATATATATGTATATGTATATATATATATATATATATATATATGTATCTTATTATAATGGAGATTGTGTGTTTTTCTGTCTGTAACCGAAACTATATTACTATTCAAGTCATAATTCCCTTAGTTATTTACGTCACATTCTACAGGATTTTATTTTCATTTAAACCTCAATTATTAATAAAATTGTTTTACATTATTAATACTGTTGACAATATCTACATGAGAATAACATGCAATTGTATTTATATACACAACAAAATAGCGGTTTACAGTTTGAATGGGGAAGGCTAATTTGCATATTGATATAAAAAATCTGATTTTAATAAATATGTGCTTAGTATTACTGAGTTCTAATTGTTTGGTTTTATCACCATGAATATGAGCAAAAATCTCGTGGATAAATCTTAAAAGAAAACCGTTAACAAGAAGAAATAACTGTAATTTTATTCTTTACTTTTTATTTTAACTAAATAGTTAAATTAGGATTATTTAGCAATGAAAGACGGGAGTGGGGGAAGAGTAAGTTTCAGTTGTTCTATTATTTGATTATACACCCTCAGTTTCAAATCTTTTTATCTGCATTCTTATTTAGTTTCATTAGCCTTTCTAAATTAATCTAATATTTTATTACATGAAAACTTAAATACTTGCACCCGGAGGGTGCATACATTTGCTAGTATATATAACTTGAAATTGGAAATGAATCCGACAATACGAGGAAGAATGAATAAAGAAAAGAAAGAATAGAATGGATAATAAAAGATGAATTTAATCAATATCACTTACACATGTGTTTCGGTCATTTTAGCGTTCCAAATGTGATTTAAAAAAAATTCTATTCGAATATTTCCAAAGTTCTCCGTTGTTCCCCATCGAATTTTTTCATTCAAAATAAAATTTCACTCTGATGAAGAAAATATTTCGCACACAGAGAAGATTCGACATCTTCTCTGTGTGCGAAATATGTTCACACAGATGAAATGACCGAAACACATGTGTAAGTGATATTGATTAAATTCATCTTTTATTATCCATTCTATTCTTTCTTTTCTTTATTCATTCTTCCTCATATATATATATATATATATATATATATATATATATATATATATATATATATATATATCAATCCCTCCGCCCGTGCAGGATGCGACACAATTTCAATTTTTTAAGCGGAGTATAACAGATTTGAATTCAGAGTTTTCCTTCTCTTAGACTGGTGACATATCCAAGGTTAAAGAGCCCAATCTGCCCTACTATTTATATCTGGATGGTGAATATATGGATTCATACCTATCATAAGGGTATTAGTACTATGTGAAATATAAACAGCCACGCCCAGAATTTGATCGAGGAGTCCATTTCTTCCGATTACACCACGCACCTCCATATTTGGGGTATAAGTTGTGCGAAAGACCATAACTTATATTTATAAACTGTTCCAAAACAGAAGTAGCTGATTTACTTTATTTTTTCATTCGTTCTTTCTTTTCTTTCTCTCTTTCTTTCCTTCCATCCTTTTTTCTTTCTTACCTTCTTTTTTTTTCATTCTTTTCTTTCTCTATTTCTTTCCTTCCTTCCTTCCTTCCTTCCTTCTTTCTTCCTTACCTTCTTTATTTTTTCATTCATTTTTATTTTCTTTCTCTCTTTTTCTTTCTTAACCTTCTTTATTTTTCATTCTTTTTCTTTCTCTTTTTCTTTCTTTCTTCCTTCTTTCTTTCTTACCTTCTTTATTTTTTCATTCGTTCTTTCTTTTCTTTCTCTCTTTCTTTCCTTATTCCCTTCTTTCTTTCTTACCTTCTTTATTTTTTTATTCGTTCTTTCTTTTTCTTTCTCTCTTTCTTTCTTTCCTTTCCTTCTTTCTTTTTCTTTAACCTTCTTTATTTTTCATTTGTTCTTTCTTTTCTTTCTCTCTTTCTTCCTTCCTTCCTTCTTTCTTTCTTAACTTCTATATTTATCTTCTTTTTTTATTTTCTTTCTCTCTTTCTTCCTTCCTTCATCTTTCTTTCTTACCTTCTTTTTTTCATTCTTTTCTTTCTCTCTTCTTCCTTATTTCCTCTTTCTTTCTTACGTTCTTTATTTTTTCATTCTTTTCTTTCTCCTTTCTTTCCTTCCTTCCTTCTTTCTTTTTTACGTTCTTTATTTTTTCATTCTTTTCTTTCTCTCTTCTTTCCTTACTCACTGCTTTCTTTCTTACCTTCTTTATTTTATCCTTCTTTTTTATTTTCTTTCTCTCTTTCTTTCCTTCCTTCCATCTTTCTTTCTTACCTTCTTTTTTTCATTCTTTCTTTCTCTCTTTCTTCCTTATTTCCTTCTTTCTTTCTTACGTTCTTTATTTTTTCATTCTTTTCTTTCTCTCTTTCTTTCCTTCCTTCCTTCTTTCTTTTTTACGTCTTTATTTTTTCATTCTTTCTTTTCTCTCTTTCTTTCCTTCATTCCCTTCTTTCTTTTACGTTCTTTATTTTTTCATTCTTTTCTTTTCTCTTTCTTTCCTTATTTCCTTCTTCTTTCTTACATTTCTTTATTTTTTCATTCTTTTCTTTCCCTCTGTCTGTCCTTCCTTCCTTCGTTCTTTCTTACGTTCTTTATTTTTTCATTCGTTCTTTCTTTCTTTCTCTTTTTCTTTCCTTACTCCCTTCTTTCTTTCCTTCCTTCTTCATTTTTTTAATTATCTTTCTTTTCTTTCTCTTTCTTTCCTTCCTTTCCCTTCTTTCTTTCTTTCTTTCTTCTTCTTCCTTCTTTCTTTTCAAGATTTAAGAAAACTTCCCCTTTCTAAATTGAGGACTTGCTTATCGTTCATTACATTTCGCCATTTTTTTCACGGTCTACTTTCATATTCTGTTTTTGGACAAGCCCAAAAGCAAACATTGATTTTATAAAATGTATAAAAAAATGAATATATCTTATTACACATATGCAATTAGAAAAAACATATGATATTCCCGAAAGATAGAATGCAACACACGCACATCGATAACAAAACCACACACAAATAAACACACACACACACAACACACAACACACGCGCGCGCGCGCAGGCACGCCATTTTCATGAACCGAAGAAACTTCCATTTAAACAATTGGCTCTTAAAAACCTGAGAAAAATCCGAATAGATGTAAATTATTGTCAATTAGCACTCGTCGGTTTCATTCCTTCATCAAAATTCTGCGTAGACCATCTATTAATAAGTGGAGATTCGCTTTCCCGGTTTTTGTCTGTTACAAAAATTACGTCACTGCTTACCTCACATTACCCAACACATAATGCAACGTCATAACGTAGAATAAAAAATATACTCAAAATGTTAGCATGCAAACGTTAGACAATCCTCATTGTTTCAATAAATAGGATGCCACGCGTTATATATTTTATATATAGATTGTTTTATTTTTTTATTTAAATATATATATAATTATTCTAATATATTATAAAGTATTGGAATCTTTCCATTTCAAATTGTCTTTCTTTATTTCTTTCTTCGTTTTTACTCCTTTAATAAAATTTGACAGTTTACATACTAATTGGTATACACTCTATGGCATTGGAATTTCAGCTCCCATCCCCTCAGGCAATATTTTTTTCAAAAAAAATTATATTTTGACATCGCCGGAGGGTGTCTTTTTATTTTGCTAGTATAATAATGCTACATTCATAGACTTAGTTCTTTTTTATTTCCTTGACAGTAAATTTCCAGTTTGAAAAAAGAAATATTTCAAATGTCTACCCATAATTAAAAATTTTAGAAATTTCGGTTAATTATTTTAAAAGTTTGAATTAGATCACATCTCATATACATTTTGTAAGAGTATTTAAAATCCTAATCCTCTAAAGTCTCGCTCTGAAATCTGTAATCCTTATTGGAGATTTGCTGATCCCAATTATTTCCTGATTTTGTAGCATAGTCCGCGACGACCGCTTTGTCAGTGATAGCCAAATTCAGAGGACGAGTAGGAAAACAAAACAAAATAGTTTAGGTGTTAATGGTGTTTATTTGATAATAATAATAATAATAATAATAATAATAATAATAATAATCTGGGAATTTGAAATAAAAGCGGATCACTTATCCCAGTGAAAAGACAGACCTATGTGTTGATTAATGAAAAAAAAAAAGAACTTGTCAACTGGTGGATTTTGCACTTCCAGCAGATCACAAGGTGAAGCTAAAAGAAAATGACAAATGGACAAATATCTGGAGCTTGCCAGAGAACTGAAAAAGTTATGGAATATGTAAGTGACAGTTATACCAATTGTAGTGGTGCACTTGGAACGGTCCCAAAAAGATGGAAAAGCGTTTTGGAAAGTCTGGAAATCAGAGGAAGAATTGATACCATCCAAGAACATGACTGCTCTGTGCAATCTACCAGAATACTCAGAAGAGTCCGGAAGACCTGAGGAGACTTGGTGTCACTCAGACTCCAGTAAAAGAGACCATCAGCTTAACACTGTTGTAAAAACCAAAAGTAGTAATAATAATAATAATAATAAAATATAATAAAATATAATAATAATAATAATAATAATAAAAATAATAATAATAGCACAGAAAGATAATTATGGCAGTCAACAAACGCAAGATGTAATTATGGACAAACCAAGAAAACAACGAAACTAAAAAACAAAGATGAGATAAAAAAATTATATGGCACTTCAAAAACGCAAATCGGAAGAGGTTGCAACAAAAGACTTGATCAAAATTTCAGACATTATGTACGTATTTTGAGAGGAAGACAATTTGTAGCA
>CM042155.1:12249560-12274560 GCA_023376005.1 Doryteuthis pealeii
CGAGAGATTGCAGCTTACGGTGAAATTTAGTTTCTGGTCAATGGTGTAATTGGCAACAAAATAAGTGAGTAGGTTAAATAAGATCATTCACCGTGGGATATGAAGTTTTTTACATATTTTATCTTACAGGAATTTCTACAGACCTTAGATTCATTATCTCTTATACATGCATTAGTTCTCCAAAGTACTTGAAAGAATGTCGACTTTTTTGCGGTGCAGGTTGGGAGGCGAAGAAGTGCAAATTCGAGACAGTTGATAAGAAATGTTTATTAGACATTCTACGGACCAGACAACAGGTTTAAAAAAGCAGCTGTTGGTAAAAGGGAAGAAGCCAAATTATAGGCAGAGCCTTAACGAAGCTTCAATACGGTCAGAGCAAATGGTGAAACACAATGGAGAAACCAGGAAATTGACTATGTGAAATATAGCAGTTGTAACGTGCGGGAGGATGCAGTCTATCAGAAGGAAGATGTTCTGCTGGGGTTCAACTTGTGGGGTTCAAGTGAGCATGACAGCACTACGGCCGTAGGCAACGGTCTGGACCAAGAAGCACTCCCCGCCTCATAAACATTTCAGATCATTTTCAACGCTTGACCACGCACAGCGAGGAGAGAAAAAAGAGAGAAGTTCTATATAACACATGTGGTGATTCATTACAGTCAAACTATACGATTAAGCTAAGTAGACATAACAACCACGATTCAATTTGATCACAATATAACATACAACGAATTTAGTGCTGTAAAGGGACTACTAAGATAACATTACTTGAACATGTGAAGATCATGCATAGAAACAAGATTTGGCATCAAAGCCACATAGGTTATTAATTGATCTTTTAGGGGGGATAATTGACTCTGTGAAATTAGCAGTTGTAAGCGGTGGGGAGATCGCAGTTCCTACGAAGGAAGTGTTCGCTTGGGTTAATTGTCCAGCTTGTAGACGAAAGAATCAATGGGACTAAGTCTTATGAACAGACAAGAAATAAAGAAAGACACCCACGGATAATGAATACTTCTAATTTATGCAGCTAGACGTGAATTATATCAATGTTTCTGGTTCAATTGAGTGTATATGGATACAATAAATAGTGGTAGGTCAATAAGGATATTCACGTCGCTGGGAATACGAAAGTTTATTGTTACATTTATTTTATTTACGGGATATCTTGCAAACTCCTTAGATCAATTATCTCCTTATTAGCTAATACGTCTTAAAAATTGGAATTAGATTAGGACATGACATAAATAGGGAAAAAAGAACTGGAATATGTTTGCAAAAGAGGAAGTCTCTCAAGGTGTATGTGATCAACACTTCTTTTTGAAGAATGTTGATATGTGCAACGTTTAGTAGTTGAGTTGAGTCATTTCATTCATTGTTGTAAACTAATTGACAAAGGAAACAAACTGATTTAAACCAGGTAAGAATGTACAGCGCTGCAAAAGATATTAACTATAATTATAATAACCTAGCAAATATATGCACCGGGTGCAAGTATTAAGTTTTTAATATAATATAGCATGTTAATTAGAACGCTAATGGAACTGAATAAGATTCAGATAAAAATACTTGGAACATAGGGGGTATGATGAAAATAGAACACTTGAAACTAATGTTCAGCCATTTCCCTACTCCGTCTTCAGTGGTAATTTTGCTAATTAACTATTTATTAATAGGAAGTAAGAATAAAATTACGTTTTTCTTTATGATAACTTTCTATTAAGATTTATCTTCCGAGATTTTGCTCATATTTATAGATAAACCAACTAATTAGAAATCAATAATACTAAAGCATATTTATAAAAATTTTTCTAAGATCAATATGCCAAATTAGCTTCCAATTCACATCTGTAAACCGCTATTTCGTTGAATTTAATGAAATATAAATTGCTTTATTAGTAATGTGAGTAGTGTTAACAGTCTTAATGATGTAAACATTTTACTATATTGAGATTAAATAAAAATTAAATCATGGAGAATGTGATGTATAACAAAGGGAATGTACTTGTATATAATCTATAGTTTCGGTAACAGACAGGACAAACGCACATTCCATATAATAAGATATAATAAATATTTGTAATTGAAGGAAGAAAGGAGGGAAAAAGAGGAGAAGAAGCGCGTAGAATAGAGAGCCAAAGGAAGGAGAGACACAGCAATCAGAAAGCATCACCGTTGTCCTGCTATCAGAGATGGCCTGATTCAAAAATGGTCTTTCAGCCATCACCGTTGAAAGAAAAGAAAGTGGAACACACGCATCGTATTCGTAGTGAAAGATCCAAGATAATCTATAAACTTAAAGATGTATTTAAATTCTGAAATCAAAATGTATTTATAAGATTCATTATTCTAATAATATAAATTAAGATCTAAATCCAATTTAATATATGTGCAATATTATAAGGAGATGGCTCAATGTTTATGGAGTCTGCATTTTTTAGATGAGGCTTGATTAATTTTATTATTATGTATTTTCGGGCTGCTGTCTCGTCTTATATCGAATGCCCAGATGGAATATCTTAAGCAATAAGGCGAAGCATTGCTTTTGATGAAGTGATAATTTAATTTGGCAACGTAATGTTGAGGAGGGATTGTAGGGCTGAACAGTCTGACCAATATTTTCAACCTCACATTGGGGCCTTATTTGACCTAGGCGATGCGAAGAGTATAATCTAATCAATCGGATGTCATGCAAAACCCATGCACCTATATGATCAAGTACTGACTGTTATACTTCAAATTATTATGATGTCAACAATACACGCCAACATTGTCATCTAAGGGTTGTGAGAAGTGGTGGATAAGTAGTCGTGTTGGAGCAAAGATTTAAGAAAATTATTTACAATAATAAAAATCTATTATAATAATGGGATTCAATTCCGGGTTCGCTGAACATAAACTAGTCATCGCTTATCATACCTGCTTAATCGTCTAAATAGATCCTCAAAATTTTTGAGATGGCAATGTTAGAACAGTCTCATTGGTTTTTTTTAACAGTTTTAATAATATACTGGTTTTCTATCTATATTATAGTTTTTTTGTAGATTTTAATATATATTTAAAGTTGATAGAAATAAGTTCATTTCATTTTAAAATTTTTACTCTTAAAAAATTTGATGATTTTAACTTTACTTATGATACCATTCTTGATATTAAATTTCAACTCCATACCTTCGGGAATATTAATCTTACGTGCCCGAGGGCGGTTCTTTTATTTGCTAGTAGAGTTAATGAAATTCAGTTGTAGCAACATTTTATTAACATGAAATCATGCATACAAAAACAGATTTGGCATAAATATACCAATGGTTATAATTGACTCTTTACTCTTCTGCTCTCTCTCTCTTCTCTCTCGTCTCTCCTCTTTCTCTCTTCTCTCTCGTTCTCTTTCTTCCTTTCTTTTTCCCTATATTCTTTCCTTTCATCATGTGTACTTTTTTCTTGATTGTCTTAATTATATGATAATAATTCTTCTATTTGGAAATTCTCTTTTTCTTTTTTTCTTTTTCCCTTTACTCTCATTTTTATTTAATGACTACTCTTCTCCTCTTCTCTCTCTCTCTCTTCTCTCTTCTCTCTCTCTTCTATCTTCTCTGTTCAATCCTTTGTTTCTCACCTCTTCTCTCTCTTTCTCTTTCGTATCATCATTATTTTTATTATTATTATGATCGAATTTTTCACTTCTCTTCATCTTTATCTCTCTACTATACTTCCAATTTTTTTTTCTATTTTTCTTCTTTCTCATTCTGCTTCTTATTCTCATTCTCTTAATACGAACGTCGAACTGATTCTTTATTCAAGTCCAACGAGTAGACGTTTCATTCTGTTAACATAGCGAGTGACAACGTGGTTAAGTCTATGTTAAGTATTTATGTTATATTGCCTAAAATATACAGGAGAAGACGAACGTTGTATATATAAAATAAAAATTAATGGAAAATAGTCAAAAAATCCAGAATTATACAAAGACACAAGTTTAATAAAAAAATGTTTTAAAACTAAATACATCAGACAAAAGGCGGTTTAGCTCAGTCTGTAGAGCGCCCACCTAGCCAAAAGTTCTGGTTCATACTGTCCCCTGCCAACTCAGCGTATGAGTAGCGCAGGATCTGTATATCTGTGGCGGTAATTGTAGGAGGTTGGTTTGGCAGGTGTGTGCATCCACCTAGATGGCCAAAACAATGTCTTGTCTTGGCTAGTGAAAAGGGAATATACTGCTCGCACTCTGGGCTGGATACCGATATAGGGCCAACGCGAGACTTACGTATTATAAAAAACAATTATGGCCATTAAAAAGCCAAGCCAACATCATATTCATATTCTTTAGATGCGAACTTGTAACGTTGAATATTTTTCTCAGAGGCGTTTATATTACTGGAAGAATAAAAACAAAATTTTCGAAAGGAAAATATTTTTTCAAACAGATCTTTTCCAAAAGATGAAAACTCTTCATTGTGTGCTGAACTGATTTAGAGCAAACATTAATTTGAATCTCGAAAAGATATTGTTTGTGAATATTTAAAATGGTGACAAATCAAAAACAAAATGTTCCAGGTTATGTGGCAAAGAAGAAGTTCTGCCCATTAAAAGTGTAGGGGTGGGGGCTGAGAAGTCATAATGAATTTACAAGTAGAATTTGTAATGCGTAAAAAAGCATGATTTTACAATTTGGGCTGATAACAGGGGTTGCCACTTACGAACGAGAGTGAAAAAAGACAGTCTAAGTGTAGAAATCATGATCTCCTGTAAAATAAAAGTTCTGTGTAGAGGACTAAGTGATCATGCCGATAATACTCTGGGCATGAAAAGATTTAATTATTGATTTCCTTGAAAAAAAGTGCAAATATAAAGATGTTGGTCCATTGCACTCTGATTAGGCAATATTCACCTATTTATTGAATGATCTAGTATAATTTTGAGATATAAAGTATATACCTGAAGTTATTTCTATAAATTTGAAAATTTAAATGAAATGTGGGTGTTGCATGGATTGAGTGTTTGTTTTGCGCGGGAGTCGAAAGGAAAGAGAGAAATTGAACAGGAAAACAATAAAGGCGAGACAAGAATCTTAGTATAACAAAAGAGGTGTTGAAAAGGATTCATATGGACAAACGCTAATTGAAACAAAGGGAAAGGACTTCCGGTCAAGGAACAAAAGAAGGTGTGGGCGGTCCGTCAGTGACTTTAAGCGTCATCGGAGAGACCAAGAGAGAAGACCCGAAGAGACCGGCGAAGAAAGCAGAAGGGTCTGCCGACGATAACGGTCGGGCGCTGCTGAGCGAGCTGTGATGCTTCGCCCCACTTCCACCACATAGTAGTCGTAGATGTATTCCATGCCCCACTCACTTACCCAAGCTTAGGTGCACGAAGAAAATAAAGAAGAAGTCTCTTTTGATACCGCGTAATCTGTGTTATTGAGTAGCTGACTAACTAGATACTCGTCAGGGGCAGAACGATCTCCGCTGTGTACCAGCAACAGTATAGCAGAGTCAGAGTAGCGTAGTGAAGAAGCCAGTATACAACATGGGGGCATGTTGAATAGAAATATGATATAAAATGATAACCTCAAGTGTTGCATACTTTCTCAAAATTCTATTGTTATTAGGATACATGAAAAGTTAAACTGACCTTAGCAAGAAGCAATGATTTAAAATTGGGGGAGAGAGAACAGCGAACGTAGTAAGTTCGAAGCGTGCCACGACTGTGTTTGGCATGCGAATAATCAGAGGCGAGATGGGGGAATTGAACTCGTATTCTCCTGATTTGTGAGTCGTGGCTGACGCATGAATTGCTAAACTATTCAGATGTGGCCGGATGTGAAGGATTGACGCGTTGCTGATTAAGATGCGACGCTGCACGGGCAGGTCAGAGTAAGGAGCCCGATGAACACTGTATTTTGTGTATTTATTGACCACCCTCACAACCGGAGACAAGCTTGCAGTAGCATTTTTTGGCGTGGCGAGAGTGGACGAGAGATAGATAGTTTTTTACAGTGTGGTGAGAAGGAAGTGCAGCTGGTGGGGAGAAGTAAAAAGCGTGACTAAACTGTGCTGCCAGAGACATTCTATGATTTAGCGGTTTGCCACTACGATATTAGAAAACCAGGTGAAAAAGAGACAGTCTAGAAAAGACAGGTCTAAGAAAATACATTAACTCTCCTGTAAAATAAAAGTTCCTAGTGTAAGAGACTAAGTCATTGCGATAATATTCTGGGGGCATGAAAAGATTTTAATTATTGATTTCCTAAAAAAGTGCAAATAAACAGTGCTGTCTTGACTCTATGATTGGGCAATATTCAGCTTATTTATTGATGTCTTTTGTATTTTGAGATATAGTATCAAACATGAAGATTTTTCCTATAATTTAATAATTTAAAGAAATATGGGTGCTGCTGAATTTGTTATTCAGTAATGGGGTGGCAATGTGTAGTAAGCGTGTCCAAGCCAGCCCTGCAATAGATTTTATTTTCGGACCAAGAATATGTGAGAATACTACTGTTCTTTTACATGATTTGAATGAAATAGACTCACGAATTTTTATATGCCATTAAAACAAGGATGTTGGGTCAGTAAAATGGTAATTCTGTGTATAGATTGAGTGAAGGGAGGCTTCTGTGAATTGGATATATTAATCATTGATGAGATAAAAGATACCTCTAAGTGTTGACATACTGGCATCAAATTCTATATGTATATAAGCGGTTCTAATTCAGACGCTATAGTTGTGTATGCTGCATAGGTAGCACGGGTATACGTCACTAACCCTAAGCGATATATGTTTGTCCTTATGAAATCACAACACATGCAGTATAGTAAAGGAGTTGATTATTTTTCTCGTCGGGTGGTGGATGGGAGGGTGACAATAGAATTCCAAAGGTTGAGATGAACTAATATACTGTGGGATAGTAGAGGTAAAGGGGTGGCTGGTTGGCGTCTCACCGCCCTTGGCCGGCGACGGGAACCGTGTCGGTGGGTCACTTCACTGTTCACGTTCCGCTCTGACTGTCCAGCTGACCTGTCAGCTCGACACTCTATTTTGTATATGACGAACGCCTACGCATTCTTTATCTATTTGATCTGATAAGGACGTTTGTTTTAGACTTCTCCTCTTCTTGACCGGAAGCAGCTTTCGTTTCCCTTTTTTTAAAATATGATATTTATTATATTTTCTTTGTTTTTTGGCCAGAAACTTCGTTTTCCGGGCCGGAGACAATACGCACAACAAATTGTATTGAGAGACAATTCTGAATTATTCTTTATTAAGATTTGGTTTGTTTTCTTGTTTAATGGTTCATATCGCGTTTGTCGTTATTTATGCCGATAATCTTTATGGAAACAGTAGTTTCACTATTTAATCGAATTGGCTGAGGGGATAAGGGGTTCTAAATTTTCTAAGGATAACTTAGTCAGAAAGGTACAATCCGGCTTCCCCTCACTAAGAGTAATAGTAGGAAGACCGGGCTCTTTAACTTTGGTATGTCAACATAATATCAAAAATAAATCTCTGCACTTTCAAGATCCCTACACTTAATTTTTCTAATCCCTCCTCACATTAATAGATCATTTTCTTTATGTCTATCATATTGCTATTTTACCTTACTTAACTCCACTTAGTGAAAGTGTTTTTGTTCTGGGAAATAGAGCGGATTTTATGGCTCATCAGAAAATAGTGACGCATAATTCTCTAGAATGGGAAGAACTATAAATAATTTTTTTTGTTTCTTAACTTTGTTGTTTTTGTTCCCTTACTCTTCAACATTTTTCATCTTCCCATTCTTCTGATTCTAAGACCAAAGAAGCGCCTTCTTGTTAGTCAAAAACTGTTAGATTCTTTGCGGTCATTGTTTAGGCTGGCGGTGAAAGCACTTACTAGTGGAGAACCTGTGTTTAGATAAAGATCCTTATGTAATGTTGTTCTCGCTGTTGCAGAGTCTTATGTTTGTATTTTTTCCGTGTCAATATACGAGAAATGAGCGCCTTCAGATCGGGTTCAAATAATTAAGCTAAGCAGAATTCGATCGTTTTGTATTGCTGATTGAATTAACGTGACAAAAAGGCGTTTAAAGTTTTAAATGGTGGATTCCAGCCACACCTTATATTATAAAAAAATATTCAACAAACTACTTTAGAGCTCCTGCTTTTTCATAATAACCAAAAACAAAAGGTACTCTCTAGTCTGTAGACATTTTACAAACATAGTTTAATTTCTACCGTGCGAATGGAACCACTAAAAAAGATTGTTAGTACTTTTCGCACCGCTACCATTACACCCAGATGTGGTGCAACAATATTGCCTCTAGTCTTTATATAAGTTGAACATTTCTCCTTAATCTCTATTCAATTGGTAAGGAACAGTCTCTGATATTGCAATATACAATGATATGAGAATCAAAATAAAAAAAAACACTGGAAGGATAAAGGAATGACTGTTACTATAATCCATCACAAAAGAGCCCGTAATGCTGTTGAAATCGTATTGTCGTTCTTTTCAAAGGAACTGCATAAGCGTGGGATGTCCTATCCTCTGACATATCATAACTGTTTCCCTTTCAACAATTTCAAAGTCACATAGCGCTATTATTTATTTAGCTGTTGTTGTCTCTATGTTATTATTATTTATGGTTTCATATACCAATCTTTAGGTTTTGTGACGTCTTGCTCAGTTTCTGTGAATGCATGGTATATTGGGTAAACAATGTAAAACCTTTACTTGATAAGAGCTCTCTCTAAACGTGGCGACCAGTGGGGATTTCCTAGCAATAATAATAATGAATAATAAGCGGGACCGTAGAATTTCCACGAAACGAAAAGACCAAGAGGGGTTATTTAAGCCAGAAAGGATTTTATTTCCACAATTTACTACATATAAATCCTACAAATTACCAGAATTTATGTGTGCTAGAAGGGTGTGAACTGAGGGTTTTATATGCTGAGCGGCGGTAATCAATCAAGATGGGGAAGTTCAAAATTCTAGAGCTCTGGGGAGTATGGAGTACCTTCATCACCATTAATCTCTATTTTACGTGACCGAGTGGAAGTACTATTAAGGTTCTATTTATTGGTTAAGTAGATGATATTGCGTTTAAATGTCTTTTAAAAAATTGAGTTAAAATATCCATCAAGAACGAAATAAAACAAATATTTCGGCATAAAATAACAGAAAATAGGGTTGAGAACAAATTCGTAAAATCCACGCCTGAGCACACTAAGGGGGTGGTCCTATCCTTATGCATCAAGGGTATTCCACGCTCAAAGCATTCTAATGAAGGTTACCGCAAGTTCCCCGAGGTAAGTAGCCAGAGTTTGTTCGTAATTTATATATTTAATATTGCAAATAAAGAATAAACTCCGTATTCTTAAAGTCATTTAATTTTACGTTGGGTCATTTTAAGCGGCAACAAGAGCATTGGAATTTTTCATTTTAAAATTGGGTGAAATTAATGCGATAGATAAACCATATCGATGAGCAACAGCAGGTATATATGTTTCATTTTGCAATGCATCTTGGATAATTTGGACGGTGTCATTTATAACCGACAGGTGTTTGCAGTGATGATAAACCGAGCTGAAGAATTAGGAATCAAGCGTAATTAATATATGATTATATATATATATATATATATATAATATATAATTATATTATTATATATATATATTTCCAACCCCTCCGACGAGCGGATTGCGACACAAGGTCAATTCTTAAGCGGAGTTCAGGCAAGGTTTGAATTCAGAGTGTTCCTTTCTCACTAGACCGGTGTGCACAGTCTGCCCTATTCTATTTACCCATAGCTGCGAGGGACGAGTAGGATTCCATATTTTCACAAGGATATTAGCGTCAGTGGAATGCCAATTACCAGTCCAGGATTTTGAACCGGGGCGACGAGTCATTTACCAGAATTTTAAGCCATTACACCAGCGCTTCCTAAGTATTAATATAATAGCTAAATTTAAAACGTAGAATTTCATTCACTGTGTCCCAGCTCTAGTTTAAATAGTACTCTATTCTGTTTACTTCAAATCAAATATGGCTTTGCATTAAATAAGATGATGAGGGTTGATACTCGATAAACACATCAACAAACACCCCTAGAGTGAGGGAATCGTTGCTATGGATTTAAATTAGTCATGCTTATAACAGTTTGGTCGTATTTGGGAATCATGCCAAAATCTTCAAATCACATTGGATAATTGGAAAATAGTGGGAGAATTGTGCCTAGAAACAGTCTGGGTTCTGGTGTGGTATGAAAAAGGTGTGAAAAATGTAATATCATTTTATTTCCTAATGTGAAATCGGAGATGTTAGGAAAGGATTTCAATTTTACAGATTGCCTATAATAATTTCATTCATTGTTTAAGTAATAATAATATATAATAATTAATACTATAATACGAGCGTAGTAGTCAGTAGATACAGAAAAATCATGTACCCACAGCACTTTAAAATCGGTCGGGATACTTAGAATTCCTGGTTCCCATGAGGTCATATCTGGTGACTTAGACTAGTGAAAAATATTAGAAAACTTGCACAGTATGATAATTTAATTATTGACAATATTTAATCTGTTTACTTAAGAGGTATTGATAAATAGTTCAATTTGAAAAGAACACATCATTCATGGTTTAACTCTCTCTAATATAATAATAATAATAGATAATATAAATGAATATAATAAATTTGAAAATTGAAAAAATGATAAGACCAAAATAGTAAATGCGGCGATGGCGGTTAATAGAAGAAGAGAAACTGT
This sequence comes from Doryteuthis pealeii, assembly GCA_023376005.1. Taxonomy (NCBI): domain Eukaryota; kingdom Metazoa; phylum Mollusca; class Cephalopoda; order Myopsida; family Loliginidae; genus Doryteuthis; species Doryteuthis pealeii. The sequence continues at coordinate 12,260,308 of CM042155.1, forward strand.
AGACTATGTACTCGATGCGAATGTAGCAAACTGCACAACGGGAGTTTAGTTTGAAGAATAAACAACCTTGAGACACGCAAAGTGTGTGTTTTGGTACTTTTATGGAACACAACCTATTATTGTGAAAGGAATAACACGTGCCATTCATTATGTTTTCAGAATAAAGGTCTGTCAAAAAAGTAACCAGTTCAAAGCTCATTTATACCAAGATGAGAAATGACATGGATTTTTTTTTTTTTTCAGAATAGAGGTTTTCAGAATGTACAAAACCTCGATAATGATTTCTTACACAACCGTGTATGCCAGAGAATTGAGAAAAAACTGTGGAATAATGAGGGTGAGTGATCTTTGTAGTTGGTGCTTCGGAACTGCCTCATGGGTTTGAATAATGTTGGAATTGAAAATCAGAGAAAGACAACCAAAGAACGGACTTGTTCATCAGTAGAAAACTCAGAAGAGTCTACAGACATGAGGAATTGATATGACCTTGGACGCAGTGAGAAAGACATGGGTGAAAAATCACGAGCTGCAAAGACATGTTCTAGCGTTTGATACAAAAGACTGTACAATCTGGTAGATTTTGAAGAAAATCTAGCAGACACAGGAGGAAGATGAAGGAAAACAAAAAGATATGACAGATATGCGAATTTGCAGAGATTAGAAAGGCTGTGGAATATGAGTGAAATGTATAGCCAATTCTAGTTGGGGCACTAGGATAACGGTGAAAAAGTTTGTAAAAAAGACTAGACAAACTGGAAATAGTAGGAAAAATTGACATCATCCAGACAACATCATAGCTGAAACGACTAGAATCTCAAAAAGAATCCTTAGACTGAGGGACGTTATTACACTCAGACTCCAGTGAAATACATCCGCTAACCGCTGGTAGGCAAACACTCTAGGAGTGAAATAATAATGATAATAATAATAATAATAATAATAGATAATATAATAATAAATAGAGGAATGCGTAGATACCACACTTCCAACAACTTTGAGATTTAGCACAAGGAAGAGCAAGACAAACTGACTTGCGGCCAACAAATAGTAGACAACGGCAGATGGACAAACCAGAAAAACACAAGATAGAAAACAAAAATGGGAAGGAAGACATATTATTACGGACGGTCTTCAAACGAACAAATAGATAGAGGTTGCACATGAAAAGACTTGGACATGGTTAATAAGGGAAAGCTCAAAAGAGAAAACAGACTCATATATATTGCGCCAAAATAATGCAATATAAGGACAAACTACATCAAAAGCGAAATTGAATAAGACCACAAATAGTAAATGTAGACTTTGCGGAATAAGAAGATGAGACTGGTTAACCATGATACTCTGCGAATGTAGAAACTAGTACAGACGAGAATCCAAATAGAAACGATGGGTTGGAAGGTGATCCCACTGGGAATTAATGCACAAAATTTATTTGGACCACACACAAAATGGTATACGAACAGACTCTGTTCTTCGAGAACGAAACGCACAAATTCGCTGGGACTTGAGATAAAAATGGATCAACTTATCCAGCAAGAGACCAGACGAGTGTTGATAAACAAAAAAGAAGAACATGTCACTGGTGGAAGTTTTGCTTGCCAGGCAGATCACAGGGTGAGTTTAAAGGAAAATGAAAAAATAAGACAATATCGTGGATTGGGCAGAGAAGGAAAGAGTGTGGATATATGAAGAGTCATGAGTGAAGGCTACATTTGAAAGTTGGTGCAAGCTGGACCAGTCCAGAAGGATTGAGAAAAGGGCTTGGAAAGTTTGATTATCAGAGGAAGGATTGAAGACATTTCAGAATCACTGCAATCTGTGCAATCTGCAGAATACTTCAGAAGAGTCCTGGAGACCTGAGGCAGAACTTGCTGTCAGTCAGACCAGTCGAAGACCATCAGGCTCACTGATGGAAACTCAAAAGGAGTAAATAATGATAATAATAATAATAATTAATAATAATGATAATATTTAATCGTAAGGTAAAAGTTTAAGTTAGGTATAGTGGTTAATTGTCGCTGTTGACTACAATCCTATCTCATTTCTCTGGCACTAGACAAGCATATCTATGGGGTAATTTGGACACCACTCCATCGTCTCGTGATGGAAGAATGCCAACAATCTTTTGAAGGGGCATAGACCAGATATTTTATGGGGTAATTTGGACCCACTCCATCGTCTCCCGTAGATGGAAGAATGCCAGACAATACTTTTGAAGGGGACACTAGACCAAGCTATATATGGGTACTTTGAACCACTCCATCGTCTCCCGTAGATGTGAAGAATGCCGAACAATATTTTGAAGGGGATAGCCAAGCATATTCTATGGGTACTTTGGACACCCACTCCAGTCGTTTGGTAGCCTCAACCTGAGATGTTTTAAAGCATGGAACTCTGGTGGCTGAACAGTCCACTGACATGCAAAACTCATTTTTGCCTATTTAGGCCTAGATGCGCTGGGTTGGAGGGCCACTCCATTAAATGCATCTGTGTTGAGCTCCAAACGATGGAGTGGTGTCCAAAATACCGCCATAGAATATGCTTGGTCTAGTGCCCCTTCAAAAGTATTTGGTGGCATTCTTCATCTACGGAGAACATGGAGCGGTGTCGAAAAAAGTACCCATATATATGCTTGGTCTAGTGTCCCCTTCAAAAGATTGTTGGCATTCTTACATCTACGGAGACGATGAGTGTGTCAAAATACCCATAAAATATGCTTGGTCTAGTGCCCCTTCAAAGTAATTGTTGGCATCTTCCATCTAGGAGACGATGGAAGTGGTGTCCAAGTACCCATAGAATATGCTTGGTCTAGTGCCAGAGAATGGAGATAGATTGTAGTCTAACAGGAACAATATACCACTATCCTACTTAACTTTTTACTTACTATATATTATCATTATTATTAATTATTATTATTATTATCATTATTTACTCCTTTGAGTTTTCACATCAGTGTTAGCTGATGGTCTTTCACTGGAGTCTGAGTGACAGCAAGTCTCCTCAGGTCTCAGGACTCTTCTGAGTATTCTGGCAGATTGCAGCCAGTCGCAGTGTTTGAACGGTTTCAATCCTCTCTGATATCAAACTTTCCAAGCCCTTTTCTAATCCTTCTGGGACTGTTCCAAGTGCACCAACTGCAATTGGTATCACTTTGACTTTCATATTCCACAACTTTTTCAGTTCTCTGGCAAGGTCCAGATATTGTCTATTTTTTCATTTTCCTTTAACTTCACCTGTGATCTGCTGGCACAGCAAAATCCACCAGTTGACATGTTCTTTCTTTTTTGTTATCAACACTCGGTCTGGTCTTCTTGCTGGGATAAGGTGATCCATTTTTATCTCAAAAGCCAGAGATTTTGTGCGTTTCGTTCTCAAGAACAGATTCTGGTTTAGCGTATACCATTTGTTGTGTGGTCAAAATTTAATTTTGTGCATAATTCCCAGTGGATCACCTTCCCAACCAGTCGTTTCTAGTTTTGTATTCTCGTTGTACTAGTTTGCTACATTCGCAGAGTATATGGTTAACAGTCTCATCTCTATTACCGCAAAGTCTACATTTACTATTTTGTTGGGTCTTATCAATTTTCGCTTTGATGTAGTTTGTCCTTATGGCATTATTTTTGTGCAGCAATTATAAGTGATTCTGTTTCTCTTTTGAGCTTTCCTTCTTAACCATGTCCAAGTCTTTTCATGTGCAACCTCTTCTATTTGTCGTTTGAAGCGTCCGTATAATTGTCTTTCTTCCCATTTTTGTTTTCTAGTCTTTGTTGTTTTTCTGTTTGTCCATCTGCCGTTTCTACTATTGTTGGCCGCCATAAGTAGTTTGTCTTTGCTCTTCCTTGTGTAATCTTCAAGTTGTTGGATTGTGGTTTCTACGCATTCCTCTATGTTATTATTATTATTATTATTATTATTATTATTAATTATTATCATTATTATTTCACTCCTAGAGTGTTTAGCTACAGCGTTAGCGGATGGTATTTCACTGGAGTCTGAGTGACAATAGGTCTCCTCAGGTCTAAGGGATTCTTTTGAGTATTCTAGTCGTTTTCAGCTATGATGTTGTCTGGATGATGTCAATTTTTCCTCTGATTTCCAGTTTGTCTAGTCTTTTTTACAAACTTTTTCGAACCGTTCCTAGTGCCCCAACTAGAATTGGTATCACTTTCACCTTCATATTCCACAGCCTTTTCAATTCTCTGGCAAAGTTCAGATATCTGTCTATCTTTTTGTTTCCTTCATCTTCATCCTGTGGTCTGCTAGATTTTCTTCAAAATCTACCAGATGACAGTTTTTTTTGTTAATCAACGCTAGAACAGGTCTTTGCAGCTCGTGAGTTTTTCACACCATTCTCACTGGCGTCCAAGTCATATCAATTCTCCTCATGTTGTAGACTCTTCTGGGTATTCTAGCTGATGTGAACAGTGCGTTCTTTGGTGTCTTTCTCTGATTTTTCAATTCCAACATTTTCAAACCTTGAGGGCAGTTCCGAAGGCACCAACTACAAATGGTATCACTTTCACCCTCATATTCCACAGTTTTTTCTCAATTCTCTGGCATACACGGTGTGTAAGAAAATTATCGAGAGTTTTTGTACATTCTGAGAAACTCGTATTCTGAAAAAAAAAAAAAAAAGTTCCATTCATTTCTCATCTTGGTAATGCAGCTTTGAACTTGGTACTTTTTTGACAGACCTTGTATTCTGAAAACAATAATGAATGGCACGTTATTCTTTCAAATAATAGGTGTGTCAAAAAGTACCAAACACACACTTTGCAGTTCAAGTGTTGTTTATCTTTTTCAAACTCAAACTCCGTTGTGCTAGTTGCTACATTCGCATAGTACATAGTCTACAGTCTCATCTCTATTACCGCATCGCCTGCATTTACTATTTTGTTGGGTCTTATCAATTTTCAATTTTCAAATTTATTATTATTATTATTATTATTATTATTATTATTATATAGAGAGAGTTAAACCATGATGATTATGCTTTTCAATATTGAACTATTTATCAATACCTCTTAAGTAAACAGATTAAATATTGTAATAATTAAATTATCATACTGTGCAAGTTTTTCTAATATTTTTCACTAGAGTCTAAGTACCAGCATATGACCTCATGGGACCAGGATTCTAAGTATCCCGACCGATTTTAATAGTGCTGTGGGTTAGATGATTTCTGTTACTACTACTACTACTGCTGCTATTATTATTATTATTATTATTATTATTATTATTATTAAACAATGAATGAATTATTATAGGCAATGTAAAATGAATCCTTCCTAAAATCCTCCGATTTCCATAGGGAATAGAATGAATTTACATATTTTCAGCAACCTTTTCATACACACCAGAACCGCACTGGTTGTTCTAGTCACAATTCTCCCACTATTTTCCAATTTATCCAATGTTGATTTGAAAGTTTTGGCATGATTCCAAATACGACAAATGTTATAAGCATGAACCTAAATTTAATCCATAGCAACGATTTCCCTCACTCTAGGGTGTGGTTTGGTTTGATGTGTTTAATCGAGTATCAACCCTCATCATTTATTTAATGCCAAAGCCATATTTGTTGAAGAACAGTAGGAGTACTATTTAAACTATAGCTGGACACAGTGAATGAAATTCTACGTTTTAAATATTATCTATATATTAATACGTAGGAAGCGCTTGGTGTAATGGTTAAAGTCATGGTAAATGGACTCGTCGCCCCGAGTTCAAATCCTGGACGTGGTAATTGCATTCCACTTGACGCTAATATCCTTGTGAAAGATATGAATCCTACTCTCCCTCCAGCTATGGGTAAATAGTAGGGCAGACTGTGCAACCGGTCTAGGAGAAGGAACACTCTGAATTCAAACCTCCTGAACTCCGCTTAAGAAATTGACCTTGTGTCGCATCCTGCTCGTGCGGAGGGGTTGGTAAATATATATATATAATATATATATATATATATATATATATATATATATATATATATATATATATTAAATAGCTTGTTCCTAATCTTTCGTTATCATCCTGCAACACCTGGGGTTAAAATGACACCGTCCAAATTATCCAAGATGCAATGCAAAATGAAATATAGATTACCTGCTGTTGCTCATCGGATATGTTTTATTTATCGCATTTTTTTTCACCCAATTTTTAAAATGAAGAATTCCAAATGCTCTTGTGCCGCTTAAATGCCCAACGTAAAATTAAAATGAACTTTAAGAAATACGAGTTTATTTTATTTGCAATATTAAAATTATAAATTACGAACAAACTCTGGCTACTTACCTTCGGGGAACTTGCGGAACCCTGTCATTAGAATGCTTTGAGGCTTGGAATACCCTTGATGCATAAGGATAGGACCACCCCCTTGTGTGCTCAGGGTGGATTTTACGATTTGTCAACCCTTTTTCTGTTATTTTATGCCGAATATATTTTGTTTTATTCGTTCTTGATGGATATTTTTAACTCAATTTTTTAAAAGACATTTAAACGCATATTTCATCTACTTAACCAATAGATAGAACCTTAATAGGTACTTCCACTCCGGGTCACGGTAAAATAGGAAGTAATGGTGATGAAGGGGTACTCCATACTCCCCAGAGCTCTAGAATTTGAACTTCCCCATCTGATTGAATTTACCGTCACGCTCAGCATATTAAAACCCTCAGTCACAGCCTTCTAGCACACATAAATTCTGGTAATTTTGGTAGGATTTATATGTAGTAAATTTGGAAATAATCCTTTCTGGCTTAAATAACCCCTCTTGGTTTCTTTTCGTTTCGTGGAAATTCTACGGGTCCCGCTTATTTATTATTATTATTATTGCTAGGAAATCCCCACGTGGTCCGCCACCGTTAGAGAGAGCTCCTTTCAAGTAGAAGGTTTACATTGTTTAGCCATATACCATGCATCACAGGAAACTGAGCAAACGTCACAGAAAGCCTAAAGATTGGGTATATGAAAACCATAAAATAAAATAAAGTAGAGACAACAACAGCTAAAAGAAATAATACCATATGACTTTGAAATTGTTGAAAGGGAAACAGTTGATGAATATGTTCAGAGGATGAGGACATCCCACTGCTTATGCAGTCCTTTGAAAAGAACGACAATACGATTTCATACAGCATTACGGGGCTCTTTTAGTATGGATTATAGTAACAGTATTCTCTTTATTCTTCCAGTGTTTTTTTTATTTTTGATTCTATATTCATTGTATATTCATAACAGATGACTGTTGGTTACCATTGAATAGAGATAAGGAGAAATGTTCAACTTATATAAAGACTAGAGCAGATATTGTTCACCACACATGGTGTAATGGTTAGCGGGCGAAAGTATAACAATTTTTTTAGTGGGTTCCATTCGCACTGTGTAGAAATAAACTATGTTTGGTAAATGTCTACAGACTAGAGAGTACCTTTTGGTTTTTGGTTATGAAAAAGCAGGAGCTCTAAAAGTAGTTTTTGTTGGAATATTTTTTTATATATAAGGTGTGCTGGATCCCACCATTTAAACTTATAAACGCTTTGTGGTCACGTTAATTCAATCAGCTAATCAAAACGATCGAATTCTTGCTTAGTTAATTATTTGAACGCCGATCTTGAAAGGCGTTCAGTTTCTCGTATTTGACACGGACGAAAAAATCAACAACATAAGGACTCTGCTTAACAGCGAGGAACAACATTTACATAAGGATTTTATCTAACACAAGGGATCTCCACTGTAAAGTGCTTTCACCTGCAGCCTAAAAATGACCGCAAGAATCGTAACAGTTTTTGACTAACAAGAAGGGCGCTTCTTTGGTTAGAATTCAGAAGAATGGGAAGATGAAAAATGTTGAAGAGTGAGGAACAAAAACAACCAAAGTTAAGAAACTAAAAAAAATTATTTAGTATGTCTCCCATTCTAGAGAATTATGGTCACTATTTTCTGATGAGCCATAAAATCCGCTCTATTTGCCAGAAACAAAAGACACTTTCACTAAGTGGAGTTTAAGTAAGGTAAAATAGCAATATGATTAGGACATAAGAAAATTGATCTATTAATGTGGGAGGAGGGGTATAGAAAAATTAGGTAGGGATCTTGAAAAGTGAGCAGATTTTATTTTTGTATTATGTTTGACATACCAAAGTTAAAGAGCCCGGTCTGTCCTACTATTACTCTTAGCTGGAGGGGGAAAAGCCGGATTTGTACCTTTCTGACTAATATCCTAGAAAATTTAGGAACCCCCTTATCCCTCAGCCAATCGTTAAATAGTGTAACTACTGTTCTCCTACAAGGATTTGTTCGGCATAAGATAACGTACAAAGCGTATGATACCATTAAACAAAGAAAACAAACCAAATCTTATAAAGAATATTCAGAATTGTCTCTAATACATTTGCTTGTGTTGTATTGTCCTCGGCCGGAAAACTAAGCTTCTGGCAAAAAGACAAAGAAAAATATAAAAATATATATTTAAAAAAAAGGGAAAACGAAAGCGTGGCTTTCCGGTCAAGGAAGCAGGGAGAAGTTAAAACAAACGTCCATTATCAGATCAAAAGATAAAGATGCGTAGGCGTGTCGTCAATACAAAAGCTAGAGGGTCGAGCTGACAGGGTCAGCTGGACAGTCAGAGCGGACGGTGAACAGTGAGTGACCACCGACACGGTCCGTCGCGGCCAAGGGCGGTGAGACGCCACCAGCCACCCCTTTACCTCACTATCCAGCAGTAGTAGTAGTAGTCATCGTCAACCCTTGGGAATTCCTATTGTCCCGCTCGCCATCCACCACCCGACGGAGAAAAATAAAGTCAACTCCTACTATACGGCATGTGTTGTGATTTCATTAAGCGACCAATACATATATCGTCTAGGGTTAGTGACGATACCCGCTACCTATGCAGATACACGAATATAGCGTCGTGAATTAGAAGCCGCTATATAACATATAGAATTTGATGCCAGTATGCAACACTTAGAGGTATCATTTTATCATAGTCATGATTAATATATCCAATCACAGAGAGCCTCTCCTTCACTCAATCTATACACAGGAATTACCATTTTACTGACCCAACAGTTCCTTTGTTTAATGGCATATAAAAATTCGTGAGTTATTTCATTCCAAATCATGTAAAAGAACAGTAGTATCTCACATATTTCTTGGTCCGAAAATAAAGATAATTGCAGGGCTGGCGTTGGAACACGCTTACTACACGATGCCCCACCCCATACTGAATAACAAATTCAGCAATGCACCCATATTTCTTTAAATTTTAAATTTATAGGAAATAATCTTCATGTTTGATACTTTATATCTCAAATATCAAAAGGATCATTCAATAAATAAGCTGAATATTGCCCAATCAGAGTGCAATGGACAGCACTGTTTATATTTGCACTTTTTTTAAGGAAATCAATAATTAAAAGTCTTTTCATGCCCCAGAATATTATCGGCATGACCTTTACGTGCCTCTACACTAGGAACTTTTATTTTACAGGAGAGTTAATGTATTTCTAGACTGTCTTTTCTAGACTGTCTTTTTTCACTCTGGTTTTCTAATATCGTAGTGGCAAACCTCTAATAAGAATGTTCTCTGGCAGCACAGTTAAGTCCGACGCTTTTACTCTCCCACCAATGCTGCACTCTTCTCACCAACACTGTAAAAATATCTTATCTCTCGTCCACTCGTCGCCACAGCCAAAATGCTACTGCAAGCTTTTCTCCCGGTTTGTGAGGGCTGGTCAATAAATACACAATTACAGTGTTCATCCGGGCTCCTTACTCTGACCTGCCCGTGCAGCACGTGCGACACTAATCAGCACGCGTCAATCCTTCACATCCGGGCCACATCTGGATAGTTTAGCAATTCCCATGCGTCAGGCCACGACTCACAATCAGGAGAATACGAGTTCAATCTCCCCACTCGCCTCTGATCTCATTCTGCATGCCAAACACAGTCGTGCACGCTTCGAACTACTACGTTCGTGGTTTCTCTCTCCAATTTTAAATCATGCTTTTTAAGGTCAGTTAACTTTCTCATGTTATCTATAACATAGAATTTGATGCAAGTATGCAACACTTGGAGTTATCATTTTATCATATTTCTTATTCAACAATGCCCCCATGTTGTATACTGGCTTCTTCAAACTCACGCTACTCTGACTCGTATACGTTGCTGGTACACAGCGGAGATCGTTCCTGACCCTAGACGATGTATCTAGTAGTCAGCTACTCCAATAACAACAGATACGCGTATACAAAAGATGACTCTTCTTTATTTTCTTCGGTGTGTGGTAGGTGAGTGGCGGGCATGGAAAATGACACTACGACTACTTATGTGGTGGAAGGTGGTGGGCGAGCCTCACAGCTCGCTAGCAGCGCCCGACGTATCGTCGGTCAGACCTTCTGCTTTCTTCGCCGTCTCTTCGGGTCTCTCTGGGTCTCTCCGATGACCGCTTAAGTACTGACGACCGCCCACACATTCTTTTGTTCCTTGACCGGAAGTCCTTTCCCTTTGTTCAAGTTAGCGTTTGTCCAGATGAGTCCTTTGTCACACCTCTTTTGTTATACTAAGATTTCTGTCTCGCCTATCTATTGTTTTCCCTGTTCAATTTTCCTTTGTCTTTTCGACTTCCCGCGCAAAAAAACACTCAATCTGCAACACCCACATTTCTTTAAATTTCAAATTTATAGGAAATAATCTTCAGGTTTGATACTTTATATCTCAAATATACGAGGATCATTCAATAAATAAGGTGAATATTGCCTAATCAGAGTGCAATGGACAACACTCTTTATATTTGCACTTTTTTCAAGGAAATCAATAATTAAAAGTCTTTTCATGCCCCAGAGTATTATCGGCATGACATTTACGTGCCTCTACACCAGGAACTTTTATTTTACAGGAGAGTCAATGTATTTCTACACTTTAGACTGTCTTTTTTCACTCTGGTTCGTAGTGGCAAACCCCTGTTCAGCCCAATTTTAAATCATGCTTTTTACGCATTACAAATTCTACTGTAAATTCATTATGACTTCTCAGCCCCCACCCCTACACTTTTAATGGCAGAACTTTTTTTTCCACTAACCTGGAACATTTTGTTTTGATTTGTCACCATTTTAAATATTCACAAAACAAATATTTTTCGAGATTCAAATAATGTTTGCTCTAAATCAGTTCCAAACAATGAAGAGTTTTCATTTTTGGAAAGAATCTTGAAAAAATATTTGTCCTTTTCGAAAATTCGTTTTTATTTCCAGTTAATATAAACGCCTCTGAGAAAATATTCAACGTTACATGTCGCATTATAAGAATTGAATATGTGTGTGGCTTTGGCTTTTTTAATGGCCATAATTGTTTTTTATAATACGTTAGAAGTCTCGGGTGGCCTATAGTCGGTATCAGCCAGAGTGCGAGGGAGTATATTCCCTTTTCACTAGCGCAAGACCAAGGACATTGTTTTGGCATCTGAGGTGGAGCACCACACCTGCCAACAACTCCTCAATTTACCGCACAGATATACAGATCCCTGCGCTACTCATACGCTGAGTTGGCAAGGGACAGTATGAACCAGGAACCTTGTGGTTCCTAGGTGGGCGCTCTACAGACTGAGCTAAACCGGCCCTTTGGTTGATTGGTCATTTAGTTTTAAAACATTTTTTTTTATTAAACTTTGTCATTTGTATAATTTGGATTTTTTGGACTATTTTCCATTATTTTTATTGTTATATATACAACGTTTCCGTCTTCTTCCTGTATATTTTAGGCAATATTAACATAAAATACTTAACATAGCTTAACACGTGTACTCGGTTATGGTTAACAGAATGAGAACCGTCTACTCCGTTGGATTGAATAAAGAATTCAGTTCGACGTTCAGTATTAAGAGAATGGAAATAAGAAGCAAGAAGTGAGAAAAGAAGAAAAATAGAAAAAAAAGTTGGAAGTAAGTAGAAAGAGAATAAAGATGAAGAGAAGTGAAAAATTCTGATCATAATAATAATAAAAATAATGATGATACGAAAGAGAAAGAGAGAGAGAGAGGGGGGAGAACAAAGGATTGAACAAAGAGAGAGAGAGAGAGAGAGAGAGAGAGAGAGAGAGAGAGAGAGAGAGAGAGAGAGAGAGAGTAGTCATTAAATAAAAATGAAGTAAAGGGAAAAAAGAAAAAAAAAAAGAAGAATTTCCAAAATAGAAGAATTATTATTATCATAATAATAAGAAAACAGAAAAAGTACATGAGTGAAAGGAAAGAAATATAGGGAAAAAAGAAAGGAAGAAAGAGAGAGAGAGAGAGAGAGAGAGAGAAAGAGAGAGAGAGAGAGAGAGAGAGAGAGAGAGAGAGCAGGAAGAGGTAAAAGAGTCAATTAAAACCCATGTGGGTTATTTGATGCCAAATCTTGTTTTTGTATGCATGATTTCATGTTAAGTAAAATGTTGGTACAACTGAATTTCATTAACTCTACTAGCAAAATAAAAGAACGCCCTCTGGGCGACGTAAGATAAATATTGCCCGAAGGGATGGGAGTTGAACATTTAATATCAGAGATTTTGTATCATAAGTAAAGTAAAATCATCAAATTTTTTAAAGGAGTAAAAAATTTTAAAAATTGAAATGGAAACTTATTTCTGATAACTTTAAATATATATTAAAATCTAAAAAAAAACTATATATAGATAGATAATACCAGGTATTTATTTATTAAAACTTGTTTAAAAAAACCAATGAGGACTGTCTAACATTGCATGCTCAAATTTTGAGCGTATTCTATTTATGACGATTTTAAGCAGTATGACGTAAGCAGTGACGTAGTTTATGTTTCAGGCGAAAACCGGAAGTGAATCTCCATTATTTAATAGATTTGTATTAATTGGTAGAAATAATTTTCCTTAAATCTTACTTCCAACACAGACTACTTTTATCCACCACTTTCTACAACCCTTAAGATGACAATGGTTGGGTGTATTTTTGACATATAATTAATTTGAAGTATACAGTCAGTACTTGATCATATAGGTGATGGGGTTTGGCATGACCATCCGATTGATAGGATTATACCTCTTCGCTCGCCTAGGTCAAGTAAGGCCCAATGTGGAGGGTTGAAATATCTGGGTCAGGGACTGTTCAGCCACTACAATCCCGTCCTCAGACATTACGGGTTGCCAAATTAAATTATCACTTCATCAAAAGCAATGCTTTCGCCTTAATTTGCTTGAGATATTCCATCTGGGCATTTCGATATAAAGACGAGGACAGCAGCCCGAAAAATACAAATAATACAAATTATCAAGCCTCATCTAAAAAAATGCAGACTCATAAACATTGAGCCATCTCCCTTTATAATATGTGCACATATATTAAATTTGGATTTAGATCTTTAATTTTAGATTATTTAATAAATAATAGAATCTTTAATAAATAACATTTTTGATTTCAGAATTTAAATACATCTTAAGTTTATAGATTTTCTGTTGGGATCTTTCCATCTACGAAAAACGATGGCGTAGTGTCCACTTTTTTATCTTCAACTGCGTGAGTGGCTGAACAGACCAATTTTTGAATGGCAATCTCTGGTGCAGTGAACAAACGGTGATGCTTTCTGGAGTTGCTGTTGTCTCTCCTTCCTTTTGGCTCTCTTTTCTACGGCGGCTTCTTTCCTCTTTTTTCCGCTCCTTTTCGTTCCTTCATTATCAAATATTATTATATCTTATTATAATGGAGATTGTGGGTTTGTCTGTCTGTAACCGAAACTATATTACTATACAAGTCACATTTCCCTTTGTTATTTACATCACATTCTCCATGATTTAATTTTTATTTAAATCTCAATTATTAGTAAAATTGTTTTACATCATTAAGACTGTTAACACTATCTACATACTAATAACATGCAATTATATTTATAAATTCAACGAAATAGCGGTTTACAGTGTGAATGGGAAGGCTAATTTGCATATTGATCTTAAAAAAATTGATTTTAATAAATATATGCTTAGTATTATTGATTTCTAATTGTTTGGTTTTATCTTAATAAATATGAGCAAAAATCTCGGAGATAAATCTTAATAGAAGTTATTAACATAAAGAAATAACTGTAATTTTATTCTTTACTTCCTATTTTAACTAAATAGTTAAATTAGGGAAATTTACCACTGAAAGACGGGAGTAAGGGAAAATGGTGGAACAGTTAGTTTCAAAGTTGTTCTATTTTTCAATCATACCCCCTATGTTCCAAGTATTTTTATCTGAATTCTTATTC
>CM042155.1:12279560-12299560 GCA_023376005.1 Doryteuthis pealeii
TAATTTGACAATTACCTGTGTAGATGACAACAAACAATTTAATGATTTTCCATTTCAGATATTGGCTTTTGTATAATGATTACATGCCTCAGTATAATAAAGTATAAAGTTTAAAAAAAATTAAATCAAAGATTGACTTACAGAAAACCGACACTAAAGTGTTTCGTTTTTAATCAAACCATCAGCGGGACTCATTTGGTTAATAATTATAAATCATGTGAAAAGAAATTGGTATAAAACATGCGAAAACTTGTGAGCCTTAGTTTGAATTAATTTTGTTTTGTAAAAAAATTCATACTTAATTACACTGTCGTATTTTAAATCGATTTTTCTTCTCATGCCTCGATATGTACACGTGTGCACATACATCAGTGTGTACATGCTTGCACATACATCAGTATGAGCAAGTTTTCATATCCCTTGTAATATTTACATCATGCACATAACCTTGTAGTTTACAACAAAGGTGACATTTATAGTCCCAAATGAACATTGATCACTGACGTGAAGAGCATGTTATGTCGTATTAATAATTTCTTTCGGCCTTTTATTTCACCCTTCTTTCTTTCTTTCTTTCTTATTTTCTTTCTTTTTTTTCTTTCTTTCTTTTTTATTCTTTGTTTCTTTCTTTGTTTCTTTGTTTCTTTCTTGCACTTTTTCTTCTTTTTCTCTCTTTCTTTATTTTTTCTTTTTTTTCTTTTTTATTCTTTCTTTCTTTCTTTCTTTCTTTCTTGCACTCTTTTTCTTTTCTCCTTTCTTTGTTTTTTCTTTTTTTATCTTACTTTCTTTCTTTCTTTCTTTCTTTCTTTCTTTCTCTCTTTCTTCTTTTATTTCTCTCTTCTTTATTTATTTTCTTCTTTCTTTCTTTTCTCTTCTTCTTTTCTCTCTTTCTTTCTTTCTTCTTTCTCTCTTTCTCTTTTTTCTTCTTCTTATCTTTCTTTCTTTTTTCTTCTTCTTTCTCTTTCTTCTCTCTTCTTTCTTTTTTTCTCTTTCTTCTTCTTTCTCTCTTTCTTTCTCTTTTTTCTTCTTTCTTTCTCTCTTTCCTCTTTCTTTCTTTTTCTTCTTTTTTCTTTCTTTCTTTCTTTCTTTCTCTCTTTCTTTCTTTCTTTTTCTTCTTTCTTTCTCTCTTTCTTCTTTCTTTCTTTCTTCTTCTTTCCTTTTTTCTTTTTTCTCTCTTTCTTTTTCTTCTTTCTTTCTTTCTCTCTTTCTTTCTTTCTTTCTTTCTCTCTTTCTTTTTTTCTTCTTTCTTTCTTTTTTTCTTTCTTTCTTTTTTCTTCTTTTTTTTTTCTTTCTTTTTTCTTTTCTTTCTTTCTTTTTTCTTCTTTCTTTCATTTTTCTTCTTTCTTTCTTTCTTTTCTTCTTTCTCTTTCTCTCTTTTCTTTTTCTTTTCTTTTTCTTTCTTCTTTCTTTCTTTTTCTCTCTTTCTTTCTTCTTTCTTTTTTCTTTTTTCCTTTTCTTTTTTTCTTCTCTTTCTTTTTTTCTTCTTTTCTTTCTTTCTCTCTTTCTTTCTTTTCTTCTTTCTTTTTTTCTTTCTTTCTCTTTCTCCTCTTTCTCTTTTCTTTTTCTTTCTTTCTTTCTCTCTTTCTTTCTTTCTTCTTCTTCTTTCTTTTTTTCTCTCTTTATTTATTTTCCTTTTTTTTATTCTTTCTTCCTTATTCAATGTCCTTTTTATTATTTTCACCTTTAACTTTGTCTTTCATCCTTTCGTCGTATTTTCTTCTCTTTTTCTTATTATATTTCATTCTTCTTTTCGTTTTTGTTTGTTGTTTGTTTCTTTCTTTCTTTACTTCTTGTTCTATTCCGTATTCATTATTTTAACCTTTATTCTTTTTTTCACATGTTCTTTTTTTTTTCTTTTTTCTTATATATGTATTATTTCATTATTTCTTTTTTTTCTTTTTTGTTCCCATCCCCTTTCATTATTTTCACTTTTCTCCTTTTCTATCCATTATTTCACCTGTATATTATTCTTTATTATATATATATATATATATATATATATATATATATATATATATATTCTTTCTTTCTATCCCTTTTCATTACTTTTCACCTTTCTACTTTTCTTTCATTATTTCATCTGCATATCATCATAAAGTGAATCCGGCGGTGTGTAGTATATTAAGAAAATAAAAAAAGCACAGGTTTAAATAAGTTGAGTGGTAAGTTTATTGGCCGACGCTGCAGTGTTTCGATCTATTAATTAGATCATCTTCAGGGTATTTGTTGGTATAAGGAAGATCATAAAAAAATTATATCACAGAATAACGAGAAAAGCAAGCGAGAGTCCTTGTTTATCAATTTGTTCAAAATTTGAAATCTGAAAAAAGGACGCTGAAAAATGGACAGTTTGAAATATGACGTCAAATATTCTCTTTTATGGTGTTATTTAGTTTGTTTGGTTTGTTTTGTTTTATGGCATATCAAGCTCAGTGGGTCATTTAATGCCGATAAAGTTTTGAAATAAATCAATTCTTAATGGATAATACAATTTTGTTTATAAATACATTTTTCTATTTAACCCATAGATGGGACTCTAACAGGTACTACCACTCCGGGTCAGAGTGGACCAGGGAGCAATGGTGATGAATGGGTGCTCCACATTCCCCAAACCTCCAAAACTGGAACCATGTAGACCTGCAGCCACCACCTTCTAGCACCCATATGATAAAAAGGGGTTGGGGCTTGCCATAAGGGCAAACATGGTTGGGGCAATCATATAGTGCTAGGCTTGACGTGAGCAGCCGATTGATCGGAGGGGGCTCTCCGGCCGCCCGTCTATCCCAAGATAGGACCAAAGTGGAATATTGCATGTCATGAACTGCTTATCCATCTGGGCTCTATCCTTAAGAATCACGGGTCGCCACCCACGCAAACAGGTGGCCCATTGGGGAGTCTTACCCCTCTGCCAGAGGTGCAGTCGGTGCATTCTAACGCCCCAGCCGACAGGGCGGTTTTACGGTGTGAGTATATATATATATATATATATATATATATATATATATATATATATATGCATTCTTTCTTTTGTTTTTTTCTTTAAATTTCCCACATCTTTTACCTAATTGTTTTTTTTAAAGCTTCCCTTCTCAATTTCAGCAAAAATCAATTTTCCGTCACTACGTCATTTGTCTTTTTCTCTTTTTTTTGTTTTTAGTTTTTCATCCGAATCAATGCTGTTTTTCTTCCTACATAATTTCACAACTTCTTCTTATGATTTATTTTCGTTTTTATTTACTTCTCTTACTTATTCATTCCTCTATATTCTTAATAACATTCATTTTTCTCTTTTATCATTTCACTTTCATTCTCTCTTTTATTACTTGATTCCCATATTACTTATATGTATTCCTTTTAGGAAGCGCGTGGTGTAATGGTTAAAGTCATAGGAATGACTCGTTGCCCCGAGTTCAAATCCTGGACGTGCTAATTGCATTTCACTTAGCGCTAATACCTTAGGAAAGGTATGTATTCTACTCTCCCTCCAGCTATGGGTAAATAGTAGGGCAGACTGGGCTCTTTAACCTTGGTTAGGCAGCCAGTCTAGGAGAAGGAAAACTCTGAATTCAAACTTGTTAAACTCCGCTTAAGAAATTGACCTTGTGTCATATCCTGCTCGTGCAGAGGAGTTGGTAAATATATATATGTATTCCTTTTTAGATCCATCGTTCGTTTTTCGTTGTTTTCTACTTTAGTTCATATTTTTTTCTTCTTTTTTCTTCTGTCTGAATTTGTATTTCATTTTCTCCTCTTACTTTCATTTGTATTTCCATTCATTTTTCATGCTTTCTTTATTTGATGATTTTTTTGTTTACTTTCCTTCCTTTCTTTATGTTCCTACTTTGTTTTTTTTTTCATTCGACTTTATTTTTTCATTCCTACTTTCATTCTTGCGTTTCCTCCTACTTTATATTCATGCCTTATTTTTATATTCCTTCCATTTTCTTATCTTATCTTTCTTTGATTCTGTAGTTCTTATCTCTATTTATTTCATTTCTTCTTTCTTCATTTTCTTTCATATCTGAAATATCTTTCTTTCCTGGATTCATTTTTCTTATTCTATTCGTTTTCTTTCTACTTTCCTCGTTTTTCAGAAGCTATATTTTTGATGATTTTGGTCTTCCTTTTTATTATTTTCTTTACTTTTCCTTCTTTTTAAAAATTATACCTCTGTCTATTTTTTATAAATTATGTCTTCTTTCTTTAGCTTTTCGTTTGTTCTTTTATGTATTACTCCCATTTTTTTCAGGTCTACTTTACCCTTTAATTCTTCATTTTTTACTCTGCCTATTTTTCTTCCGATATATTTCTTTCTTACTCATTCTTTTCTTTCGTTCAATTTCTTTGTTTTTTTCCCCTAATTTCCCTCCTTTGTTACTCCCCTTCTTATCAGGTCTACTTTACCCTTTCTTTTCTTCCTTTATATTTTTCCTCTGTCTAATGATATTTTTTCTCATCTATTCTCTTCTCTTTTTCTTTTCCCGTGCTTTTTCAAAGTTCCTTCCAATGATCTTCTTTCTTATTCCTTTTCTTCTCTCTTTCCTTTCCAGCACTTTTTAAAATGATCTTCTTTCTTATTCATTCTTTTGTCTCTTTCCTTTCCCGTGCTTTTTCAAATGATCTTCTTACCCTTTCTTTTTATCCTTTATATTTTCCTCTGTCTAATGATATTTTTCTCATCTATTCTCTTCTCTTTTTCTTTTCCTTCCAATGATCTTCTTTCTTATTTATTCTCTGCTTTCTTTCTTTTCCCTTGCTGTTTCAAAGTTCCTTCAAATGATTTTCTTTCTTATTCATTCCTTTCTCTCCTTCCTTTCCCGCACTTTTTCAAAGTTCCTTCAAATGATTTTCTTTCTTATTCCTTTTCTTCTCTCTTTTCTTTCGCGTGCTTTTTCAAATGAGCTTATTTGTTATTCATTCTCTTCTCGTTTTCAAAGTTCCTTCAAATGATTCTCTTTCTTATTCATTTTCGTCTTTCTTTCTTTTCCCGTGTTTTTTCTATGTTCCTTCAAATGATTCTCTTTCTTAATCATGTTCGTCTTTCTTTCTTTTCCCGTGCTTTTTCTATGTTCCTTCAAATGATTCTCTTTCTTAATCATTTTCGTCTTTCTTTCTTTTCCCGTGCTTTTTCTAAGTTCCTTCAAATGATTCTCTTTCTTAATCATTCTTTTCTTTCTTTCCTTTCCCGTGCTTTTTCTAAGTTCCTTCAAATGATTCTCTTTCTTAATCATTCTTTTCTTTCTTTCCTTTCCCGTGCCTTTTCAAAGTTCATTCAAAGGATCTTCTTTCTTATTCCTTCTCTTCTCTCTTTCCTTTCCCGCGCTTTTTCAAAGTTCCTTTCTTTCGGTTCTGTTTTCCTTTTCTATTGACACTCATTGTTTATTGCATTTCTTTTACTTTCAACATTTTATTTTCCCTTCTACTGAATTACGCACGTGTTGCGTGCATTTCCTTTTGGCTTTTGTAAGGGTGCACATTAATAATTTGATAAGCTGTGAGATAAAACAGCCATCACAGGATGCATCTGTCACTTGCGTTTTCATGAGACCTTTTTATATACCACATTTTGCCAACTCGACTATAAAATATGAATGAAAAGCCGCATCAAAGGCAAATGCAAAACATAATACTTTATCCATTGTCAATGTTCTACTAAATTCCCCACAATCTCTCTCTCTCTTTCGCTCTTCCCCTTCATATACATATACATACATACATGCGTACATATCTATGTATCTATCTCTCTCTATATACATATATATATATGTATATATATATATATATATATATACATATATATATATACATATACACAAATATATATATATATATATATATATATATATATATATATATATATACATCTCCTCTCTCCCTAACCTACTCACTAACACATACTCAAAATAGACAATGACATTAAAGGTAAAGATGAGTCAATGATTAAATGTTGACCAGGTACGCCGATATATATATATATATATATATATATATATATTATATATATTATTATATATATATAAAGTGTAGTACTTCCTCGCATACGAAAGATAGATAGAGGGAGGAGATTATCAATGAAGGCATATAGGTAAAAAATAAACCGACATGAAACAGGAGTCGGGTAACTTCAAAGACACTCGGACCGAACATGAAATCTTTGCATGTTCAGTACACTCATACAGAGACAGACACACACACAGAGACAGACGCACAGACACACACACACACACACACACACACACACACAGACAGACAGACAGACAGACGCACAGACACACACACACACACACACACACATATATATAATATATATATATATATAATATATATATATATATACATTATTCATTTATATTTAAAAGGCAATTACAATGCGTATAAAAATAACACACAAAAAAACACACAAGACCACGTCCATTTCAAAAACAGTGTCTGAAGATGAAATTTCTTCGAAATTGATTGAATACTGGATATTATTTTATTTTTTATACGCATTGCAATTGCCTACTTAATATAAATAAATAATAATATGCTCAACAATGCTTCAAGCAAAATTATCAAATACTATATATATATATATATATATATATATATATATATATATATATATATATATATATATATATGTGTGTGTGTGTGTGTGTGTGTGTATATATATATAGAGAGAGAGAGATAGATAGATAAATAGATATATAGATAGATAGATATTCGTTTTCACTATCCGAACGTCATATCAACTACCTGCAAGATTGCAGTACTGAATACCTCGTGAATACCAGTCTTGAAATAAAGGGAAACAAAAAAAATATTTTTGTATTGCTGTAGAAATTCTGAAAATAGCAGAAAGCAATGAAGATAATTTAAGAATCCAACATTTTAGTATTCATTATTATTTAATTACGTTGTCGCTTATCATGATGAAAGGAAAACAGTAAGCAGAATGTATGGTTTCCATTATATTTTTTTATTTATTTGATATCAGTTCCCCCCTAAAATTATCAGTTTGACTTCCCTACATTTATCAAAACTCTTATCAAGCGCTGGGGTAATCATACAAATCCAATAAGATAAACATAAATTGATCGATTGATTGTTTCATAGATAGATATGAAAGAATGAGATAGATAGATAGATAGATAGATTGATTATATATATAACCGGCATAGAAAACAACTTTAAATAATGATCCAGTATATCCGGCGTATGCTGATGCCATCAATGTTGTCCTCATAACAGCAACTACGGTGATTAAATAATAATAATAATAAATAATAATAATAATAATAATAATAATAATCTGGGACTTTGAAATAAAAACGGATCACCTCATCCCAGCAGGAATACCTCTTTTTAGTTGTATCACCTTTTAAGGTGACTGCAGGCTTCGGTTCATCCCATATATAAGGTAAGTGCCTTGCACTCTCTCTCTCTCTCTCTCTCTCTCTCTCTCTCTCTCTCTCTCTCTCTCTCTCTCTCTTTATTCCTATGAATAGGCCTACGGACAGAATATAACCCAAGATGGATTCAGCCTTACCCTGCTTCTGGAACAAGAGAGAATACTATCTTTTGACCCTTGAAGGCCGACATTAATTACTTTTTAACCACCAGGATACACAACTAAGGGAGCCGACGATTAAATGCAACCTCGGACAAGCTTCCCCCATTGACACTTTCAGTCATAGACTGTCGCAGGATTAACTTTTTGCAACCCTCAAAACAACCCAAACTCAACCAAACAACTAACTACGGCTAGACATTTTACGGTGCTGTGAACTAAACTAATTACGGCTATACCTTCGAACGATGCTGTTACCAAACCAAACCAAACCAACCACAACTAAACTAATTACGGCTATACCATAGTTTGGTGCTGTTTCACTTGAAATAAACTCTTACTAAACTTCGGGTCGCTTGTCCGACCTAAACTATGAACTTTCTTCTCTTTTTTGTACCCTTCTAATGTGCATTATATGTATTAAAACCTGTTGCATTCATATCGTTGTTAGCTTGTTCATTGACGTCAAAACCCCGCCTTCTCCCACTGCTTTCCTCAACCCACGTTAATTTTTTATACTATAGGTAGATAAAATACATGTTCATCTTTTGGAACACTTCATGTTTTGTCTATATTTTCTACAGAGATAGATAGATAAGCCTTTATCAACCCAACCGCATGTGTGGGATGTGACACAAGGTCAATTTTTCAAGCGGAGTTTAATTGGTTGAATTCAGGGTGTTTCTTCTTTTAGACTGGGTGCCTAATCAAGGTTAAAGAGCATACCCTATTATTTACTGATAATTGGAGGGAGAATAGTTGAATTCATACCTTTCCCAATGGTATTATCGTTTGTGAAATGTAAACAGCTTCGTCCAGGATTTGAACTCATCTCGTAGATAGATATGAAAATAATGAGGCAGATAGATAGATAAATAGAATGAAATAGATAGATAGATAGATAGATAGATAGATATCAACAGACCGCGATAGATAGTTGGATAGATAGAAACAGAGTTTTAAAATGTTTTTTTTTCTTTAAAAATAATTGAAATAGATCAAAAAGTAGGACAGATCCTATTCTAGTAGTGGCCACCCTAAGTGGAGATTTAAGAGGTTGGAATTCAGAGTTTTCCTTCTTCTTGACTGGTTGCCGAACCAAGGTAAAAGAACCCAAACTCTCCTACTATTTACCCATAGCTTGGGGAGAATACTTGGATTCATACCTTTCCGGGGGGTATTAGCGCTATGTGAGCTATGGCATCGCCTAGGAATTGAACTCGGGTCGACGAGTCCATTTCCTACGAATCTAACCAGTACACCACGTGACTCTCTAGTAAACCACGGCCCTCCCTAACACATTCACAACGGAAGCTATTTTACGTTCATTCCTTTTAGATGAATAGAGGTTATGTTTTGTTTTAATGATGAACAGATCAACAGTTATTTATTATTATGAATGCATATGTCAATTCATATTTTATTTATTTGGAGCCAGGAATGGTATACATCGTCATAAACGTGTTAATATATAAAAAAAAGTCGTCGATGTGGCCTAAAGTCAATATCAGCAAATCAGCGAGGGAGTCAATCGCCTTTTCACTAGTGCTAGACCAAGGAGAGTGTTTTTGCGTCTGAGGTGGTGCGCCAACCCTACCACCAGCTCCTTATTTTACCGCACAAATCCCTGTGCCACTCATACGCTGAGTTGGCGAGGGCCGGTATCGAACTAGGAACCTTGTGGTTTCTAACCGAACGCTCTACCGACCGAGCTAACCTACATTAAAATGCTCATTAAGACATAAAAATGAACATCTAATTATCATTGTAAACATAAATACGTAAGGGAATTGTAACATTGGTGATGACGTAGTTTTGGTTACAGACATTCAGACATATAATTTCCATTATTATTTTTTTTAACCAGCTCCTGTGTAAAAGGTCAGTTCTTTATTGGAGTTTAATGGGTTTTAAGCAGAGCAATCATCCGGCAGCGGAAAATGTTTTGAAAATTATTAAAGACATGTACCCATTTCTACCCGTACAACTATGGGTAAATAGTAGGGCTGAATGGGTACTCTTCATATAAATCTAAAAGAAGCTAAATTCTGGTTTTAACCACCCTTATTTCCATTTAAAACATTCCTAAAAAAATATGTGTGTATTTACCAACACCTCCGCACGAGTAGGATGCGACACGAGGTGAATTTCTTAAGCGGAATTTAACAAGTTTTAATTCAGAGTGTTCCTTCTCCTAGACTGGTTACCAATCCATGGTTAAAGAGCCCAGTCTGTCCTACTATTTACCCATATTTGGAGGGAGAATTGGATTCATAAGGATATTAGCGCTATGGGAAATCCAAATAGAATCGTCCAGAAATTCGTTCGGATGAATACTGGTTAATTACACAGGTACTAAAATTCATGCATACACACACACACACACACACACACAAACGTACATATTTTCGGTGAAAGAGTCCAAAGTGCCAATACTATTTACTAATAAATTCATACCTTTCCGAAGAGCATTAGCGTTATATGAAATACAAAAGAGACCCACCCATGGTTTGAACTCGGTTCCTGGTGCCAATTTTCTACGACGATAACCACTACACAACAAACACCTTCGTGATTTCCAATATTATATGAACAAGCAAGCGTATCCGCCCTCCGGGCTTAAGTTTTTAAGTTTTAATGTAATGAAAGATATTAAATTTGAAAGACCAACGAAATTAATTAAGAACGCATATAAAAAGATTACACTTATTTTAATTACATTTTTCATTCGTTTCTATATAATATCATTCATAGGATTGATTTAATACGATGGAGAATAAGACAATTATATTAGAGATCAAGAACAACAAGTAATTATTTATTAAAGCCGGTTTTGTTAAAACCATTACGCAAATTAACCGCACAATATATTAGGTAAACCGTTATTTTTTTAGTGATATATAAGACACATTACATGATTTTAAACTCACTAATAATATAGGTTGTTTTGCGGCAAAACTAACTCAGATTTCCATCGCGGTATTGTTAATAAGATGTCTTCTATCTATTAATACTAAATAATTTCCTGGGAATGACGTTAAACTTTCTGACGGTGAGGTTCCAGTTCTGGAAGTTTGGGGAATGTGGAGCACCCCTTCATCACCATTGCTCCCTGGTCCACTCTGACCCGGAATGGTAATACCTGTTAGGCTCCCATCTATGGGTTAAATAGAAAAAACATGAGTTTATAAACAAAATTGTATTATCCATTAGAATTAATTTATTTCAAAATGTTATCGGCATTAAATGACCCACTGAGGTTGATATGCCGTAAAATAAAACAAACCAAACAAACAAACAAATACTAAATATTTTGACTATAAATTAAATACTCATTGATGAGCTCACGCAATTCCGGATGGTATTGTTTCGTGAATACTGACGTAGTTTCGGTTACAGGCAGGCATACACCGAATCTTCATTATTATAATAAGAATATATATCGAGTAAATGCAATACCGAAAGTGAATGGTGTTTATTTAAGTAGTGTAAAAAGCATGTCAGTCAATGTTTCAATTTCCTGTGGTTGAGGCCGTTAAAGCAGTGTGTTTTTTTTTGTTTTTTTTCAGACTGAATACATAAATCTACCCGAGTCATAGCTCTTAGATTGACTGTGTATTTATATCTCTTCTCATAAACAAAACAAGCATATCGATATGAAGTTTTGTTCTATAGAAAATATATCTAAAACTTATGTGATAAACATGTTTTATGGGATGATTTCAGCGCGTCTATATAACTAAAGTTTGGTCAGCAGAAGAAAATATTCACGTTTCTCTCGGAGACCGGACGGAAAGAAAAATATTTCAATATCATTTATTCGTAGCATACTAAAAATTCCGTATTGGGCTATAATTTGCCGACAGATGAAAAATCTTTGTCAGTATTATAAAAGAATCAGTAATAAAAACCAGTCGCATAGCCGACATTATAATAAAAGAGTTTCTTTCCTCCTGTTGCTAGGATTTGAATGGACTGTGGTTGTTAAACTTTCGATGGCACGATGACATTTTCGAAGATAGACCGGCTGTAGTGAAAATGCATTGGGGATACAAAACGCATAAAAAATGTGTACGAAAGGCAAAAAAAAAAAAAAAAAAAAAAAAAACTAGTGTCGTCAACGTGTATAGATTCGTTTTTTACCGTTGATACAGTACGGGTACAGACTGTATCAGTCTCTGATGGATAAGATCCGCCCCAAACAAAATAGGTGACTTGGTTACAAAACTAACCGCCCTGTCGGCTGGGGCGTTAGAATGCACCGACTGCACCTCTGCAGAAGGGTAAGACTCCCCAATGGGGCCACCTGTTGGCCGTGGGTGGCGACCCGTGATGCTTAAGGAAGAGCCCGGGTGGATGAGCAGTTCATGACCTGCACTACTACTTTGGCTCTATGGGCTAGGTCGGTCGGAGAGACCCCTCCGATCAATCGGCTGGTCACGTCAAGCCCTAGCACCTATATGATTTTCCCAACCCTATTACCATTATGACAAGCCCCAACTCCTTTTTTATCATTTGCGTGCTAGAAGGCGGTGGCTGCGGGTCTACATGTCCTGGGAATGACGTTAAACTCTATCTGATGGTGAGGTTCCAGTTTTGGAGGTTTGGGGAATGTGGAGCACCCCTTCATCACCATTGCTCCCTGGTCCACTCTGACCCGGAGTGGTAGTACCTGTTAGGATCCCATCTATGTGTTAAATAGAAAAATGCATTTATAAAAAAATTGTATTATCCATTAAGAATTGATTTTTTCAAAACTTTATCAGCATTAAATGGCTCACTGAGGTTGATATGCCGTAAAACAAAACAAACTAAACCAAACCAAACCAAAACTAAACTGCATCTGAGGGTCAAGATCCATTTCTAGATATCTGTTAGTTTGCTTAGATTTTTTAAATATACTTTGGGGATACTAAGCGCATAAAAATATGTACGAAAGGCTAAAAAAAACTATAGTGTGTATATATTTACCAACCCTAACACACGAGCAAGATCCGACACAAGATCAATTTTCTTAAGAGGAGTTTACCAAGTTTGAATTCAGAATTTTCCTTCTGTTAGTCTGTTTACCGATCCAAGGTTAAAGAGCCCAATCTGCCCTACTATTTACCCATATAAACTATAGTGTGTCGTCAACGTGTATAGATTAGCTTTTTACGGTTAACACTGTATGAGTACAGACTGTATCACCTTCAGGGATATAAGATCTCTCCCAAATAATATATGTGCTCTGTTTACGATATTAAACTCGATCAGTGTTACACACTCTGCATATGAACATTACTAGGTATGTCCCTACCCTCACATAAAAGTCGACATGGCGGCCTTGGGCCGGTATCAGCCAGTCAGCGAGGGAGTCTATCCCCTTTTCATTAGCGCTAGACCAATGATATTGTTTTTTTAGCATCTGAGGTGGAGCGACACACCTACCATCAGCTCTTTACTTTACCGCACAGATCCCTGTGCTACTCATATGCTGAGTTGGCGAGGACCGGTATCGAACTAGGAACCTTGTGGTCTCTAGCCGAACGCTCTACCGATTGAGCTAACCGGGCCCATATACAGAAGTATTATGGTGACAAGGTAGTCTTATACCACAAACAGTGATTTACTTCATTTACGCCGCTAGCGAGTATTGTATGTTGTTAATGTTATAAAGTTTTCATTTCATTTCCAACCTCATAACAACTAGGTATAAGCCTACATGGGTTGATATACCATTAAAATACGTCAATCACTCAAAGATTTACTTATCGTTGAAATATATGCGTATAGACTCAATACTATACTCTGTATAAATCATCATAATGCCATTATTTTATATCTCCTTTTCAAATAATGTTTCGTAAAAACAAAAACACAGAACAATTTGAGATTCAAGTAGCAAATATAGGTTTTGGTACAGAGACATGAGATATTGATAGATTTATTGATTGATTGATTTTAAGAGCATGTCAACCTATCAAGGGTTATTTTATGCCAAGAGGTAGCTTGTGATAGTGTTGTGATGTTAATTCAACAGTAAAAAAAGAAGTCAAGTCGAGGTAGGGTAAAATGAGACAAGTGCATTTACAATAAGGTACAAGAACGGCTGGCTTGCCGCTAAACGGTAACAGTACAACCTTTTCACTCGGTGTCTCACTATTTATAGTGAGAACCGGTGTATATTCTCCACTGTAGGAACGGCCGGTACAACAGATAGATATAATATTTATTGCTATATCCTTTTTCAACGATATTTCTTGATTTTGACAGGTTGTTATTGAAGTGAGTTAGTCTACTGTTGGTTTGAATAACAGCAACTAGTTAAGCACAACTGAAGCAGTGTCCAAGACAGTTGGTATTTATAGAAATCAAGAATAGTCCATTCATGCATTTGGGTGATTCCATTCCCTAAGTTCTGAT
Source organism: Doryteuthis pealeii (assembly GCA_023376005.1). Lineage (NCBI taxonomy): Eukaryota > Metazoa > Mollusca > Cephalopoda > Myopsida > Loliginidae > Doryteuthis > Doryteuthis pealeii. The sequence continues at coordinate 12,293,518 of CM042155.1, forward strand.
TAGCTGCTTGGTTTCTATGATATTGTGAAGTTTTATAAATACTCTTTCATTCTGCAGTAGAATAGCGACAGGACGGGATTGTATTAAGTTACAACCGCTTGTTGCCGTGTCTTACCAATTCGACGGTAATTGGAACTTAGCTTGATTATTCTTCGGTTGTTTGCAGTTGCTTGTTACTAAGTGTATTGGAAATCACTTTAAGGGATAAGTTTATAGGGTGAAGTTCAAAATTGTAATTCTTATGGTATAAATCTATTTCCTTCCGGAAGGACAACATGTCATCTATTTTGAAATTTTCAAATGTATCTCTCATGTTGTTTGTGTTGTATGTAAAGCGGAAAGCCTGCGTTTTTATTAAACTAGAGATGAAAGAAGTCCATGTTTGATATCAGAGATAAACTAACAGTATTCAAGCTTCAAGCAAGGTGTTCCTTTGTATTGCTTGTACGGAAATGTCTCTCTTCTAAGAAAGTATATTGATGAGTAAACAACTATATATTCAAAGGGTCTTGTATTCCCATCTAGATTTGTTCAAAGCATGTGCTACTTGGAAGAGATAGAATGACAAGGGTTTTACGAATATCTATTTGAAATGAATATGAAGAGTATGAAATTTATTAATTTGTAATACATTTAAAACATCAATCATAATTTATCACTGATAAGACTTCACACATACACACACCTGTGTTGCGTAAATTTCTCGAATTTCGTATTTGTTTTTGTGTTTTTTTAATGCCCTCCAAATCAGTAGGTACCACCAATTTTCCTTGTGAAATTTACCCCCCCCCATATTTAACCTTCCTTCAATATGGACTAAACTGATCACGTGACCTATTTTGTGGTGGTACCTACAAATCAGGACTTATCCATAATATTCCGCTGAGGAACTGTATATCTGTTTTAATAATTTTAGTTATTTGCTTCGAGATCTGGTTTGCATACTTCCACCACCAATAATAATAAAACAAAAATTTCCCCAGGGGTTCAAAAAGAGGTGTTTTAAAAATTTCAAAAGAGGATACCCTGAGATATACCCAAAGTTTTATTAAAATTACTAACATAATCGTAACTACTGTTATTTACCCCTTTACTCGGGTATATATAACCGGTGAGATCAAGACTGACAATTAGATAGATAGTGTAGATGATAGATGATTAAATAACAGTTGATGATCTTAATTGTTACACTTCTCCTTCTACTGGTTTCTTCTAACTCATTCTTACATATCGATCTATTTACAATAGCCCTTAAGTAAACGTATCAGACGTTGTAATAATTAAATTATCATACTGTAGTATATCTACAGGTCTTGCTAATGAATATTATTATACTTTTTAGATATTGAAGTATTTATCAATAGCCCTTATGTAAACATATCAGATGTTGTAATAATTAAATTATCATACTGTAGTATATCCACAGGTCCTGCTAATGAATATTATTATACTTTTACATATTGAACTACTTAGAAATAGCTCTTAAATAAACATATCAAACATTATAATAATTAAATTATCATACTGTAGTATATCCACAGGTCCTGCTAATGAATATTATTGTACTTTTACATATTGAACTATTTAACAATAGCTCTTAAGTAAACATATCAGACGTTATAATAATTAAATTATCATACTGTAGTATATCCACAGGTCCTGCTAATGAATATTATTATATTTTTACATATTGAACTATTTAGCAATAGCTCTTAAGTAAACATATCCGACGTTGTAATAATTAAATTATCATACTGTGGTATGTCCACAGGTTCTGCTAGTTATCATTATGATTCCAGAAATGCTTATCAACTGTAAAATTGTTTTCTGTTCTATCTGGATGATATTGATCGGCACAGGTCTAGAATAAAAGGCAATATAAGGAACATTTAATTGGAATGAATATGATTCTGTTTTGGTCTGTTTCGCCTTTGGTGAGTTACTTAATGGTTCTTCTAGTTAGGCTTACTTCTCTTCAGGGCTTCTGCTGGGGCTTCATTCTTCTTTGTACTGGGCTGGAAATTGCTTGTTTTAATATTCAATTGACAAACAAGACTTAGTTGTTTTTTTATAAAGCTTTATTTTCAGGACCCAGCCCGTGATCATCCGCCTCGGTGAGACCAACCCATCAGAGCCGACAATAGCGTCTGCTCTCTCCAGAAATTGGGTAAATTCTGAAACTAATTCCCACCTGTCTAATTGCTTGCTTTTCTAAGGGGCCAAGCAAAAGGTTATTACCCGTCAACAACTGTCAGGTAACTTTCCATGGACCTCGTCATTCTAAATCTAACGTAGCCTAATTCAAAATATTTTAACTACAGTTACGTTCATAATTTATATATAAACATTTATATATATATATATATATAACTTTTATATATATATAACTTAATATGAACCTCGTCATTCTAAATCTAACGTAGCCTAATTTAAAATATTCTAACTACAGGTAGGTTCATAATTTATATATAAACGTTCATATATATAACTTTTATATATATAACTTTCCATGCACGTCGTCATTCTAAATCTAACGTAGCCTAGTTGAAAATATTCTAACTACACGTACGTTCATAATGTATATATAAATTATGTAACACTACTTCCAGTCAATAAAACATGGTAAAACCATCCAATGCACATGCGCAAGAGTAACAGTGTCAAAATTTGAAGATATCAAAAACAAAATGTGTATCTAATATTTCTTCGGTTATTTCACCAAATCATCGAAATGTTCAATGATTTTAATACACCATTTACAAACAAGAAATAAATACCTTACAGTTATTTTGATTTTTCGGACTGTTATCCTCATATTTATTGTGAAATATACAAGGTGTGTCTAAGAGATTTTTGTACTTTTTGACACACCTTGTATTCTGAAAAAAAAATAACGCTCCATTAATTCTTCATTTCCGACTTGGCAGCGTCAAACTTGGTACTTTTTTGCCACACCATGTATTCTGAAAAAATAATGTATGGAACGTTATTTATTTTAGAATACAAGGTGTGTCAACTATATATAATATATAATATATATATATATATATATATATATATATATATATATGAGGTAGGTAGAAGGATGGTGAACAAGAAATGAACACTCAAAACAAATCTAAGAGTTGAATGGTAAAACTCTTATATTTGTTTTGAGTTTTCATTTCTTGTTCACCATTCTTCTACCTACCTCATACTGTCGGATTCTACTACATCCATCCTATCTCCATATATATATATATATATATATATATATATATATATATGAAGTTTCGGTCGATTTACCCTCTGTCCTTCTTCAGGAGTCTATTGTAATGCATTTGGGTAAACTGCCATCACTCCGCTACAAGTAACAAGTCTTTGTCTATCCGAGCTTAGCAATGATTTACACAACAACTTATTAGACAGGTGGCTCTCTTAGCTTAACTGATATTGTGTCTCGAGTTCAAATCATGAAGGAAACTGCGTGAATTGTAGTTTGCGTCAAGTCTTTAACACAGTTGTGTGTAAAAAGGCCAGACTGTATTCTTTAGCGGTGATAAGGCAAGCAGTTTAGGGGAAGAAGCACACTGAATGAAAAATCAGCTGTAATCCACTTATAAACTGCCCTCCTTTCATATTTTGATGTAGTGGAGCGGTTGGTAAGGTATGTAAGTAATTTACTAATAAGCTATTTGCTTTGTGATAAATATATCGAATTCAGTGATACATTTTTATATTTCGTATTGTTTGGATTATTCGGATTATTGTCCTCATCTTTATTGTTATCTGTACAAGTTTTATGCCAATGTGCCCTCCGGCCTTCTTGACATTTCTTGTCGGACTTGGGAACATTCTTTCCGAAGAAGGTTCCCGAGTCTGTTAAGAAATACCCGAAGAAGGCCGGGGGGCACATCGGCAGAAACCATGTACAGATAACAATAAAGATGAGGACAATAATCTGAATAATCCTAATAATGCAAATTATCAAGTCTCATCTCAAAAATTCAGAGGTTAGCTCAGTCGGTATAGCGTTCGGCTAGAAACCACAAGGTTCCTAGTTTGATACCGGTCCTCGCTAATTCAGTGAATGAGTAGCACAGGGATCTGTGTGGTAAAGTGATCAGCTGATGGTAGGTGTGGCGTTGCACCTCAGATGCTAAAATAATCTCCTTGGTCTCGCGCTATTGAAAAGAGGATAGACTCCCTCGCAGTCTGGCTGATACCGACATTAGGCCGCCCCGACGACTTTACTTTATAATATTTACCTATGTCATTTAAACAAGGGACATTCATAATTATGGTGTATATTTCCGAAGGAGTTGGCAATAAGAAAGCACTGATTGCAGTTGCACATTTTAAAAGGAAATCAATAGAGATAAGTCTTTTTCTTTCCCAAAGTGGAAGGCAAGAAGGGGTTACAAAATCTTTCAAGTAGAATTTCGAAAAAACAATTGTTGATTTTTTAACAAGCGTCATCACTAAGACCACCACAGACACCCGCTTCTCCTGGCTAAAAAAGGTGACCCCCCCACCTTATTTATTTTCCTATTCAAAATTATTAAGGAAAACATATTCCATAATTCCCAATTTCAATATTACAAATATAAACAAATATGTAACATTTTTTTGTTCAAATAATTTTAATTTTATACAGGACATTTAAGCGACAAAAGAACGTGACCTTCCCTACTGATAGCTGCACCAATGAGCTTTTCTTTAACGGAGACTAACTATGTGTCCAATCCACTCACTATACGAGGGGCGTTCAATAACTAATGCCCCTGACCCACTTCTAGTTGTTTGGTCTTGCTAAAATTTTGCATGTCCAATTATGTATATCTCTATAGATTAAGCGGCAAATTACAGCTCTGAACTAATTGTGGTTTCTGATTTACCGGTGTTTGAACTGAGTCAAGTGTGAATAGAGCCTGTTGAGTGTCGAGCAGTGATCCGGTTTTTGTATTTGAAAGGCTGCACACCACGGGAGACTTTTGATGAAATGAAAGTAACTTATGGTGATTATGTCCATCATATGACCTTGTAAAACGCTGGCATCGTGAATTCAAACATGGTCGGAACTCTGCGGAAACAGCTCCCAGATCTGGTCGTAAGGAAAGCGTTTCCCAGATGATGTAGCCTTGATTTCTGAAGTCACGTCGTGGTTGGAGGACCAACCTGGGGTGTTCTACAAAAACGGTCTCCAGAGCTGTATCAAACGATGGGAGAAATGCGTAACTCTGAGTGGTTCCTATGTAGAAAAAGACTAATAACTGTGTCAAGTTTCATTGCTCTATTGCTATGGGAAGTGGGTCAGGGGCATTACTTATTGAACGCTCCTCGTATGTTTGAGTCGGGCTCAAAGTAGCAAATCTATGCTTATCCTATTACTAAACCCTCTTCTCTATATATTTCATTGTAGCGCGTGGTGTAATGGTTAAAGTCATGGGAAATGGACTCGTCGCCCCGAGTTCAAATCTGGAAGTGGTAATTGCATTTCATTTAGCGCTAATATCCTTGGGAAAGGTATGAAACCTACTCTCCCTCCAGCTATGGGTAAATAGTAGGACAGACTGGGCTCTTTAACCTTGGTTAGGCCACCGGTCTAGGAGAAGGAAAACTCTGAATTCAAACCTGCTGAACCCCGAATAAGAAATTGACCTTGTGTCGCATCCTGCTCGTGCGGAGGGGTTGGTAAATATATATATATTTCACTGTACATTTCACACATCCTTCTGTACATTTCCAGATGATGTGCTCATCTCAGACACCAAAAGACAGTCGTTTGCTAGTGAATGATCATCGTATATGCTATATATCGGTGTCAGTGAGGGTGTCTATCACCCTTTTCGCTAGCGCTAGATCAAAGAGGATGTAGCTCAGTCGGTATAGCGTTCGCCTAGGAACCGCAAGGTTCCTTGTTTGATACCGGTCCTCACCAAATCAGCATATGAGTAGCACAGGTATCTGTGCGGTAAAGTAAGGTAGGTATGACTCCCCACCTCAAACGCAAAAAAATCTCTTTGGTCTAGCACTAGTGAAAATGGGATATACTCCCTCTCTG
>CM042155.1:12304560-12319560 GCA_023376005.1 Doryteuthis pealeii
CAGCCGGATGGAAAATAGATCGATTTGACATCAGTCAGGTTTCTTAACAACTCGGCCATCAGCACCTCCAGATTGGTACGGAGATTTTAACTGATAAATACATACATATGTATATATGTAAAGGCCATCAGAGACTGTGTTATCTGTTTTATAGGAGAGCGTTGTCTTTAAGCTTATTCGGGGTTGTCAGCGAAAATTCCCTCCAAAGTGCTCAACCCACCAGGGGTGGGAAGCATATACAGAAATCCACAGACACTATTTCTACGTAACACGTCTCTTCAGTGTGGCTAGACATTAGTAGTCTATCTCCAACCAGGATGGATACCCGACCGATTTATCATTAGTTAGACTTCTTAACCACTCGTCCATTAACATCTTAAGACTCGGACGATACATACATACATACATATGTATACACGCAACTGAAACATAAATGAAATGAAGGCACGTGGCATAATAGTTAGTGTCGTAGGAAATGGACTCGTCGATCTGAGTTCAAATCCTAGAAAAGGCTGTTTGCATTTCACATAGATCTAATACCCTTTGGAAAGGTATGAATCCATATAGTCTCCCTCCACCTATGGTTGAAATAGTTGAGCAAACTGGTCTCTTTAACATTAGTTAGGTGACCAGTCTAGGAGAACGAAAACTGAATTTGAAAACCTGAGGTCAGTCGTTGATTGGGTTTGTGGCATTCCTTGTGCACCAATTCTTTCCCATCGACTGCGATAAATAGTGCGAATGATCCAGCACAAGCCTTCACCACTATAAACAAAACTGTGTAGGTTGTTAATTGGGTGAACCCTCATGCATCGAAATCGACAAAAGAGTCCATTTATTTTTTTATATACTTGAATACTGACCGCGTGTGAAAAACTTGGTCCGATGATCATATGTAATAGAATCTGACTGTCACCAAGCGCCGTTGACTTTGTGTCTACGCTATTCAGTGACATTCATATGATGATTCAATACCCAATGCAACAGCCTTATTATCAGATTGGACTCTCTGTTTAACCGCAGTGTTTGCGTTATTGTACATCGAACGACCCATCAAAATGTTAACTAATGTTTCACAAACAGACGATAATGTTTGTTTGTTTATTGATTTTAACGGCATATCAACCCGTCCAGTGTTATGTCATGCCCAAAAGTGATACATATCGTGTATTTATATTTATACTTTTTAGTAATTGGTTTTAACAATATGTTAGCATTATTGGGGATTATGTTGTATGGTATTGATTTGGTTCATGTCTATATTCTATGGTATAATTTTATTCCCCCTCAAAAAAGAGAGAATATCTTCCATGTTGACATTTTCAAACAGATCTTTCATATTGTTTGCTTTAAAAAGACGGTTTCTGTTGTGAGCAAAAAAACTGCATTCCATGAATAAGTGTTTAACTGTCAAAGGTGTTTGACGTGTTCCACATTGTGGTTGTTGTTCTTGTTTGAGTATATAGGAGTGCGTTAGTCTTGTATGACCAATGCGTAATCGGGACACAATGACTTGTTCTTTTCTAGACTTCCTTAAAGCTGGTTTGATTTGGAAGAGTTTATTGTGAATGTTGTTGCCATTTTGTATAAAGGAATCTATTAATTTTAGGTTTCAAATCAGTATATGGTATCTTGAAATTGTCGAGGATCGAATCTTGAGCCGATTTAGCTGCGGAGTCAGCACTTTCATTCCCCCTCACTCCTATATGGCTTGGGATCCAGCATATCATAATCTCCTTAGAGTTAGACATCAAGTCTAATTTATTCAGGAGATTAATGATGAGAGGGTCTTCCAGGTTTTTTTCTTAATGATAGTATGACAGAGAGGGAGTCTGAGATGATGATATACTTTTTGTGGTTATTTTCATAGATTATGTCAAGTGCTAGATCTATTGCACAGGTTTCAGCTGAAAAAAAGGAACTTTTGTTGTATATTGTACGAGCGGAAGTAGGATTTTCCGTTTGGATCGAAACAAAGAAAAGACGACAAAAAATGACAAAGGACTTTTTCCGGGTAAAGCGAACAAAGAAGGATGGGTAACAATAAGTTCGGAAATAGATTTGTCCGCTGATAAGCATAACAAAAGAAAACGCGTAGGCGTTTGATATATATAAAAGGAAGTCAGCCAGAGGGCCGACAGAGACAGAACCCTCGGGACAGAGAACAAGTGTCAACCAATCATGGTTATAGCCGAAGGCTGTGAGCCGTCACGTTGCCACCTTCCACCATACCATCGCCAGTCATCCCAACGGTAGTAGTAGTAGTCATCGTCAACCCTTGGGCAGTTCCTATTGTTAACACTCGCCACCCACACCACGGAAGAGATTAAAGAAATAAACTCAAAGTTTTTACAATACCCATGTGTTGTGATTTCATTAAGCGACTACTACATATATCGTCTAGTGGTTTATGACGATACCCGCTACGTATACAGATACACGAAGTAGGGCCGTGAATTTGAAGCCGCTATATAAAATATAGAATTTGATGCCAGTACGTAACACTTTCATTTGGGAGAGCTTTTCTTACAATATTTTATTTAAAATCTGTAATAAACGGCAACCATCTTAAACCAGAAGCATATAACTATATTATAATTCTTAGGAACATTGACTCAAAATATACCGATTGTGAACTCAATTTAGATAGAAAGAGAAAAAACAATTAGATTAAAAACAATTTCCCTTTTATCTACTTATCTAATAAGGAATCTTCTTGCGCTGGAACTGAGTCAGCAATAGAGTCTCTAGCAAGATATTAAGAATAGTAGAGGATTTTTAGTAAGTCTGAAGAAGAAATAAAGTTTGGTTGACTTCGAGGTATTTTCTGATGAGAACTCTCAAGTACAGAGGAGATGTCTCATGAATTGCGTGCACCCAAATCCTGCCTCCAAACACAGATAATAAACACTACACAGCATAACACAAGCAGATGAGCATCATCAAACCGTTGACTTTATTGGAAATGATAAGCAGAAAATTTATGAGGCTTTATATACAATCTTTCTGGGAAATCCTGATAGGTTTCGATTACAGTTTTTCTAATCATCTTAGGGATTGGTCAGTCAGGTGGTACCAATCTGAGTGGTTTGTCCCTTCAACAAGTCTTTATTATTCAGAGGGCCACCTTGCATTTTGATTTTTGATTTTTTTAATTACTTTTTTAGTTTTAACTGGACATTTTCTTCTCTCTAGATAGGGATTGTCAGAATGGTAATGGTACCACAGGTGTTTGGCTTGTATATACTAGATTGTAAGGATTGGTTAAGAGTATATGTGTGTGTGTCTATTGATTTATTTATTGATTGATTTTCCTCATATTTCTCTCATATATATATATATATATATATATATATATATATAGGATGTGGATGACCATATATTTATATATATATATATAGGGTAATCCACAGACACGTGTTTCGACTTATCAAGTCGCTTCAGTGTGGCTAGACATTTTGAAATCCGATCGGTTGGGTGTCAGTCCGGCACCTTAACCATTAGGCTGTCTTCACACAGAATGGGAAGGGGGAACTGATTTAATACACACATCGCTTTGTGTGTAAAGGCCGTCACATATATATCAATCATATATATATATATATATATACACATATATATATATATATATATATATATATATATATATATATATATATATATCAATCATATATATATATATGATATAATAAGATAAATATATAAAGGTATTACATATCTATTTATTAGGTGACAAAGGAACATTTCACAGGTGAAGATGTTTCAAATGTAAGGAAAATCGAAAAAATTATATATATATATATATATATATATATATCAATCATATGAAAATTAGATCTCATTGACAATCTAAAGCAACCATTCTTCCAAGCTGTAGTTGTATCAGTGCTAATGTATGGCTGCACATCTTGAACCTTAACGAAGTGCCTAGAGAATAAACTTAATCTGAGCTGCACAATAATGCTGCATATGATTCATAACAAATCGTAGAAATGCCATCCCAGAAGAAAGTAGTTGTACGGCCACTTGCCTCCTATCACAGGGACCATCCGGGCGAGAAGAATAAAACATGCTTGACACTGCTGGAGAAGTAAGAACGAAGTCATAAGTAATGTTCTCATGAGGAAACCAGTTAATGGACATGCAAGTGCTGACCGTCCAGCAAAGACTTACATTGACCAGCTCTGCTCGGATATTGGATACTGCGCAGAGGACCTCCCGGGGTCAATGAATGTTAGGAATGGTTGGTGCAAGATTTGTATGTATATCATTAAGTCTAATACATTTATCTGCCTCCTATTAGACAAACCATTCGGATGGGAAGTGAAGAGGAACTCATACATATACACACAGAGAAAATCACTTAAACACACACGCATACACATACACAGAGAAAATCACATAAACAAACAAACACACACACACACACACACACACACACACACACACACACAGAAACTCACTTAAAACACACACAAACACACACGCACACACACACAGAGTAACTCACTTAAACCCACACACAGACACACACATATAATCTGACTTAAACACACAAACACACACGCATGCAGACTCACTTAAACACACACACACATAGAAACTCACATAAACACACACACATACACAGAGAGAGAAACTCATTTAAACACACACGCACAAACAAACATACATACATACATACAGACACCTTTGCACACAGAGAGTACTTTCTTTGATTTTTCAATATCAATTAAATTTACGGAAGAAAAACCTTTCAAGATAGTCATGAATTATGTAAGCTAACTCAGTTAAATCAGCCGAGACAAAGTGCTTTGAAGATCGATATAAAAAAATGAAAACATACACCTTATCAAGTTCATTTCCATATCGGGTCAATAAAAAATGGTTACCTCCAAAATGCTCGATTTAATTCCATTATCCTGTCGGCTCGAGTTGTAAAATACATCAACTGTTCTTCTACAGAGAGGTATCCCGCCGCCGCGTAGTACAAGGTCACATATTTGTCCTAAGTAATGACTCGTCATGCTTATGGACGGAATCCTGATTGCTGAGCAGTCTTTAATTTGCAATACTCCACTTTGTCCCTTACTTGGGCTAGACGGGCTATGGCTGAAGTTCCGTCCGATCAATCGGCTGATCACGTCAAGACGTAACACCTATTTGATTATCCCGACCGTATTGATATTAGTACAAACCCCTACTCCTTTTACATGTGTCTTAGTGACCTGAGTATGTCGTAAAATTGCGTCTAGTGGTGGGGTTCAAATTCTGGAGCTCTGAAGAAAATGGAGAATAACTTCATTGTGATTACTCTCAACTACACTCAGACCCAGAGTGATATTACCTATTAGGGTCCTATCTGTGGGTTAAGTACATAAAAAATGACTTTAAAATGTTTTTTTTAAATGTGTTTAAAAATGAATTGAATATTGAATACTCCCAAAAATGAAGAAATAAAACAAGGGCCGGTTTAGCTCAGTTGGTAGAGCGTTCGGCTAGGAACCACAAGGTTCTTGGTTCGATACCGGCCCTCGCCAACTCAGCGAATGGGTAACACATGGATATGTGCGGTAAAGTAAGGAGCTGACGGTAGGTGTGACGCTCCACCTCAGATGCTAAAATAATCTCCTTGGTCTAGCGCTAGTGAAAAGGGGATAGATTCCCTCGTAGTCTGGCCGATACCGACATTAGTCCGCCCCGACGACTTTACTTCTATTTATAACCCTTTTTTTTAAATGTGTTTGAAAATGAATTAAATAATGATACCCCAAAAATGAAGAAAAAAAAAATAACCCATTTGCTGACCTTCCGTAAAATTCACCCAAATAACCAATATTTAATCACAGTACTTCTATTTACAACCTTCATATCTAGATCCTATATTACTACCTTTAAATTGCCACCAGATGCAGCACGTATTTGAAACTTTCACCTTCAGCTAGACATAAATGTAATACTATATAATTGAATGTTAGGCGGCAGATGCCAAATTGAACATTCCTATTTCTTATTTAGATTAATCTAACAAATTCAGACCTGTTAAACTACGCTTAAGACCTTGTGTCGCATCCTACCTGTGCAGAGGCTTGATATATATATATATATATATAATATATATATATATATATATATATATATATATATAACACCTAAGATTAATCGAAAACTCGATTAATTTAACTAAAGTAACCCTGAAGAAATCAATCGATGAAACTCGAGTAGGTTACTCCTTTCCATTGTTAAAATAAAATTTATGCTCTACATTGTATTGAGCACTTTGTATTTGTTTTTTCTCAACCATAGCCTCTGGATATTGTGCACTTCCAACGATCGTACTTATACCCACGGGTAAGTTACTACTTATACATTAACATATATATATATATATATATATATATATATATATATATATATATATATATATATATATATATATATATGTGTGTGTGTGTGTGTGTGTGTGTGTGTGTGTTTTAAAAAGACCTCCAAAAAGATTCATTGTATGGAAAAAAAACATTTTTTTACAATAGAAGGGGGGTAAAAGGAAAATAAAAACGAGTTGCATGCTGACTAGTTTCGATCCTCGCTCAACAGAGCCAAATATCGTGGATAATAAAATAACCGGTAAATGGGACGAGTAAGAAAATAAAAAAGAAGAAAAGAACAATTTCTTTTCTTTACCTCAAAAGGGGGAGGGAGAGAAGATCTAAAGATTGATTATATTCAAACCAAGTACGCCCTCTCTTTGTTTACAAAGAGAAAGCTTATTGGTCAGAATATACAATGTTTCCAAAATCTCGAGGTGGTAAAAAGAGTGTGACTTGCTCCACATCAGCAGGATGCAACACATAGTCAATTTCTTAAACGGAGTTTAACTGGTTTGAATCCAGAGTTTTCCTTCCTCTAGCTGGATGCTTACCTTTCCAAATGGTATTTGCGGTATGTGAAATGCAAGCTGCCTCCTAATACTGTTTATAAACAATTTGTTCAAGATACGTATCCGATTTACGTCCGTTTAACGACAAATATAAATTGATTCATTCAACAAAATTGTATTTCATGCTCTTAGACATTTATCAATTTGTTTGTTCCCTTTTTCCTCCTTACTAGCGTCAAAAGAGTTTACGTAAAATATTCGAAAGGCTTTTAAAATAACATCAATTTAAAAAAATATATAAATATTTTTTTAAGCATTTAAAATTGCTCTTTTTTCTTTCTGCGTGTTCTTTTTTTTTTGTCATTATTTTTTTTTCTCTTCAACTTGTTCAATTAAATACACCAAATATGTTGCTTTGATTTTATTCTAAATATTTAAAAATCAATACGTGACTCTTTTTATTTCGCGTTTTCTTCTGAAATTCGTTATTGGAAAAATAATTCATTGCTACTGGGAACGGTGCTCACCTCGTGAAATGTTTCTATTTATTAACAATCAATGAAGAAAGGAAGGAAATTGATAAAGAAAAATAGGAAGAAACTAGAAATAAATAGAAAAAAAAAGAAGAAAGTACAGTGACAATTCTTGTTTGCAAATGAATCGACAGTAGACCTACAAGGCAAATGCATATAGTAGTTTCTTGCTCGGTTAGATATTACGGCATGTCAAACCCTGTTGTGTTATTTTATGCCGAAGACATTTTTTTTATTCATTCTTGATGGTTTTTTCAAGATTTTTTTCTCGGTTGTTTTAAACACATTTTTATACTCTTTTTCCATTCAACCCATAGATGGGACACTAACAGGTACTACCACCCCATGTCTGGGTGTAATACCGATGAAGGAGTACTCAACACTTGACTCTGATTATGTCGAAGGTATTTTTTATTCATTCTTCATGGCTATTCAAGAGTTTTTTTTTTCTTAACTCAATTGTTTTAAATACATTTTTACACTCATTTTCCATTTGACCCACAGATGGGACACCAAGTCATACTACCACTCCGGGTCAGAGTGGACCAATATATAATGGAGATGAAGGAGTACGCAACACTCAACTGGCCTTTTAGCTGTTCTGATTGGTCGGTCCAGTCGGGAGAACGAATCCGTGATTAGGCACGCTTAGCGAACAAAGGAAACGGGTCCATACTGGCGTTTTAACTGTGTGCTATTTTTCTCTTTATATTTCTCCTTTCACAATTTGAGAAATAAGAAACAATAAAATATTCCAAGACGTATGCTCATGTATAAAAAGAAACAAGAATGGGCACAGAGATGAAGGCTAGAATATCAGCATAAGACAAATAGGGGCATAACGATATAAGATAAGAAGATAAGTAGTTATAAGATGTAAGAAGACTATACATGAGGAACGAAGAGTCTCCATGGCATAATAGCTAACATATATATATATATATATATATATATATATATATATATATATATATATATATTAATTATTAATGTGTATGGTTGGCACTAGTATACTAGAAAAAGTAATAGTAATCCAACGTACAGTGTTATTAGAAGAGTGCTCAATATCTGTGATAGAGCGTTGATAGTTCAATGAGAAATCAAAACGAATAAAAGTTTTTGCTTTTATTTATTTAATTACTGGAACGGTATTACAACCGTTATATATTTATATATATTACAACCGCTGGTTGTAATACCGTTCCAGTAATTAAATAAATAAAAGCAAAAACTTTTATTTGTTTTGATTTCTCATTGAACTATATATAATATATATATATATATATATATATATATATATATATATATAAAACTTGAAATTGGAAATGAATCCGACAATATGAGGAAGAATGAATACAGAAAAGAAAGAATAGAATGGATAATAAAAGATCAATTTAATCAATATCACTTACACATGTGTTTCGGTCATTTTAGCGTTCCAAATGTGATTTTTAAAAAATTCTATTCGAATATTTCCCAAGTTCTCCGTTGTTCCCCATCGAATTTTTTCATTCAAAATAAAATTTCACTCTGATGAAGAAAATATTTCGCACACAGAGAAGATTCGACATCTTCTCTGTGTGCGAAATATTTTCACACAGATGAAATGACCGAAACACATGTGTAAGTGATATTGATTAAATTCATCTTTTATTATCCATTCTATTCTTTCTTTTCTTTATTCATTCTTCCTCATATATATATATATATATATATATATATATATATATATATATATATATATACCAATCCCTCCCGCCCGTGCAGGATGCGACACAATTTCAATTTCTTAAGCGGAGTATAACAGATTTGAATTCAGAGTTTTCCTTCTCTTAGACTGGTGACATATCCAAGGTTAAAGAGCCCAATCTGCCCTACTATTTATATCTGGATGGTGAATATATGGATTCATACCTATCATAAGGGTATTAGCACTATGTGAAATACAAACAGCCGCGCCCAGAATTTGATCGAGGAGTCCATTTCTTCCGACTCTAACCATTACACCACGCCCTCCATATTTGGGGTATAAGTTGTGCGAAAGACCATAACTTATATTTATAAACTGTTCCAAAACAGAAGTAGCTGATTTACTTTATTTTTTCATTCGTTCTTTCTTTTCTTTCTCTCTTTCTTTCCTTCCTTCCTTTTTTCTTTCTTACCTTCTTTTTTTTTCATTCTTTTCTTTCTCTCTTTCTTTCCTTCCTTCCTTCCTTCTTTCTTTCTTACCTTCTTTATTTTTTCATTCTTTTTTTATTTTCTTTCTCTCTTTCTTTCCTTCCTTCCATCTTTCTTTCTTACCTTCTTTATTTTTCATTCTTTTCTTTCTCTTTTTCTTTCCTTTCTTCCTTCTTTCTTTCTTACCTTCTTTATTTTTTCATTCGTGCTTTCTTTTCTTTCTCTCTTTCTTTCCTTATTCCCTTCTTTCTTTCTTACCTTCTTTATTTTTTTCATTCTTTTCTTTCTCTCTTTCTTTCCTTCCTTCCTTCTTTCTTTCTTACGTTCTTTATTTTTTCATTCTTTCCTTTCTCTCTTTCTTTCCTTCATTCCTTCTTTCTTTCTTACCTTCTTTATTTTTTCATTCGTTCTTTCTTTTCTTGCTCTCTTTCTTTCCTTCCTTCCTTCTTTCTTTCTTACCTTTTTTTCATTCATTTTTATTTTCTTTCTCTCTTTCTTTCCTTCCTTCCATCTTTCTTTCTTACCTTCTTTATTTTTCATTCTTTTCTTTCTCTTTCTTTCCTTTCTTCCTTCTTTCTTTCTTACCTTCTTCATTTTTTGATTCGTTCTTTCTTTTCTTTCTCTCTTTCTTTCCTTATTCCCTTTTTCTTTCTTACCTTCTTTATTTTTTTCATTCGTTCTTTCTTTTCTTTCTCTCTTTCTTTCCTTCCTTCTTTCTTTCTTACCTTCTTTATTTTTTCATTCGTTTTCTTTTCTTTCTCTCTTTCTTTCCTTCCTTCTTTCTTTCTTTCTTAACTTCTTTATTTTATCCTTCTTTTTTTATTTTCTTTCTCTCTTTCTTTCCTTCCTTCCATCTTTCTTTCTTACCTTCTTTTTTTCATTCTTTCTTTTCTCTCTTTCTTTCCTTATTTCCTTCTTTCTTTCTTACGTTCTTTTTTTTCATTCTTTTCTTTCTCTCTTCTTTCCTTCCTTCCTTCTTTCTTTCTTACGTTCTTTATTTTTTCATTCTTTCTTTTCTCTCTTTCTTTCCTTACTCACTTCTTTCTTTCTTACCTTCTTTATTTTTATCCTTCTTTTTTTATTTTCTTTCTCTCTTTCTTTCCTTCCTTCCATCTTTCTTTCTTACCTTCTTTTTTTCATTCTTTTCTTTCTCTCTTTCTTTCCTTATTTCCTTCTTTCTTTCTTACGTTCTTTATTTTTTCATTCTTTTCTTTCTCTCTTTCTTTCCTTCCTTCCTTCTTTCTTTTTTACGTTCTTTATTTTTTCATTCTTTTCTTTCTCTCTTTCTTTCCTTCATTCCTTCGTTCTTTTTTACGTTCTTATTTTTTCATTATTTTCTTTCTCTATTTCTTTCCTTCCTTCCTTCTTTCTTTTTTACGTTCTTTATTTTTTCATTCTTTTCTTTCTCTCTTTCTTTCCTTATTTCCTTCTTTCTTTCTTACATTCTTTATTTTTTCATTCTTTTCTTTCCCTCTTTCTTTCCTTCCTTCCTTCGTTCTTTCTTACGTTCTTTATTTTTTCATTCGTTCTTTCTTTTCTTTCTCTTTTTCTTTCCTTACTCCCTTCTTTCTTTCCTTCCTTCTTCATTTTTTTAATTAATTCTTTCTTTTCTTTCTCTTTTTCTTTCCTTCCTTTCCCTCTTCTTTCTTTCTTTCTTTCTTTCTTCCTTCCTTCTTTCTTTTCAAGATTTAAGAAACTTCCCCACTTTCTAAATTGAGGACTTGCTTATCGTTCATTACATTTCGCCATTTTTTTCACGGTCTACTTTCATATTCTTGTTTTTGGACAAGCCAAAAGCAAACATTGATTTTATAAAAATGATAAAAAAAGATGAATATATCTTATTACACATATGCATTAGAAAAACATATTGATATTCCCGAAAGATAGAATGCAACACACGCACATCGATAAACAAAACACACACAAAAATAAACAAACACAACACACACACACACACACACACACACACACACACACACATACACACACACATATACACACGCACGCACGCACGCCATTTTTCATGAACCGAAGAAACTTCCATTTAAACAATTGGCTCTAAAAACCTGAGAAAAATCCGCATATATGTAAAATTATTGTCAATTAGCACTCGGTCGGTTTCATGTCCTTCATCAAATTCTGCGTAGACCATCTATTAATAGTGGAGATTCGCTTCCGGTTTTTGTCTGTTACACAAATTACGTCACTGCTTACGTCACATTACCCAACACATAATGCAACGTCATAACGTAGAATAAATATACTCAAAATGTTAGCATGCAACGTTAGACAATCCTCATTGTTTCAATAAATAGATGCCCGGCGTTATATATTTATATATAGATTGTTTTATTTAAATATATATATATCATTATTCTAATATATATATTTAAAGTTATTGGAACTGTTTCCATTTCAAATTTTCTTTATTTATTTCTTTCTTGTTTTTTACTCCTTTAATAAATTTGAAAGGTTTACATACTAATGGTATACACTCTATGACATTGAATTTTCAGCTCCCATACCATCGGGCAATATCTTTCAAAAATTATTTTTACATCGCCCGGAGGGTGTCTTTTTATTTTGCTAGTAATAATAATACTACATTCATAGACTTAGTTCTTTTTATTTGCCTTGACAGTAATTTTCCAGTTTGAAAAGAAATATTTCAAATGTCTACCATAATTAGAAATTTAGAAATTTCGTTAATTATTTCAAAAGTTTGAATTAGATCACATCTCATTACACATGTTAGTAAAGTATTTAATCCTAATCCCTCTAATCTCGCTCTGAATCTGTAATCCTAATTGGAGATTTGTTGATCCAATTATTTCTGATTTTGTAGCATTGTCCCCGACGACTGCTTTGTCAGTGATAGCTAAACGTCAGACGAGTAGGAATAACAAAAACAAAATTAGTTTAGGTGTTAATGGTTTATTATTATTATTATTAATATTAATACTACTACTACTACTACTACTACTACTACTACTAATAATAATAATAATAATAATAATAATAATAATCTGGGACTTTGAAAGAAAAACGGATCACCTTATCCCAGCAAGAAGACCAGACCTAGTGTTGAGTAACAAAAAAGAAAGAACTTGTCAACTGGTGGATTTTGCAGTTCCGGCAGATCACAGGGTGAAGCTAAAAGAAAATGAAAAAAATGGACAAATACTTGGACCTTGCCAGAGAACTGAAAAAGTTATGGAATATGAAAGTCAAAGTTATACCAATTGTAGTTGGTGCACTTGGAACGGTCCCAAAAGGATTGGAAAAGGTCTGGAAAGTCTGGAAATCAGAGGAAGGATTGATACCATCCAGAACACTGCATTGCTGCAATTTGCCAGAATACTCAGAAGAGTCCTGGAGACCTGAGGAGACTTGCTGTCACTCAGATTCCAGTGAAAGACCATCAGCTAATGCTAATGTGAAAACTCCAAAGGAGCAAATAATAATAATAATAATAATAATAATAATAATAATAATAATAATAATAAGCACAGAAATATTACTTATGGCAGTCAACAACAGCAGATGTAATATATGGACAAACAGAAAAACAACGAAAACTAAAAAACAAAGATGAAAATAAAAACAATTATATGGACACTTCATACGACAAATCGGAGAGGTTGCACACGAAAAGACTTGATCAAATTACAGACATTATGTCAGTGTTGAGAGGGGAAAGACAATTGTAGCACATTTAATTAGGGGAATTTTTGTATTAGAACAAGATAAAAATGGGTAGATAAAGACGATAACAATGGCGCGTACATTACCTTTTCGTTAAATTACAATTTTTTAAAAACATTTCTGTCACCATGTTTGATAGCATGGAAATGTCCTTTTCTTTCCACTTATGGTTACTTGACTGAATTAAGTGTGGCACAAGTTCCAATGGAAAGTTATTCCTGTACTAGAAGCAGCTACCCAGCATAGCCTGGGTAGAAGAAGTAGAGGGGAAAAACCCTGGTGTGTTGATTTGTTTATTTTTGGGATTTACAAATACTGGGCATTTGTTAAGTAGAATTTAAATTCTATTTTTATGTATATTTTAATCTTAAAATATATTCGTATATGAATGAAATCTTCAAAAAAATTATTATTATTATTATTATTATTATTATTATTATTATTATTGAAAATGATGATGATGATGATGATGATGATGACGATGACAATATTATTCGATCATGGATATTTCCATCTTTGATAAATTTGGTGACTACCATTAACATTAGTACTAATATCATTATCTCATTGTATCTCAATGTTTATCTATGCTCTCGTTCGTCATCTTTCAATTCTTCTACTTAACCGACGTCTTCTTCGACTTCTTTTTCATCTTTCTTCTTCTTTGTCTTCTTATTTTTCGTCTTCTTTTTCTTTTTTTCTTCTTCTTTTTCTTCTTTTTTGTCTTCATTTTTTGTCTTCTTCTTTCTCGTATTCTTTTCTTTTTTTTCGTCTTCTTTTTCGTCTTCTTTTTCAGCTTCTTTGTCTTCTTCTTTGTCTTCTTATTATAATAATAATTTTTGGCACAAAAAGCAAGAACCTGTGATATTTACCGTGTATATATATTTACTTTGTCCTTAATTATTTTCGTAGTTTCATCCGTACATGCAGACACACCAACTGCTCTTTATATATGGAAATATTGGCAGAGAATAATACAGTTGCATGAACCTTTTAAGAGATAATGGTTTTATACACTGTAATAAGTCGGGGTGGCCTAAAGTCGGCCTCAGCCAATCAGCGAGGTAGTCTATACTCCTTTCACTAGCGCTAGACCAAGGATATGGTTTTTGCGTCTGAGGTGGAGCACCACACGTACCATCAGCTTCTTACTTTACCGCACAGATCCCTGTGCTAATCATACGCTGTGTTGGCAAGGTACGGTATCGAACTAGGAACCTTGTGGTTTCTAGCCGAACGCTCTACCGACTGAAAGCAGTATTTGTTCAGAATATGATCAGCCGTGAGAAGTACAATGTTGGTCTATAATGTGTTTATTTATTAAAAATCGTTTGATTTAACATAGAAGCTAGAGGCGTTGGCCCTCTCCCTGGCAAAATCTGCTCCCTGGGTTTAAAGGGGCAGGATTGGGTTTATTGTCCAGTGTCTCGGCGATTTAAGTGAGGAATCTTCCCTTGCTGCCAGGGTTTGCCACTAGAGGGTGTACATACCTAACTATTTAAACTCAACCTGAAAACTCTGACTCCTTTTTACATCTTATAGAAGCAAGAGGCGTGATCCCAGGAGCCCTCCCCCTGGCGAAACCTACTCCCTGGGTTTAAAGGGACAGGATTGGGTTTATTTTCCAGTGCCTCGGCGATTCAAATGAGGAATTTTCCCTTTCTGCCAGGGTTTTCCACTAGAGGGCGTACATACCTGGCT
>CM042155.1:12324560-12330723 GCA_023376005.1 Doryteuthis pealeii
CTTATTATATTTCGTTATTTCATGTCGCTAGCAATCTCTTTCAACTTTATGTTCAGTTTAAAAGACGTCTTCAATATTCTTTGTGCGTTGATATTATCATTATTAGCATAATTGTTTTTAACACAATTAGAAATAATCTGTTTTCTCTCCGATTCCGACATTGAAAAATCAATACATTAATTATTATAACTGAAAACTTCTAATTAATGTTAAGTTGTTTTGAACTCTGCCGTGATAAGATTATTCTATTCGTATTACGACAACCATATTCAAGTGTTATGATGAATTTCTCTCGCTGCTCTTCCGGTGTTAATATTATCTAATTGTATTAGAGACGCGCATGCGCATATCGGTGAGAACACGCTTATCCTGGTATTATTCAGTCTCTGCCAAAAAAAAAATAAAAATAAAAAAAAATAAAAACGAAACATGAATTCAGAATTTATTAAAAAATGGATTCTTTTGAAATCCGGGGAATCTGAATTAATTGAATATTTTCTGAAATAAATTATGGAAAAGAAAGAAAAAAAAAAGGAGGTATTAGTATTACATCGTCTTTCACAAAAGGAATTTTATTTTTACTATCGTAAATAGTTTGAATGTTGTAAAGATAATCGTAGTTAGATAGTTTTTTTTTGTTTTTTTTAATAATTTTATCAATGACATTTTAATGAATGGTTTTCTTGCTGTAAGGTTGCGTCGTCTTTTGAAACAATGTAAATTACAATTATTATTGTTGTCGCTGACATATTCATTATGATGTTAATAACAATAATGACATTTTTTTTTTAATTTCGTATTTATTGTTACGATACATAATTTTCTTACCAAATAACCCAGATGCCACGCTGAAAACACCGGTTTCCACTAGGTCACTGAAGTTAAGCAGCGATGAGCCTGTTCAATACTTGATTAGGTGACGACTTTAGCAATAGCGATTTGGAGGCTGTGGTGTAATAGTTAGTATCGTAGGGCAATAACTCGTCGACACGAGTTCAAATCCTGGACGAAGCTACAGTCCACATGGTGCTAATATGTTTTGGAAAGGTATGAATGCAATTATTTTCCCTCCAAATATGGATAAATAGTAGGACTGACCGGGCTCTTTAACCTTGGATAGGCAACCTGTCAACGAGAAGGAAATTTCTTAATTCAAAACTCCGCTTGGGGTGGTCACTACTAGAATAGGCTCAGTCCTAATTAGTAATCTATTTCAGTAATTTAAATGTTAATTTTTGAATTGATGGACAGGACAAAACGTGTTCAAATCTTAGACGAGTCTATTTGTATTTTACTATTAGTTAATATTATTTCCCTCGGCTAGGGTAAATTCTAATGTAGACTGAACACTTTAACCTTTGTATTGCAAACCGGTCTAGGAGAAAGTATCTCTCTATATATATATATATATATATATATATATATATATATATATTATATATGTGGGTGTGTGTGTGTGTGTGTGTGTGTGTGTGTGTGTGTATTTGGGCAGCATTCTTTCATTTATACAAGTAGAATTAAACAAAATACACATCTCCTGTTTAACAATTTTATTTTTGATATTTTCGAGTTTTCTTATCAACTTTTTTAATATTTGGGTGGAATTCGTGGATTAGTCCACCAAAGTTCAGGTCCCGAGTACTTTCGGTACTTCGCAATGCCATCATCAGTTATAATAATAATAATAATAATAATAATAATAATAATAATAATAATATATATATATATTTATATATATATAATATATATATATACATATATATATATATGTGTGTGTGTGTGTGTGTGTGTCTGTGTGTGTCCAGTTATCACCTTGCCTGCTCTTTCTGCTGCTCTTTGGGAAATAGTCCGTGATTTTCAGCCTTGTCTAGAGCTTATCACCGAAGTTAAGCATCGATGAGTGTGTTCAAAAATTAATTGGATGACGACTTTAACAACAGCATGTACTTTAAGCAACCTGACTGCATTGTGTATTCAAATTAATTCATACGTAATAAATTCCCCCAAAATTGGTTGACATAGCATGAAACAAAACAACCAGCCTGACACTTTCTAAGATTCTTACCAGATATTTTAATTTAAATTGATTTCAGTTTGTAATCTTGTTCATAATTATAACTAATATAATAATGAATTGATCTGGATTAAATACTCAGTCTTTATCTTAAAATCCAAGGTCACTACTACGAGGATGAGTTAAAAAGTAATGCCGTTTTGTTTAGGACAGGTATAATTACCAACACAGGAACATGTATCACACATCAAAATGAAGCTGGTCCTCTGTGAATAACATCCCAACTTCTGAACATAGGTGAGTCAAAAAGTATAGCCATTTTGTTTAGGACAGGTATAATTACCAACACAGGACATGTATCACACATCAAAATGAAGCTGGTCCTCTGTGGATCACATCCCAACTTCTGAACATAGGTGAGTCAAAAAGTATAGCCATTTTGTTTAGGACAGGTATAATTATCAACACAGGAACATGTATCACACATCAAAATGAAGCTGGTCCTCTGTGGATAACATCCCAACTTCTGAACATAGGTGAGTCAAAAAGTATTGCCATTTTGTTTAGGACAGGTATAATTACCAACACAGGAACATGTATCACACATCAAAATGAAGCTGGTCCTCTGTGGATCCCATCCCTACTTCTCTACATAATCACATTTTCTCTCAATAGCAATGTTCCACCTTCAAATTATCTTGACTGTTCTTTGAGCCACTTTTTTACTACAAATTTCACTTCCTCATCACTGAAATAATGTTTACCTCTCAAACCCTCTCTCATGGGCCCGGACAAAGGCAAGCATTGATGTATGATACATGTTACTGTGTTGGTAATTATACCTGTCTTAAACAAAATTGTATTACTTTTTTTTACTCCCCGTCGTATTATCTAAATATTAATACTCATCTTCCCTAATTGGACGAACTTTATCATCTTGCAACACCCTGTGGTTAAAAAGTAAGTAGCTACCTACTTATCAACCTACCTATGTGAGACACATTTTAACAGCCATCCCGACTCAAAGAAGCTTGTAAGTTAGGATTTGGTTTGGAGAGGGCTATTGGTAAGAGATGGGGTGTTATGGTGTGACACACGGAGGTATAAGAGAGAGAAGGAACGAGAATGTGAGCGGAAGCAATAACAATATTTTAACGGAATGGACAGATGGATGGCTGTAGGTATGGAGAGAGATTAAAGAGAGAGAGAGAGAGAGAGAGAGAGAGAGAGAGAGAGAGAGAGAGAGAGAGAGAGAGGGACTTTGCTGACTGTTTTCAGAAGTTACCACTACAATTGTTATCATATTCCTCACGCCACAGGTATATGTGTATCATGTTGCTTTCGTTGTTTTACTCTGTGTTATGTCGGAATGCCAAAACCACTAGGTCATAAATTCTGGTTTTTTTTTTTTTGGTGGGGGTAATTAAGAATATGTATGGTCTTCTGGCTGGGAACAGGTGATCCGTTTGTATATCAAATATAGTCGATCTCAACAGTGCTGTATGTTTGAATGGTCTCGATTCTTCCTCTGATTTCCAGTTAACCCAATCCTTATCTAGAGCTCTGGGGACCGTTCAAGAGCACCACTTACAATTAGTACGATCATCACCTTCATGTTCCACAGTTTACTCAGTTCTCTGGCAAGGTCCATGTATTTTTCTAGCTTTTCGCTTTCTTTTACTTTCACTCGGTGATTGCCCAGACTAGGTCTGCTCTCTTGGCCGGGATTAGGTGATCCGACTGTACCTCAAAGTCCCAGAGAAGTGTGTGCGTCTCATTCTCCAGGAGAGATTCAGGTTTGTGCATATACCATTTAGTTGTATGGTGGAAATTGAATTTCTTGCACAATTCCCAGTAGATTATTATTATTATTATTATTATTATTATTATTATTATTATTATTATTATTATTATTATTATTTACTCCTTTTGAGTTTTCACATCAGCATTAGCTGATGGCCTTTCACTGGAGTGTGAGTGACAGCAAGTCTCCTCAGGTCTCCAGAACTCTTCTGAGTATTCTGGCAGATTGCAGCAGTGCAGTGTTCTGAATGGTTTTAATCCTTCCTCTGATTTCCAAACTTTCCAAACCCTTTTCTAATCCTTTTGGGACTGTTCCAAGTGCACTAACTACAATTGGTATCACTTTCACTTTCATATTCCATAACCTTTTCAGTTCTCTGGCAAGATCTAGATATTTGTCCATTTTTTCATCTTCCTTTAGCTTTACCCTGTGATCTGCTGGAACTGCAAAATTCACCAGTTGACAAATTCTTGCTTTATTATTATTATTATTATTATTATATTATTATTATTATTATTATTATTATTATTATTATTATTATTATAGAGCTTTTCAGACGAGCCTTACATGATGGTCTTTCATTGAAGTTTGAGTGATAACAAGTCTACCCAGGTCTCCATTACTCCTCTGAGTATTGTAGCCGATTGCAGCAAAGCAGTTGTCTGGATGATTTCAATTCTTCCTCTGATTTCCATTTCCTCCAGTCTTTTTTCCAAAGTTTTTGGGACCATTCGGAGTGCACCAACTACAATTGGTATGACTTTGACCCTCATATTCCACAGGTTTTTCAATTCTCTGGCAAGGTCCTGGTATTTATCCATATTTTCCTTTCCCTTCAGCTTTACCCTGTGATCTGCTGGAACCGCAAAGTCCACTAGTTGATACGTTCTCTTATTTTATTTTATTTTTTTGTTAATCAACACTAGA
The DNA here is from genome assembly GCA_023376005.1 of Doryteuthis pealeii. NCBI lineage: Eukaryota > Metazoa > Mollusca > Cephalopoda > Myopsida > Loliginidae > Doryteuthis > Doryteuthis pealeii. The sequence continues at coordinate 12,329,306 of CM042155.1, forward strand.
TCTGATCTCCTGGCTGGGATAGGGTGATCCGTCTTTATCTCAAAGTCCCCGAGAATTTTATGCGTTTCATTCTCAGTTTTTCACACTAGTGTTAGCTGGGGGTCTTTCAATGGAGTATGAGTAACTGTATGTCTTTTCGGGTCTTCAGGACTCTTCTGAGTATTCTAGGCTAACTGGATTATTATTATTATTATTATTATTATTATTATTATTATTATTATTATTATTATTGTTATTATTATTATCATTATTATTATTATTAGTATTATTATTATTATTATTATTATTATTATTATAAGAAGAAGCATTGAAAATTGTTTGTGACATTGAATTTTATTTTTGTTTATTTTAATACCATTATAGATTTCCTGTAAATTCTGAAAATATCAATGCCGAAATTCTCTTTTTCATTTGTAATTCATTTTCATTTCGTTTTCACTTAGGATTTGTGTTCTATTTATTTTTTTTTCATTGGGAAAATGATAAATACAACAAAAATAATTGACGTGGAGTTCCGCATTCAATCAATTCACCTGTGATTATCTTACGGGCCATATTTCAAACGAGATCATTATCTCTGCTGAAGAGCTTTTAAAAATAAATTATTAGCTGATAATTAAAAAATTATTTTGCGCAAGATTACAATTTTTCAAAATATTTCTGAATGTCACATTTGTTCTAAATTATTATGTCATATTTATTTTTTATTTTTATTTTTTCATTCATTTCGTTTTTTTTTTAATATTAACTTTCATTAGAGTTTTATTTCGGTGTTTAAGTTTATTTTTTATATTGTTTATTTCTTTCTTTATTTCTTTGTATTCTTTCAAAAAAGAATTCTTCATCTCATTTCTCTCTTTTCATTTTTTTCATCTCTTTTTTCTCCCTCCCTCCCTCCCCCCTCTTCTCTCTTTTCTCTCTCCTCTCTCTCTTTCTCTCTCTTTCTTCTTCTCTCTCTTCTCTTTCTTGGTTTTTGTGTGGTCTGTTATCTAAAATCTAATTTTTCTTAAAAACCCTTCTTTTCCTTTGTTTTCATCCCTCCTCTCTCTTTCTCTTTTCCTCCTCTCTTCTTTTAAAAATCTCTTTTTTTAAATATCCTCTCTTTTCCCTTTCTCTGTCTTTAAAACTTTTTTCCCCTTTCTTCTTTTTTTCTCCCTCTCCTAATGTCTCTTCTCCTCTTCTGTCTCCCTTCTCTGTTCTCTGTCTCTCTATATATATATCTTATGCTCTCTTAACTCTCTTTGTTTCATCTTTCCTCTCCTCTTTCTCTTCTCTCTCTCTCTCTTCTCTTCTCTTTAAAACTCTCTTTGTTTAATATCTCTCTTTCTCTTTTCTTTTCTCTCTGTCTCCTCGGCTCTGTCTCTCTATGTCTCTGTCTCTGTCTCTCTATCTCTTTAAACTCCTGTTAATCTACTCTC
>CM042155.1:12330823-12340823 GCA_023376005.1 Doryteuthis pealeii
GGCAGGGAGAGAAGAATGAAAGATAGAAATGCAACCACACCACAATCGATAAATCAAAACACACACACAAAATAAACAACACACACACACACACACACACAACGCGCTGCGCGCTGCAGGCACGACTGTCATTTTTCCATGAACGACAGACTAATTCCCATTTAAAAACAAACAATTGGCTCTAAAACCTGAGAAAATCCGAATAGATAAAATTTGTCAATTAGCACCGTCGGTTTCAGTCCTTCATCAAATTCTGCGTAGACCATTCTCTATTAATAGTGGAGATTCGCTTCCGGTTTTTGTCTGTTACAAAAAAATAACGTCACTGCTTACCTCACATTACCCAACAACATAATGCAACGTCATAACGTAGAATAAATATACTCAATATGTTAGCATGCAACGTAGACAATCCTCATTGTTTCAATAAATAGATGCCCGGCGTTATATATTTATATATAGATGTTTTATTTTACATATATATATAATTATTCTAATTAATATTTAAAGTTATTGGAACCTTTCCATTTCAAATTGTCTTTCTCTTTATTTCTTTCTGTTTTTTAACTCCTTTAATAAATTTGACACGAGTTTTACATACTAATGGTATACACTCTATGGCATTGAATTTTCAGCTCCCATCCCCTCAGGCAATATTTCAAAAACTTATTTTGACATCGCCGGAGGGTGTCTTTTTATTTTGCTAGTAATAATAATTGCTACATTCATAGACTTAGTTCTTTTTATTTGCCTTTGACAGTAAATTTCCAGTTTGAAAAGAAATATTTCAAATGTCTACCATAATTAAAAATTTAGAAATTTCGTTAATTATTTTAAAAGTTTGAATTAGATCACATCTCATTATACATTTTAGTAAAGTATTTAATCCTAATCCCTCTAATCTCGCTCTGAATCTGTAATCCTTATTGGAGATTTGCTGATCCAATTATTTCTGATTTTGTAGCATAGTCCGCGACGACCGCTTTGTCAGTGATAGCCAAATGTCAGACGAGTAGGAATAACAAAACAAAATTAGTTTAGGTGTTAATGGTTTATTGATAATAATAATAATAATTAATAGATAATAATAAATAATAATGGGAATTATGAAATAAAAGCGGATCACTTTATCCCAGTAAAGAAGACCAGACCTAGTGTTGATTAATGAAAAAAAAGAATTGTCAACGTGGGTGGATTTTGCACTTCCAGCGATCACAAGGTGAAGCTAAACGAAATGACAAATGGACAAATATCTGGAGCCTTGCCAGAACGAACTGAAAAAGTTATGGAATATGTAAGTGACAGTTATATCCAATTGTAGTTGGTGCACTTGGAACGGTCCAAAAGGATTGGAAAAGCGTCTTGGAAAGATAACTGGAAATCAGAGGAAGATTGATACCATCCAGAACACTGCTCTGTTTGCAATCTACCAGAATACTCAGTCGAAGAGTCCTGGAGACCTGAGGAGACTTGGTGTCACTCAGACTCCAGTAAAAGACCACCAGCTAACACTGATGTAAAAACTCAAAAAGTAGTTAAAATAATAATAATATATAATAATAATAATAATACTAATAATAATAAAATAATAATAATAATAAGCACAGAAAAGATTACTTATGGCAGTCAACAACGGCAGATGTAATATATGGACAAAACAGAAAAACAACGAAAAACTAAAAAAACAAAGGGATGAGAATAAAAACAATTATATGGACACTTCAAACGACAAATGGAGAGGTTGCACATGAAAAGACTTGATCAAGATACAGGACATCTATGTCAGTATTTGAGAGGAAAAGACAATTGGTAGCACATTTAATTAGGGCATTTTTTATTAGAACAAGATCAAAGTGGGTAGATGTGGACGATAACAATGGCGGTACATTCCTTTTCGTTAAATTTACAATTTTTTAAACATTTCTGTCACCATGTTATAGCCATGGAAAATATCCTTTCTTTCCACTTATGGTTACTTGACTGAATTAAGTGTGGCAACAAGTTCCAATGAAAATTTTTTTATTCCTGTACTAGAAGCAGCTAACCCAGCAAGCCTGGGTAGAAGAAAAGAGGAGGGGAAAAAACCCTGGTGTGTTGATTTGTTTATATTTGGATTTACAATATACTGGCATTTTGTTAAGTAGAATTTAAATTCTAATTTTTATGTATATTTTTATCTTAAAATATATTCGAAATGAATTCAAATCTTCAAAATTTATTATTATCTATTATATTAATTATTATTATTATTATTGATTATTAGTAGTAGTAGTAGTAGTAGTAGTAGTATGAAAATGATGATGAGATGATGATGATGATGACGGTGACAATATTATTCGATCATGGATATTTCCATCTTTGATAAATTTGGTGACTACCATTAACATTAGTACTAATATCATTATCTCATTTTATCTCAATGTTTATCTATGCTCTCGTTCGTCATCTTTCAATTCTTCTACTTAACCGACGTCTTCTTCGACTTCTTTTTCATCTTTCTTCTTCTTTGTCTTCTTTTTTTCGTCTTCTTTTTCTTCTTTTTCTTCTTTTTTGTCTTCATTTTTTGTCTCTTCTTTCTTGTATCTTTTCTCTTTTTTTTTCGTCTTTTTTTCGTCTTCTTTTTCAGCTTCTTTGTCTTCTTTCTTTGTCTTCTTATATAATAATAATTTGGCACAAAAAGCAGAACCTGTGATATTTACCGTGTATATATATTTACTTTGTTTCTTAATTATGTTCGTTTCATACGGACATGCATACACACCAACTGCTCTTATATATGGGAAATATTGCCAGAGAATAATACAGTTGCATTAACCTTTTAAGAGAGAATGGTTTTATACACTGAAAATAAGTCGGGTGGCCTAAAGTCGCATCAGCCAATCAGCGAGGTAGTCTATACTCCTTTCACTAGCGCTAGACCAAGGAGATGGTTGGTTTTGCAATCTGAGGTGGAGCGCACACCTACCATCAACTCCTTACTTCACCGCACAGGCGCCCTGTGCTACTCATACGCCGAGTTGACGAGGGCCGGTATCAAACTAGGAACCTTGTGGTTTCTAGCCGAACGCTCTACCGACTGAAAGCAGTATTTGTTCAGAATTATCAGCCGTGAGAAGTACAATGTTGGTCTATAATGTGTTTATTTTATTTAAAATAGTTTGATTCAACATAGAAGCTAGAGGCGCTGCCCCCCCCCCTGGCAAAACCTGCTCCCTGGGTTTAAAGGGACAGGATTGGTTTATTGTCCAGTGCCTCGACTATTCAAATGAGGAATCTTCCCTTGCTGCCAGGGTTGGACACTAGAGGATGTACATACCTGGCTAGTTAAACCCAGCCTGGGAAAACTCTGACTCCTTTAAACATCTTACTATAATACTGCATTATTTATGATTTGACGATATGACTGCATTTTGAATGATTTTACTATAGGTCTGTATTGATATTGACTTTATTATATATATATATTTACCAACCCCTCCACACAAGCAGGATGCGACACAAGGTCAATTTCTTAAGCGGAGTTCAACAGGTTTTGAATTCAGAGTTTTCCTTCTCCTAGACCTGTTGCCTAACCAAGGTTAAAGAGCCCAGTCTGCCCTACTATTTATCCATAGCTGGAGGGGGAGTAGGATTTATTACATTTCCCAGTGGTATTAGTAATAAGTGAAATGCAATTACCACGTTCAGGATTTGAACTCCAGGCGACGAGTCCATTTCCCATGACTTTAACCATTACACCACGCGCTTTCTACTTATTGACTTTATTATAGGACTGCATTGGTAAGGAGTTTACTATAGGAATACATTGGGAATGAATGTACAATAAAACTGCATAGGAAATGATTTTACTATATAGATGTGTTGTTTTTTGTTGTTTTTGTTGTGTGTTTTTTTTTACAAAATACCTATGTCAGTATAGGTGTATTAAAACATTAGCACTGAATATGGCAATAAAATGGATCATTAATCCAGAAATCCATTGCGAATGATATATCATTGAACTTTATTGAATTGAGAATACATATGCGAAAATTGTTCAGTTTTTTTTTTTTCATTTTTGTAATTCTAATAGTATTTTAGTAGGTTTCAACACGTACTACAACCCTGACATATTGAGTCATATGGTGATAATAAAAACACGTAACGATGATAGACAATCATTGTCAGGGAAATTCCTCTTTCCTTTCAAAAAGAAATTAATTTAATAGTCAGTTTTCATTCAATTCAAATCAAACCTCCTGCATTGCAGTTTTTTTAATAATTTCTTTACGTTGTCGACAGCGTCAACAGAAATTATACCTTTATTATCTGCAAAAAGTACCACGGGTAATCAAATCATCCAACGCTCCTAGTTTCTCACCGTTATTACCGTGATCATAATGAGCTCTCCCGCAATCACGTCACTGCACAATAGGGTGACTGAAATTGAAACTCTAAGACGCGCTGATTTGCATGCACCCTGGAGAATTGAAGGATCTCTTTACACTACTTGGCCCTTAGCCCTACAATGAAGTAGGAATTTTATAACCCCACCACTCACAAAAGTAAATCGATTCTCCGTGGCAAATCACCAGATGGTCTATTTTCGATAATTATTCAGCATCAGGTGATGACCACACTTAAATTATTTTCAATGAATTTTTGTAAAAAATAAATAAAGAAATAGCGTGTAATTTGATCGCAACGTGAGAAGGATGAACAGAATAGCATGCCAATTGAAAAAAATATTAATCTATATATATAATAAGGAAGGATTTGTTCGTCTGTCCTCCGAAGACGACCAACCTAGGTTCAATCGAGTTAATAAGAATACTGTGGATATTTATTGGATTGTGCGAATTTTACTGACGCAAAAACTGAAGAAAGGATTTCACATTACTTTAAGACATACTGAAGTGTAAATAAATTTTGATAATATAATGTGTTGGATCAAAAAATTAATACGTAAGTTTATAAGCATATTAAAAACTGTAAGAAGTGAATGCAATATTATATATAATATATATATATATATATTATATTATAATACTTGTATATAGATAGTAGATAGATAGATAGATAGATAGATAGATAGATACAGATAATTTATATATATACAGATATATATAACATAACTTATTTTTATATATATAATATATATATAATTATATATATATATAATATACTATATATATATATTAGTATAAATAAGAGAATATGAAACACCACAAAATGCTGTTAAAGTGAAAACATTTTTTATAACATATTTTCACTTTAACAGCATTTTGTGGTGTTTTCATATCCTTTTTGTCTATACTCATACCGTCGGATTCATTTCCTTTCTTTAATATTTATAATATATATATATAATATATATATATATATATTATATATATATATATATATATATATACATACATATTATATATATATATTATATATAATATATGAAAAATTATATGAAATATATATATAATTATAATTATGCAAATATATTATATTATTATTATTATTAATTATTATTATTATTATTATTTACTCCTTTTGAGTTTTTACATCAGTGTTAGCTGATGTCCTTTCCCTGGAGTCTGAGTGACAGAAAGTCTTCTCAGGTCTCCAGAACTCTTCTGAGTATTCTGGCAGATGGCAGCAGTGCAGTGTTCTGAATGGTTTCAATCCTTCCTCTGATTTCCAAACTTTCCAAACAATTTTCCAATCCGTTTGGGACCGTTCCTAGTGTACCGACTAGAATTGGTATAACTTTGACTTTCATAATCCATAACTTTTTCAGTTCTCTGGCAAGGTCCAGATATTTGTCAATTTTTCATATTATTATTATTATTATTATTATTATTATTATTATTATTATTATTATTATTATTATTATTATTATTATATTTCGTGACCATGCTTTATTTTTTACTTGTGGACACCTATTCATAGACAAACCAGAGTGGGCCGATCAGCAAAATCTTATATTGCCAATATTTACACTGATACTGGATGCCGTGGGGAGCATCTACCAGGATCTCTGGGTGGTCCGAGAGAGTCATGGAAACATGTTGTCACCACGAACGGGTGGTATACATCTATCTATTTATCTCTCTCTCTCTCATTCTCTCTCTCTCTCTTTCTCTTTCTCTTTCTCTATCTGTCTGTCTGTCTCTCTCTTTAATATAATATATGCATATAATACTCACCACACACACATATATATATATATATATATATTATATATATATATATATATACATATTATATATGCGTGTGTGTATGAGTGTATATATATATATATATATATATATAATATATATATATATATATACATACATATATAAATATATGTATATATATGTATGTATGTGTGTGTGTTGTGTGTGTGTGTGTGTGTGTTATAGACCATACATATTTATTATCTTTCTATTTCATGTAACAAGTATTTCTACGTCCCCGCGTATTTTATTTGCTAGATGGCCGTTGAGCGAAAGGCTTGATCCTTTATAATTTACATATATATATATATATGTGTGTGTGTGTGTGTGTGTGTGTGTGTGTGTGTGTGTGTCTGTGTGTGTGTGTGTTGTCTCTCTGTGTGTGTGTGTGTGTGTTTGTGTGTGTTATATACCATACATATTTCGTTATTTCATGTCGCTAGCAATCTCTTTCAACTTTATGTTCAGTTTAAAAGACGTCTTCAATATTCTTTGTGCGTTGATATTATCATTATTAGCATAATTGTTTTTAACACAATTAGAAATAATCTGTTTTCTCTCCGATTCCGACATTTGAAAAATCAATACATTAATTATTATAACTGAAAACTTCTAATTAATGTTAAAGTTGTTTTGAACTCTGCCGTGATAAGATTATTCTATTCGTATTACGACAACCATATTCAGTGTTATGATGAATTTCTCTCGCTGCTTCTCCGGTGTTAATATTATCTAATTGTATTAGAGACGCGCATCGCCATATCGGTGAGAAACGCTTATCCTGGTATTATTCAGTCTCGTGCCAAAAAAAAAAAAAAAAAAAAAAAAAAAACGAAACATGAATTCAGAATTTATTAAAAATGGATTCTTTGAAATCCGGGGAATCTGAATTAATTGATATTTTCTGAAATAAATTATGGAAAAGAAAAGAAAAAAAAAGAAGGCATTAGTATTACATCGTCTTTCACAAAAGGAATTTTATTTTTACTATCGCAAATAGTTTGAATGTTGTAAAGATAATCGTAGTTAGATAGTTTTTTTTTGTTTTTTTTAATAATTTTATCAATGACATTTTAATGAATGGTTTTCTTGCTGTAAGGTTGCGTCGTCTTTTGAAACAATGTAAATTACAATTATTATTGTTGTCGCTGATATATTCATTATGATGTTAATAACAATAATGACATTTTTTTTTAAAGTTTCGTATTTATTGTTACGATGCATCATTTTCTTACCAAATAACCCAGATGCCACCCTGAAAACACCGGTTTCCACTAGGTCACTGAAGTTAAGCAGCGATGAGCCTGTTCAATACTTGATTAGGTGACGACTTTAGCAATAGCGATTTGGAGGCCGTGGTGTAATAGTTAGAATCGTAGGGCAACGACTCGTCGACACGAGTTCAAAGCCTGGACGAAGCTACAGTCTACATGGTGCTAATACGTTTGGGAAAGGTATGAATGCAATTATTTTCCCTCCAACTATGGATAAATAGTAGGACTGACTGGGCTCTTTAACCTTGGATAGGCAACCTGTCAACGAGAAGGAAAATTCTTAATTCAAAACTCCGCTTGGGGTGGTCACTACTAGAATAGGCTCAGTCCTAATTAGTAATCTATTTCACTAATTTAAATGTTAATTTCTGAATTGATGGACAGGACAAAACGAGTTCAAATCTTAGACGAGTCTATTTGTATTTTACTATTAGTTAATATTATTTCCCTCGGCTAGGGTAAATTCTAATGTACACTGAACACTTTAACCTTTGTATTGCAACCGGTCTTGGAGAAAGTATTCTCTTTATATATATATATATATATATATTATATATATATATATATATATATATAGTGTGTGTGTGTGTGTGTGCTGTGTGTGTGTGTATTTGGACAGAATTCTTTTCATTTATATACAAGTAGATTTTAAACCAAATAACCACATCTCCGTTTAACAATTTTATTTTGATATTTTCGAGTTTTCTTGTCAACTTTTTTATATTTTGGGTGAATTCGTGGATTAGTCCACCAAAGTTCAGGTCCCCCGAGTACTTTCGGTACTTCGCAATGCCATCACAGTTATAATAATAATAATAATAATCTAATAATAAATTAATGATAATAATAAAATATATGATATATTATATAAATATATATATAGTAATATATATATATATATTGTGTGTGTTGTGTGTGGTCGGTTCCTGTGTGTGTGTGCGGTGTCTGTGTGGTCCAGTTATCGACTTGCCTGCTCTTTCCTGCTGCTCTTCGGGAAATAGTCCCGTGCTTTTCAGTCTTGTCTAGAGCTTATCAACCGAATTAAGCATCGATGAGTCTGTTCAAAAATAAATTTGGATGACGACTTTAAACAACAGCATGTACTGTAAGCAACCTGACTGCATTGTGTATCCAAATTAATTCATGCGTAATAAATTCCCCTAAAATGGATTGATATAGCATGAAACAATACAACCAGCCTGACACTTTCCAAGATTCTTACCAGATATTTTAATTTAAATTGATTTCAGTTTGTAATCTTCTTCATAATTATAACTAATATAATAATTAATTGATCTGGATTGAATAATCAGTTTTTATCTTAAAATCCAAGGTCATTACTACGAGGATGAGTTAGAAAGTAACGCCGTTTTGTTGGGGACAGGTATAATTACCAACAGAGTATCATACATCAAAATGAAGCTGGTCCTCTGTGGATCCCATCTCTACTTCTCTATATAATCACATTTTCTCTCAATAGCAATGTTCCACCTTCGAATGAGAGCATGTATCCATGCTTCTGTAAAATTATATTGACTGTTCTTTGAGCCACTTTTTCACTACAAATTTCACTTCCTCATCACTGAAATAATGTTTACCTCTCAAACCCTCTCTCATGTGCCCGGACAAAGGCAAGCATTGATGTATGATACATGTTACTGTGTTGGTAATTATACCTGTCTTAAACAAAATGGCATTACTTTTTTTTACTCCCCGTCGTATTATCTAAATATTAATATTCATGTTCCCTAATTGGACGAACTTTATCATCTTGAAAAACCCTGTGGTTTAAAAGTAAGTAGCTACTACTTATCAACCTACCTATGTTAGACAGCATTTTAACAGCCATACCGACCCAAAGAAGCTGGAAGTTAGGCATTTGGTTTGGAGAGGGCTATTGGTAAGAGATGAGGGTGGTTATGGTGTGACACACGGAAGGTATAGAGAGAGAAGGAACAGAATGTGAAGCGGAAGCGATAACAATATTTTACGGAATGGACAGATGGATGGCTGTAGGTATGGAGAGAGATTAAAGAGAGAGAGACAGAGGACTTGCTGACTGTTTCAGAAGTTACCACACTACAATTGTTATCATATTCCTCACGCCACAGGTATGTGTTTATCATGTTGCTTTCGTTGTTTTACTCTGTGTTATGTCGGAATGCACAACCACTAGTCATAATTCTTGGGTTTTTTTTTTTTTTTGGGGGGGGGGGTAATTAAGAAATATGTATGGTCTTCTGGCTGGGAAAGGTGATCCGTTTTGTATATCAATATAGTCGATCTCAACAGTGCTGTATGTTTGAATGGTCTCGATTCTTCCTCTGATTTTCCAATTACCTACATCCTTATCTAGGCTCTGGGGACCGTTCAAGATACCACTTACAATTAGTACGTTTCATCACCTTCATGTTCCAACGGTTTACTCAGTTCTCTGGCAAGGTCATGTATTTTTCTATCTTTCGCTTTCTTTTACTTTCACTCGGTGATTGCCCAGACTAGGTCTGCTCTCTTGGCCGGGATTAGGTGATCCGA
>CM042155.1:12345823-12355823 GCA_023376005.1 Doryteuthis pealeii
AGTGAGATAGGAGATGGGAATACCGTAAATGAAATTCAAGGAACTGGTCAAAAGAAGAAATTATATCTGATATTTCTTTTAATGAGATAAAACTCTGTATTTTGCTTTTTTTTTCTGTTTTGATTATATTTATAGTACAATCATTGAAATTTACCCATGAATTCAAAAATAAAATTGACAACCCTGTTAGTGGGGCTTTAGAATACACAGACTGCACCACTACATATGGGTAAGACCCAAAACCCTCCCCCTCCCTAATTGGACCACCTATTGACTGTGGGTGATCAAGGATAGAATCCTAGTGGATAGGCAATCCATGACATGCAACACTCCACTTAGACCTTTACTTAGGCTAGACGGGTGGTCAGCGAGGCCCCCTATGGTAAATCGGCTGGTCACATCAAGCCCTAGCCCCTATATGACTGTCCCAACCCTATTGCCCTTATGGTAAACCCCCAACTCGTTTTATCATATATATGCTAGAAGGCAGTGGCTGAGGGTCTTAGTGTCCTGGGTATGACGTTAAACTCTATTTGATGTTGAAGTCCCAAATCTGGAGCTCTGGGGAATGTGGAGTACCCCTTCATCACCATTGCTCCTAGGTCCACTGCTGAACCAGAGTGGTAGTACCTGTTAGTACTATGAAGATTTGAATAGTACACACAGCAACTACTGAGACAGAACTAAGAAAGAAACAAAAAGAAAATGGACAGAGGAAATTATAACAAAGCATCAAAATTAGTAAGTGAAATATATATATATATATATATATTATAATATATTATATTATATATATATATAAATAGAAGAGGGAAGTTTCAAATAAGTAAACGAAATTTACCAGAAAGCAAGCGGACTGTAGGATGTTTCCTCGATCCATTAGCAAAACAAGCGACATTCCATGGCTCTTTTGTTATGTTTACTTTTTGTTTTAAATATAACACAGAAACGAATGAAAAGAAATATATAGAACTTGAAAAAAACATTAGAACTTTCGTAAGCCGGATCTCTCTCCTCTCCCCTCTCTCTGCGTCTCCTCTCTCGTCTCCTCTCTCTCTCTCTCTCTCTCTCTCTCTCTCTGTCTGTCTGTCTATCTCTCTCTCTCTCTCTCTCTTCTCTTTCTCTCTCTCTCTGTATATCTATTCTATCTATCTATCTATATATATATATATATATATATATATATATATATATTTAAAAAATTGTGATGAAACAAAAAAATCAAGTTTGTAGGAGCTTATTTATTTATATTGTTGAATTTTTAAATTTTTTTTTAACTTAAGTGCCTATGGAAAACAATTATATTTAAAAAATTCAACAAATATATATATATTATTATAATATATATATATGTGAGTGTGTGTGTTGTGTGTGTGTGTGTGTGTATATATAAATGTGTGTGTGTATATATAAAATGTATATATTATATATAGTATATTATATATATAATATATATAAGTATATATATATCGTGTGTGTATGTGTGTATGTACGTATGTGTGTTTGTACGTGATGTGTGTCTTGTGTCTGTCGTGTGTGTTTATGTGTTTCTTTGTTAAATTCATTTTTTATTTTGCATGTTTTCTATTTCATTTTTCTTATTTGATACTTTTTAAAAGGTGTACCCCCCATATTTATATATATATATATATATTATTATATATATATATATAAATATATACACTATATGTATGTATGTATTAATATTATGTTTATTATATATATATATATTATAGTATTAATAATGTATTAATATTGTAATATAGAAGTGGAGAGAGAATATCTTGGTAATGCAACGTACGGTTATTAAACTGAAACATACCTATATTTTTAGAAAAAATACATTACACATAAAAATGACAACATTTTAAAAATAAATATATCATTTTTCCTAAACAAACGCTAATAGGAAGTATTTTGTTGGGATATCAGCATATGTATGATGCTTTATCAGAATCACACATGGATTCTTTTAATCACAATAAAAAAGAAAACCAATTTTTTTGTGTAATAAAATTCTCTCTATAATGGACGTTTTGTGTACGACTGTCTCTAAACAGGAACTAATCATAGCTGACGTCCAAACTCCCTTATTATTTACCTCCATATTATCGAGGTTGTGATTATTTACATCTCAATATTAAGAACCATTGTTGTGATGGTTTTTGGGTGATGTTCCTCTGAGGGTTATGTGATCCCTCACATTTTTCCAGAGAAGATTCAGTTGATTTCGATGCTTGTTACGGGGAGGTTGCATTGTGCCAATGTATAGGCATATGTATATGGCAGCAGGATTCGCTCCCTCCTGTCACACCTTTGGGAAAGTCAAAAATGTTTGTCGGCGAATTTTTAAGACTACACCAGTCCCAATTTTTGGCCTGGCCGAACTCCCCATATTTAACCCATGATTATATACTACATAGGCGCGCTGTTGAGAAAGGACACCAATCCCGTGTCAGAATACTACAAGAGCCCAGTTAACGACAAAATTAAGGTAGTTTTTTCGAGAACCTTCAGGAGCAGGATTGAGGCTGTGATCGACATTAATGCGGTTATTTTGAATTAAACTTGTTGACAGTAGTGTAATTACCGTGAATTCTTTACAATCCTTTAAATTTGTAGTTACCAAGAACTATTCCTTATGAAACCTGTCAAATTTATTCCGAACACCAATCATATATATATATATATATATATATTTATATATATATATATATATATAGAACCGCACTGATGAGAAACGTAAACGTCGAAACACGTGTCTGTATATATATATATTATATATATATTATTGCATTTAACATATAATGGATTATAAATACCCTTCAGAAAATAATGTGTGTGTTGCGTGTGTGCGTGTGTGTGCTTACATATATACAAATACATATATGTATATTTTATTAATTATTATAACACTCCTTTCACTCCTTTCACTCGAATGGTTCCTCAGGAGATTCTGATACTTAGAATTATACTGTAGAACCATTCGGGTGAACCTTAGTAGATAGTATCTGACTCTGGTAGTTCCTATATATATATATATATATATATATTATATAATATATATATATATATATATTATACAACCTTAAAATTCATATTTTCCAACCCCACTCCCCAACTATCACGACCCGTCCGTATACATCATACACGGCCATACGCATCAGATAGAAAGAAAACACGCCACACACACACACATAATGTTAGACACGAGCGCTCGCCCACGTAAAGCACTATAACTAATACCGCACACTAACAGATCAACGTATTATGTGTGTGACAGTCACTACTGCCCATATACATTCAATTCACCTTCACATACATAACACATCATTTTATCCAATCATACGCATCCAATGTTATTGAATTTTTTTGAATTTTTTTGAATTTTTTCGATTTTCCTCCATTTGAAACATCTTCACCTGATGAATGCATCACATGAAACCATATGGTTGTGAAATTCCTTTGTCACCCAATAAATAGATATGTAAACCTATATATTTATCTTATTATATTATATATACTAGCAAATATATGCACCCTCCGGGTGCAAGTATTTAAGTTTTAATGTAATAAAATATTGTATAAATTAGAAAGGCTAATGAAACTAAAATAAGAATACAGATAAAAAAGATTTGAAACAGAGTGAGTATAATAAAAGATTTGAAAACAGAGGGAGTATAATTAAAAAAAATGGAACAACTGAAATTACTCTTCCATCACTCTCGTCTTTCATTGTTACTTTTTCATTTAAAGTATTTTAGTTATAAGAGAAGTAAAGAATGAAATGACCAGTTATTTTATCTTGTTAATGGATTTCATTTAAGATTCATTGAAGAGATTTTTGCTTATTATTGATTAAAATAAACAAAACAGTTAGAAATCAATATACTAAGCATATTTATTTAAATCACATTTTTAATATCAATATGCAAATTAGCCTTCCCGTTCACATGTAAAACCGCTATTTTGGTTATATATAAATATAATTGCATGTTGTCGTATGTAGACCATAGTAACAGTATTAATAATGTAAGACAATTTTATTAATAATTGAGGTTTAGATAAAAAATATAAATCATGGAGAATGTGATGTCAATATACTAAGAGAACTTGTGACTTGAGTAGGGAATATAGTTTCGGTTACAGACAGAAAAACACAATCTCCATCTATAAAAGATATATATATATATTATATATATATATACTATATATATTGCGTGTGCGTATGTATGTAATGATGTGTGTTTTTTTGTTGTAAGTGTGTTTGTCTGTGTCCTGTGTACGTGTTTGTGAGTGACTGTCTTTTGTAGATACTCCTATTTCAATTCCGCTGTCTTATTATACATTTTACATAACGGGTTGCAACGACCATCCCATTACAAAAACATTCATGGCCTCTTCGTTTAACTTTACTATTTAATTATGACTGCAATTGAAAATCATCTTATCGGAGTCATCTCTTTATATCATCATTTTCAACTTTCTGTTTTATTTCTAGCATTTGTTGCAGGTAACTTTCACTTCATTCGGTGCTTTTAGGATCATTTCACTTCACCTTTCCACGTCCATTCTTATCTTTGCCGGCTTTTTCGAGCGAGAATCGCACCTACTAAAAATTTCTCCGGAGGACACATAAACAAGGTTATTTACCGTTACAATCCATATTCAGTTGTCTTGCTCGTCGAAAACAAAAGTGCAATCAATATGTGATTTAGTAGTCTTTACTTTATACAGCTTTCTTTTTTTGAGAGTAGACTTCTTTTTGCGGGCATCTTTTGCTACCTTATTCAATATAGCAAAAAAAAAAATAAAAAAAAAAAAAAAAAAAAAACGAAAAAAACGGCCCTCAAGGTAGGTGTAAAATTATTTTTTGAAGATATTCCATGAGCGGGGTGGGGTTACAAAATTTAATGTCAGAGAGTTTGTACTATAAGTAAGTAAAACATTCAAATTAATTAAAGGATTAAAAAGTCTAAAACAATTTTGAAATGGAAACCTAGGGTCTGATACTTAAGATATATATTAAAATAAAACAAATAATGGGTATGTGACTAAGCAGTGACGTAGTTTCGGTGACAGACAAATAGAGACCTAATCGCGATTAATAACATATTTCACCAAGCCACCAAAGCCCCACTCCTAAAATTTACCCAGCGAAAATATTTTCAACACCAGGATAAAGAAACAACGTGTGTATTCGCGTATCCAGATTATATATCTATGACTACATTCAACACACACACCCACACATCATATATTTTGATATATATGTGTGTGTGTATAAATGTATTTACAGGGTGTCCACAAAGGGCTGGGTACATGGAAGATTTCAGTATTGTTTTATTCTGTTATTTTTCGGAAGGCAGATATTGTTGAATTTAAACAGTAAATAAAATCATAAAATAAACAATCAATAATAAAATGTATTTTTTATTCATTAACATGATAAGTTAAATAAATTGTTTTGTTTTAAAAGTATGTCAATGTACCCAGAAATTTGTTGACATCCTATTAATATATATTATATACTATATTTTACACACACAAGTGAGTCAAAAGTGTAACTTGTCGTTTCCTTATTTTCATGTGAAGATTTTTTTTAATAAACTAACGCTACATTGAGACACCGCCCTTGTCGGTGGGGCCGTTGAATGCACTCGACAGCACCTCTGCAGAGGGGTAAGACTCCCTCAATGGGGGCACTGTTGGCCGTGCGATGGCGACTCGTGTATTAAGGATTAGAGCCCAGGTGGATCGAGCAGTTCGTGACTGCAATTACTCATTTGGCTCTTTCTTGGCTAGACGGGCGGCTCGGAGAGGCCCCCTGCGACGTCAATCGGCTGGTTCAGTCAGCCCTAGTACCGTATTGATTGCCCGCAACGCCTATTTGCCCTGTATGAGGCAAGCCCAATCGTTTTTATCTATGGGTGATAGAAGGCGGTGCTGCGGGGCGTCTACATGTCCTGGGAATGACGTTAAAACTCTATCTGATGGTGAGGTTCCAGTTCTGAGGTTTGGGAATGTGGAGCCCCCTTCATCACGACTTGCTCCGCTGTTCACTTGACCGGAGTGGTAGGTACTGTTTAGGCTCCCATCATGTCTTAAATAGACAATGTATTTATAAAAAATTGTGATTATCTAATTAAGAATGATTTGAATTTCAACGTTTATTCGGCCATTAAATGACCCACTGAGGTTAGTATGCCGTAAAAAAAAAAAACAGAACTACATTGGAGCCTAACTAGGCTCAAAGCAATTATCCCGCGGTAAGACGCAACTTGCCAATAACGACAATGCTAACTTCCTAGCGCAGCAGATCCGACGACACACAAGCGAGCTAAAGACGAGAAGCATCGCCTGAATGTCGCAGGGTCGCTGACACACCATTTACCCACAATCGTCAGCATAGCTCCCGCAACATTATACACCCTTCAGACACTACGCTCGTTATTCTCGTCTATGAAAAGGTCGTTGACGAGGCAACCTTACTCTCCAGGTAAAACAGGACGTTTGAACATGCTGTATTCGGAAAGAGTGCTCGAAGAACCCAATCCACAGAAATGCTTATACACGGAACACAAGAGGTAGGGATACAGCTCCTATCATTTCGAGGCAGGACATACCTATGAGAACGAAGATGGCTTTTGTGGAGAAGGCACGGCGGAATGTGAGTCACAGCAAGCGACCAGCCTTCGATTTTGATGTTAAGATGCATGTTCTAGTGTTGGAATCGGGGCTGGTTTTTTAATAAACTTTAAAGGAACAATAAGATCTTGATGGATTTAAGTTATTTAACAAGAAATGACAAGCCGAAGAAGATTAAAAACGAACAACCCAAGATAAGCAGACCCTAGATGAGCAAGAGGAATGGCGACAAGTTAGAAGACCTAAGTGAAGCAGAAACAAGAGTGACGGCGACGAATTCAGAAGCCAGAAACAGCCACGACACGCCCCCTACATTCGCACTCGCTACTCCATGTCTGTCCTGTCACTTCCCAATATGATACTATCGTGTGTGTTATAAGGACATACATATAACTATAATATTCACACACCGTTCATATATAATTTATAGTATATATAGTACATACTATATAATCGGTAGACACGTTGTCTAAGAGTCGTAGGAAATGGACTTCGGTCGACAGAGTTCATTCTGATAAAGCTGTTTGTAGTTAAAGTGGCGTTATATTCCTGGGATGCATGCTCGCATTCTCCGTCAAGTATGGCAAATAGCAAGGGTAGCTGGGCTCTGTTACGATGGCTAGGTCAGCGCAGTCTGAGGAAAGGAATCTGATTCAAACTGTTGAAACACGTAGAAAGTTGACTTGTGGGTCGGATTACTATAGGTAAGAAGCCAAGCGTCATTAAATTGCACTGCACTTTAACCCAACGAGTACGCCCCACGGTAAGATGCAATCTCGAGAATTTTTGTTGGTCTCGATGTCTAAATCTCTCATCTTAAACTCAACAATGTCCGTTCATGCCGTCTCTGATGCGTTCCGAAAGGCTTACGCTCTGTGTTCATTTACCGTCCAGACTATCACGAACTGAAGGTTTTCCATGCAACCAGATTTACTTTGAATCTAACTAAGCTCTGATCTCAAAACGTATCTAACTACATCTGTAATATAATGCAGTGATACTATTGAAATGTCATGCACGATGTGCCATTGAGATTGCCTCAATCTTGTTTTCTTCTCGCTGCGAATTGATTATTTTCTTCATGCACGCCTCGTAAGAGGAAGAAACTCAAATTATAGATCAAGCAATCATTAATTCGTACTGCACTGAAGCCCAACGATTACGTGCCGACTGAGAAAATGTCCAGCTCAATCATGTAGAGAACATTGTTTTTAAAATCAGTGTAAAATTGGTCTGTATCGTAATACTAATTGACAATCAACTGTATTCTTTTACAGAATTACCAGTTTGACAGTGCGAAGGGACGACTAATTTAAATACTTGACTTCATATTATTTCATAAATATGTGCTTGATTATTGATTTTAATTGCTTAAACACGATACAGTTCATAATGGATGTATGAATGACACATTGTGTGCTTATTATATAGTAGTATATATATATAGTTTATATAATATATTTAGTTATGAGTTATGTATAGGGAGAACATGGGCGCCGCTATAGATAGAACTATCCGATCATATGGAAATCCAACCTCACAGATGTTTCGTTAACCTCAGCAAGTTAAAGAACGGTTCATTCCAGGCCGGTGTGGTCATAGTCGCAGTACTGCTGTCGGCTTGGCACACCTTTGACCGTGAACTACGACTAGAGAGTAGAAACTGATGGAGTGCACAGATTGGGGTGTCCTGAACAGACATGGGAAACACACGCCTAGCGAGAGTGCTGTGACACACCTGCCAAAGATCTCACAACCTTGCAGAGTAAGAAACGGAACAGCGCGGGAGCACTTGTGGGAGAAGCGAAGAGACGACTCGTAATACGATTCACTACCCTGATGGACACGAAGCGACGCTCGCAACAAGAGAACCACGACCGCCCCACCACCAAACCCACATGGACACCACTCGCAGTGTGGGCCGACAGAAAACGTACATTGGTGCTCTGTGGCGTATATACAGGTGTTCCGGAATTAATTCGTCTAATTTATATGTTGGTTATATTTTTCGTAGGGCTGGAGGCTATTGACACATACGCATGCATTTTAAGCGCGTTGGGACCCTTCGTTGGATGGAGTATACATGTACAGAGGTAGAAGATAAGTGCGGGATCCACGCTGTGATGCTGACAGAGAATAACTTGCTATCATGGGACTCTTATGCGCCGGCTCAAGAATAAGAATTATGGGTTGGCTGCCAAGCCCATGAACACTTACAGAACATGGAGGAAATGCAAATGGGACTACGAGCTGTGCTGAGGAGTAAGCATAACAGACAGATTGATTGCCGTTCGCGTACGAGGCGATTCTTTCTAACATCTACAGGAAAGTGGGTTTAGAGGACCCTGCTTGGACCTAAGTTCGGCACGGGCTTTTTCAGCTGATTGATAGTTTCAGCCACTGTTGATATGGTTATCATCTATAGTATGTTCTGTTGCGCGTTCATTCGACGTCTCATTACTTTCNGAGGGACAGGTCACACTACATAGGGAGGGGAAGAGAAATAAGATAGGATAGATAGATAGATAGATTGATAGATAAGAATTAGAAGAGAGAGACGGAGAAGAAAGAAGAGAGAGAAGACGAGGAGAGAGGGGGGGGATAGAGATTAAGAACAAGTTATCAAACGATATGCAGATAGAAAGATGAAAGAGATGAGAGAGAGGTCAGAGCGAGATAGCTAGAATATCATGTGAGAGACAGGAGACAGAAAAAAGAAGAGATGAAACAGATTGAAGAGATTTAAAAGAGTCAGTTGATTGCATGTAATATCAAAGGCATAAAAATAGAGATAGTCCCTACTTTACTATCTCCATCTATTACTATTACCTTGTATGAAATTAGTGTTTTTCTACATGCTCGAATGTGAAATCCGTTAGAAAAATTAATTAGCAAAATCGAACTGGACGAATAGAATTGAGGTTACAGTTTACATTCAAATATTAGAAGAAAGGAAAGAAAGAAAAGCGTTTTGAATAAGAAAAGAAAGAACAGAGATGGATAGATAAGGAAAGAAAGAAAGAAGGAAAGCTGTGGTACCCCTGTTATAAGAAAGAGGAAAGAAAAGGCTGGTTAATAAGAAAGAAAGAAGGAAAGGTTCTTGGTTTTAATTAAGAAAAAGAAAGAAAAAGAAAGATGGTCTAGATTGTGAGAATAGAAGAAAGAGTATGGGGATTAGATAAGAAAAAAAAGAAAGAAGGGGTCTGGTGGATGATTAATTAAGAAAGAAAGAAAAAAAGGGGAAAAAGGATGAAAGAAAGAAAGAAAGAAAAAACGAAAAAGAAAGAAGAAGAAGGAAGAAGGTACATTTGGATAGATAGATAAGATTATATAAATAAAGAAAGAAAGACAT
>CM042155.1:12360823-12373323 GCA_023376005.1 Doryteuthis pealeii
TCTTTACTCTTATACAGCCTTTCCTTATTTTAGAGAGTAGACTTCTTTTTGCGGGCATCTTTTGCTACCTTATCAATACTAGCAAAAAAAAAAAACGAAAAAAAAACGCCCTCAATGTGGTGTAAAATTATTTTTTTTAAAGATATTGCATGAGTGGGTGGGAGTTACAAAATTTAATGTCAGAGAGTTTGTACTATAAGTAAGTAAAATAATCAAAATTAATTAAAGGATTAAAAAAGTATAAAACAATTTGAAATGGAAACCTAGTTCTGATAACTAAATATATATTAAAATAAAACAAATATAATGGGTAATGTGACGTAAGCAGTGACGTAGTTTCGATTACAGACAAATAGAGACCTAATCTCCATTATTAACAGATTTCACCAACCGCCAAAGCCCCCCCCCCCTAAAATTACCCTAGCGAAAAATATTTAAACACACAGGAATAAAGAATCAAACGTTATCCAATCGGTATCCAATTATATATCTATGCCTACATTCATATATATATATATATATATATATATATATATATATATATATATATATATATATGTGTGTGTGTGTGTGTGTGTGTGTGTGTGTGTGTGTGCATGTGTGTGTGTAAATGTATATATACCGGGTGTCCACAAAGGCTGGGTACATGGAGATTTCAGTATTGCATTTATTTATGTTATTTTTCCGAGAGGGCAGATATGGTAATTTAGCAGTAAATAGAATCATGAGATAAACAATTAAATATAAAATAGTATTTATTAAAATTACTAGCAAATATATGCACCCTCCGGGTGCAAGTATTTAAGTTTTAATGTAATAAAATATTGTATTGAATTAAAAAGGATAACGGAACTAAATAAGAAGGCAGATTTGAAACAGAGGGGGTATAATGGAAAAGTAGAACAACTGAAACTTACACTTATCTCACTCCCGTCTTTCATTGCTAAATTTTCCTAATTTAACTATTTAGTTAAAATAGGAAGTAAAGAATAAAAATACAGTTATTTTTTCTTGTTAATGGATTTCTTTTAAGATTTATCTCTGAGATTTTAGATAATATTCATTAAGATAAAACCAAACAATTAGAAATCAATAATACTAAGCACATATTTATTAAAATCAGATTTTTAATATCAATATGCAAATTAGCCTTCCCATTCACACAGTAAACTGCTATTTTGTTGTATATATAAATACAATTGCATGTTATTCTTAAGTAGATATGGTCAACAGTATTAATAATGTAAAACAATTTTTATTAATAATTGAAGTTTAAATAAAAATAAAATCCTATAGAATGTGAAGTAAGGGAATTGTTACTTGAATAGTAATATAGTTTCGGTTACAGACAGAAAAACACACAATCTCCATTATAATAAGATAATTAAATTGAATAAAATTGTTTTGTTTTAAAAGTATGTCAATGTACCCAGACATTGTAGACATCCTGTTTGGTTAGCTCAGTCGGTAGAGCGTTCGGCTAGAAACTACATGGTTCCTAGTTCGATTCCGGTCCTCGCCAACTCAGAGTATTAGTAGCACAGGGATCTGTGCTGTAAAGTAAGGAGCTGATGGTAGGTGTGGCACTCCACCTCAGACACCAAAACAATCTCCTTGGTCTAGCGCTCTTGAAAAGGGGATAGACTCCCTCGCTGATTGGCTGATACCGACTTTAGGCCGCCCCGACTACTTTACTTATATATATATATATATATATATATATATATATATAAAGGTGAGTCAAAGAGTAATGCCGTTTTCTTCATTTCAGGTGAAGGTCTTTTTTAATAAAACTAACGCCTACATTGAGACCCTAACGAGACTCAAAGTAATAATCCGACGAGTAAGACCCAACTTGCCAATCGACAATGACTTACTTCTGCATGACAATACTCAACACAAAACAAGCATCATGACAAGGGAGAAAATCGCCTAATTTAGGTCGACAACTTTACCAAATCCTCTATACTCACCAAATTTAACGCCTCCAGACTATCGTTTCATCGGCCCCATGAAAGAGTGTTTGACAGGCAAACATTATTCCACTGACCAGGAAGTGAAATCTGTAATGGAGAAGTGGTTCAACAACAATCAAAAGAATTTTACGGGGTATGGATACATGCTCTTATTCGAAGGTGGATCATTACTATTGAGAGAAACGATGACTTTGTGAAAAGAAGGGATGTGATCCACAGAGGACCAGCTTCATTTTGATGTATGATACATGTTCCTGTGTTGGATTCGGGGCTGGGTTTTTTAATAAACCTTTAAAGGAAAAACAATAAATCTTGTTGATTAAGTTATTTAAACCAGAAATGACAAGCCGAAGAAATTAAAAAGAACAAACCCAAGAAAGCAGCCCACTAGATGAGCAAGAGAAAATGTCCGACAAGTTAGAAGTAGTAGAAGCAGAAACAAGAGAAGATGGCGACCGAATTAGCAGCAGCAGAAGCAGCGAGCCCCTCGTTCCATCTCTAATCTGTCTGTCTGTCTGTCTCTTCCCATTATATATATCCGATGTGTTATAAGGGGTATATAATATAATATAATATAATAATAATAATATATATATATATATATATATATATATATATATATATATATATATATATGGAGGCGCGTGGTTTTAGAGTCGTAGGAAAGGGACTCGTCGACCCGAGTTCAATTCCTGGATAAAGCTGTTTGCATTTCAAATGGCGTTACCCTTGGGAAAGGTATGCATCCAATTCTCCCTCAAGCTATGGGCAAATATCAGGGCAGACTTGGCTCTTTAACCTTGGCTAGGTAACCAGTCTAGGAAAAGGAAAACTCTGAATTCAAACCTGTTAAACACTTAAGAAATTGACCTCGTGTCGCATCCTACTCATAGACCATCAATCATTAAATTCACTGCACTTAAACCCAACGATACGTCCCACCGTGAAAGATGCACATCTCCAATTTGTTTTAGTCGCATCCTAAATTTAATCTAAAACTTAACCAATGTTTCATGCCTCTACTGATGCGTTTCCGAAAAGGTTAAGTCGGGGTCATTACCCGTCAATAACCGTCGAGATAATTTTCCACTAAACCCCATTTATTTTGAATCTAACTAACTATGATTAAAAAATATCTAACTACAGTATGTACATATTCATAATCTACCTATGAATTATGTAACATGTGCCTGAAAATTTGCATAATCTTAGTTTTTTCCTTCTGCTCGAAATTATTATTTTCTTCACCACGCCCCGCACGTAAGAGGAAGAAAACTCAAAATTATAGATCAGCAATCATTAAATTCACTGCACTGAAACCCAACGATACGTCCCACTGATAAAAATGCACATCTCAATCATTAAGAACATTGTTTTAAATCATTAAAAATGGTGGTCTTATCTACATACTAATTACAATCAACTGTATTCATTTGCACAAGAAAATACCAGTTTACAGTGCGAAGAGGACGACTAATTTAAAATACTTAACCTTAATATTATTTCAATAAATATTTGCCTGGTATCATTGATTTCTAATTGCTTAAACACGCATACATTCATAAATAGTGTAATTGACCACATTGTGTGCATATATATATATATATATATATATATGAAGTTATTATAGGAAAAGCATGGGCCGCTATAGATAAACTATCGATCATATGGAAATCCAACCTCACAGGTTAACGTTAACCTCACAAGTTAAAGAAACGGTTCTTCCAGGCCGTTGTCATATCAGTACTGCTGTACGGCTGCACCACCTGGACCCTAACTAAGCGACTAGAGAATAAACTAGATGGGAGCTGCACAAGAATGCTGCGGGTGATCCTGAACAAGACATGGAAACAACACCCTACGAGAAAATAGCTGTACGGCCACCTGCCACATATCTCACAAACCATCAGAGTAAGACGGACAAGACACGCGGGACACTGCTGGAGAAGCAAGGACGAACTCATAATCGATGTCCTCCAGTGGAAACCAGCACATGGACAATCCAGTGTGGGCCGACCAGCAAAAACGTACATTGATCAGCTCTGTGCGGATATATATACAGGGTGTTCGGAATACATTTGTCATACTTATATTTGGTTATTTTTTCAGTAGGCTGGAGCTATTGACACACTACGCATCATTTAAAAGCTTGGACCCTTCTTCATGGATATACATGGTGACAGATAGAATAGATGACGGGAATCCACCTGTATCATGGAAGAGAAAACTTGTATCATGATGATCTTTGCCGGCCATCAAAATAAGGAGATTATGGTTGCTGCCCAATGCCCCATGAACACTGTAAAAACAATCAGGCATGAACTGGAGAATTGCAATGGAGACTACGAGGCTGTGGCTAGAGGAAAGTAACATAATGTTGTACCGGCCGTTCCTACAGTGGAGAACATGCACCGGTTCTCACTATAAATAGTGAGACACCGAGTGGAAAGGGAGGACTGTTCCCGTTAACGACAAGCTAGTCGTACATGTACCATTAATTGTAAATACACTTGTCTTATTTTACCCCATCTCGACTTGACTTCTTTTTACTGTTGGGACTAACATCACAACACATAACAGACGATCTGATTGCGTTCGTACAGCAGAATTCTTCTAAAATCTACAGAAAATGGGTTGGAGGACCCTGGCATTGGAATTCGGAGCTTTTTCACGTGAATTGAATGTTTCAGCCACTGTTGCATACTGGCATCAAATTATATATGTTATGTAGCGCCTTCTTCGCTACTCTAAATCGTGTACGTTAGTACTGGGGTTTTCACTGTAGCCAAAGGGATGCATGTTAGTAGTGGCTTAATGAAATCACAACACATGTATAGTAGGAGTTTTGACTTTATTTATTCTTCTCGGCTGTACATTAGTGGGTGGCGAGCATTGTCAATGGGAACTGCCCAGGGGTTGACGATGATTACTACTACTGCTGCTGGGATGGTGAGTTAAAGGGGTGGCTGGTGGTGTCTCACCGCCCTTGGCCGCGACGGACCGCGTCGCCGTCCGCTGTCTGACTCTCTCCTGTGGTCTGACTGTCTCTGACGACTCGGCCCTCTGGCTTTTGTATTGATGACACGCCTACGCATCTTTATCTTTTGATCTGATAACGGACCTTTGTTATACATTTCTTTATTTTCTCCCTGCTTCTCTGACCGGAAAGCCTCGCTTCCGTTCCCTAACTTCCCTGTTCGCTTTTACCGGAGAAAAAGTCCTTTGTCATTTTTTCGTCTTTTCTTTGTTTAATTTAACCAGAAATTCCTATTTTCGTTTGTACAATATACAACACCTCTACCATGAATCTTACACTCAATGAAAACCTTCGCTACTACTCATACAAGCGTCGCAGATGTCCACTTTGTCACATTTTAAAAACTAATTGAATTTTCAACGAGTTGCAAGACATTATTCATATACTTTAACCACAAGCGACGTTGTAGAAGTAGTGTAGTGACAATTACAGTTCTTAGTCATACGAAGTCTCTAGTCAATAACAGGGCTTGCTAATTCACAAAGACCGACCTTTTGAATATGACAGCATTTTGAATAAAATAGAGTTCATTATCAATACTAAGCTTCATTTGCACACTTGTTATCATTGGTAACAAAAAAACTTGCGGAAAGCAAAAAGCCAGCATGCTATTCACTATACCTTATTCTATATATTGTCCGCAAAAAAATACGGGTACACACGCCTTACACTTGGGTACATTACTTGTGATACGGGTAGAAATCACCTCCTCTTCTTTCTCTGCCTATTTCTGTCATTTCTCTCTTCATTTCTCTGTCTGTCTGTCTGTCTCCCTCTCTATCTCTGTGTCTCTGTCTGTCTATCTCTTTCTCTATCTCTCTCTGTCTGTCTCTCTCTGTCTATGTCTGTCTATCTCCTTCTCTCTCTATCTCTGTGTCTCTCTCTGTCTGTCTGTCTGTCTCTCTATCTCTGTGTCTCTGTCTGTCTATCTCTTTCTCACTCTCTCTCTCTCTCTCTTTCTGTCTATCTCTTTCTCTCTCTGCCTCTCTCTCTGTCTCTGTCTGTCTGTCTGTCTCTCTGTCTCTGTCTCTGTCTCTCTCTCTCTCTGTCTCTGTCTCTGTCTCTGTCTCTCTGTCTCTCTCTCTCTCTCTCTATATATATATATATATATAGCCATCCAAATTTCATCTTTCTTTCATCCATCATTCCTTTTTACTCCTCCCTCTCACTCACTCCCCCTCACTCCCCCTCTCTCCCCCTCTCTCTCTCTGTGTCTCTGTGTGTCTGTCTGTCTGTTTCTATCTGTGTGTTTCTGTCTCTGTCTCTGTCTGTCTCTCCCTCTCTTTGTTTCTCTCTCTCTCTCTCTCTCTCTCTCTGTGTGTGTCTCTCTCTCTCTGTCCCTCTGTCTCTCGCTCTGTCTGTGTTTCTGTCTGTCTGTCTGTCTCTGTCTTTCTCTCTCTCTCTATATATATATATAGTCATCATCCTAAGCGCCGTGTTTCGACATATTACGTCTCTTCTTCAGTTCGGCTAGACATGTGTACGCTACCTCCGGCCGTGATGGAAACCCGATCGTTTCATCATCAGTCAGGTTGCTTAACCACTCAGCCTTCGTCGCCTACAGAATGGGAGGGGGATTTAACTTATAAATACACCCACCTGTGTATATGTAAAGTTCGCCAGAGAGAGCTCCATCCATTTTGTAGGAGAGCGTTGTCTTTAAGCTTAGTTGGCAGCCTTCAGCGAAATCCCCTCCAAAGTGCTCACTAGAGGATAGGAAGCGTATACATATATATAGTGATTGATCTCTGATGTGTGTAGAGTGCCCCCTTATTTAGATTACTCTCATGTCACTGAATCCTAGTGGTAGTACCAGTTAAGGACTAATCTATTGATGAAATAGATAAAACAATGGGTTTCAAAATGTTTGATAAAAACAATGAGTTAATAGAAAATTGAAAACCCAGCAAGGAAAAATAAAACATTGCCTTTATGGCAAGCCCCAACTCTTTTTGTGATATGGGTGCTAGAAGGCAGTGGCTGAGTGTCTTCATTTTCTTGGGTATGATGTTAAACTCTAACTGATAGTGAGGTTCCAGTACTTGAAGTCTGTGGAATGTGGAGCACCCCTTCAACACCATTGCTTCCTTGTCCACTCTGACCCGGAGTGATCGTATCTGTAGGTTAAATAGAAAATCTTTTACGAAATAAAAATTGAGTACCAAAAAATGTCTTCAAAACTATCGCTACAAATCTTTCAAAACTTTGCTGGCATTAAATGACCCACCGTGTTTGATATGCCGTAAAACAAAACAAACAAATAAACACTCCCACTGGGACTGGGTTCGTCTCCAATTCCATTTCCTATACTGATAACTATTACGCTAAGTAAGTATTACAACGGACCAACCATCAAACCAACATCGTTAATGTCATAACATGTTTTACATTAAGCTTAAAAAACATCACGTTTGTTATATAGAGTGAGGCATAAGTAACGCCCTTTGTTTAAGTGGAACAAAATTAAAGCCTTTTTGATTATCCTTTATTTTTTCGAACATGAATCTATTGCCACAGGTTAATGGATTAATATGATATATTAACAAAATTGATATAATAAAGATTTAGCAAATGAAGTAAACAAAATAATAAAGAAAATATACATTATAAGATATGAAATTAAAAAGGTGTTACTTATGCCACACCCTGTATACTCTTTTATACTCGAGGTCTTAACTGGTTCTTATGGTTGTCTTCATCTATTTCCCCAACTGCCCATTATCTTTTGGGGTTGCTTTTCCTGGTCCCTTCCTCTGTTTGATTCGGGCTTCTTTTGTATTGACCTCTGGTTGTGGTTTGTCTGTGTTTATTACTTTTGTTTTTAATGATGATCGCAAGACTTAGGTTCTTTTTTCGGACCATATGACCTTTAGGCACCCCTTTTTCGATCTCAGTTCATCAGGACATTTTTTTACACCGTCAAAATCCGGTTGTTTGTTAGGGGTTAAGGTTAGAGGTTAGGGTTAGGATTAGGGTTAGGGGTTAGTTTTATAATAATAAAAAAACTCTCAGAATCATCTGTTAACAAACAACCGGATTTTGACGGTGTAAATGAAAGAAATGTCCTGATGAAACGAGATCGAAAAAGGGGTTTAACATTTTTTAATTTTTTAAAATAATCATATTCATCCGTCAAATCACAATATACAGAATTATCACACGTCTGTCGCAAAGTAAAACATATTCGTTTGGGCGATAGATATAACCTACTTTCAGTCACCCGAATATAGGAAGATATGTGGTAAGAAAATAAACTTAATTATATACGAGGGTGTGTAAAAAACTAATGCCATTTTGTTTAGGACAGGTATAATTGCCAACATAGGAAAATGTATCATACATCAAAATGAAGCTGGTCCTCTGTGGATCCCATCCCTACTTCTCCATATGCTCACCATTTTTCTCAATAACAATGTTACACCTTTGAATGGGAGCATGTGTCTCTGTCCCGTAAAATTCTGTTGACTGCTCTTTGAGCCATTCCTTCACAACAGATTCCACATCATTGTCACTGGAATTATGTTTGCCTCAAACTGTCATCTCTTCGGCCTCATGAAAGAGGGTTTGAGAACCAAACATTATTCCAGTGACGAGGAAGTGAAATCTGTAGTGAAGAAATGGCTCAAAGAACAGTCAACTGAATTTTACGGGACAGGGATACATGATCCCATTCTAAGGTGAATCATTACTATTGAGAAAAACGGTGACAATATTGAGATGGCATTACTTTTTGACTAACCCTAGTAGTTCATGTAAAAAATACGCGCTCTTTAAGTTTGTGCTGAAACATCTTGAAAAATAGAATGTCCATTACACAGATACTCATGGTGTTTTCATTGGGAACAGGCAATCACATTCTTTATCTCTCTCTCTCTCTCTCTCTATATATATATATATATATATATATATATATATATATAATTATGTAATTTAATATACCAAACTTGTTGGTAAATCCTCGCGTTGAGAAAAAAACCAGCAAATAGTTTGATTGTAAAACTATACTAACAAACATCAACCGGGAAGAAAAACATTTTTGTAAAAAAAAAAAAAGACCAAGATAATCGTACCAACAAAAAATAATCTATTAGTACAATATTTTAACCAAAAGAAAAAAACCATTTATATGCATATATATATATAAGATATATATATACATACAAACCCGACAGGAGACTAAAGCTAATAAGTAAAAAGTGCTCACTACCTAAGTAGAGTAAATAATAAACATAAATCTAATGAGTCTGACTCATTAGATTTATCTTTATTATATATATATATATATATATATATATATATATGTATATATATATATATATATATATATATATATATATATATGATGGAATTTTACTTCCGAAAATATTTAGTTTTGAAAAAAAAACAAATGTTAAATAAATTCAAAACATATTGCATTGTAAATTGCCTTCAAAATCTTTATATTACACACACACACACAATGCTTCAATGATACTATAAAGAAACAAACTTTATTTCAATATGCCGAGCAAGGCTTATATTTATAGTAAAAATTAAAAGAATTTCGAACATTTACCACGCGCAGGAACAGCCAAGCCGAGTTAACATCACGGAATTAGCCGATTTAACATCACGGAAAAAGAGAGAGAGAGAGAGAGAGATTTGGTTTGGTTTGGTTTGGTTTGGTTTGTTTTGTTTTACGGCATATCAACCTCAGTGGGTCATTTAATGCCGATAAAGTTTTGAAATAAATCAATTCTTAATGGATAATACAATTTTGGTTATAAACTCATGTTTTCTATTTAACCCATAGATGGGACCCTAACCGGTACTACCACTCCGGGTCAGAGTGGACCAGGGAGCAATGGTGATGAAGGGGTACTCCACATTCCCCAAACCTCCAAAACTGGAACCTCACCATCAGGGGGTTTTTCCCAGGACATATATATATATATATATGGAGAGAGAGAGAGAGAGAGAGAGAGAGAGAGAGAGAGAGGGCATTGCCCTCAACAAATTATTCTCTTCAGTAATTATGGATTTCAAATTTGTCAACAAAGATGATTGTCAACAATCATTTTGCACTACTTGCTCCTAAGTGCATTGCATTGCAATTTTTAGCAGAACTAAAGTAGATGCTGTCTACTGTTATTAATGTGTTCGACGTTCTATGATTTTAGATTCGATTTCAGGTTCTATTTCACTTTATATTCTAACTCTCAAAAATATGTAGACAACGTAGGGGTATCAGAATTAAATGTTAGTGTTAGCTTTAGCGGCTAGAACTGCTTCTTATGATACGTTAGGATGCTTCAAAGAAATCTCCAATTGTTTTGTTTTACTGCATATCAACCTCATTGGGTCATTTAATGCCGATAAAGTTTTGAAATAAATCAATTCTTAATGGATAATAGAACTTTTTTTTATAAACACATTTTTCTATTTAACCCATAGGGACCCTAACAAATACTACCACTCCGGGTCAGAGTGGACCAGTGAGCAATGGTGATGAAGGGGTGCTCCACATTCCCCAAACCTCCAAAACTGGAACCTCACCATCAGATAGAGTTTAACGTCCTTCCCAGGACATGTAGACCCGCAGCCACGGCCTTCTAGCACCTATATGATAAAAAAGGGGTTGGGGATTGCTATAAGGGCAATAGGTTTGGGAAAATCATATAGGTGCTAGAGCTTGACGTTACCAGCCTCTCCGACCGCCCGTCTAGCCCAAGATAGGGTCAAAGTGGTGTATTGCATGTCATGAACTGCTCATCCACCTGGGCCCTATCCTTAAGCATCACGGGTCGCCACCCACGGCCAACAGGTGGCCCCATTGAGGTGCAGTCGGTGCACTCTAACGCCCCAGCTGACAGGGCAGGTGAATATATATGTAACAAAGTCTAACAAAGAGGTGCATATAATAACAATACAGACTTTATTGTCTGAGCAACTGTATATATAGTACAGATACAAAACTTTTAGGACGAATGTCCTGAGGAAGAAGAAAGGGCTCTTCAGACTACTAAATGTAGAATAGAAGAATTACTTACTATATAGCTGGGATAGGGTAAAGCCCACCCAAGAATTAATGGACGGAAACACAAGATGTCTAGTTCATGTTTGTGGATACCAGAGGAACGAGAGATATAGCTGCCCAGGTTGAGTTTAAATTGCTCCCTGGTCCACTCTGACCGGAGTGGTAGTACCTCTTAGGGTCCATCTACGAGTTAAATAGAAAAAAGTATTTATAAGAAAATTGAGTATCCATGAAGAATTAAGTTATGTCAAAACTTTTTCGGCAATAAATGACCCACCCAGGTTGATATGCCGTAAAAATATCAAACACGAAGTTAAATTTTGAATATTGGGCCGGGTTAGCTCAGTCGGTAGAACGTTCGGCTAGGAACCACAAGGTTCCTAGTTCGATACCGGTCCTCGCCTACTCAGCGTATGAGTAGCACAGGGATCTCTGCGGTAAAGTAAGAAGCTGATGGTAGGTTAGGCGCTCCACCTCATACGCCAAAAACAATCTCCTTGTTCTATCGCTATTGAAAAGGGGATAGACTCCCTTGCTGACTGGCTGATACCGACTTTAGGCCGCTCCGTCGACTTTACTTTTTTACTTGTGTATTAGAATAGACGTAATTGTTTTTGCATTGGAAAAATGTCTCTTTTCTACCTTAGATTAGAGAAATAACATTTATAATTGTGTTGGTTTCCTTCTGTCTACTAAAGACGATGGCCTAGTGTCACTTTTTTTATCTGCAACTGCGTGAGTGCTGAACAGACCAATTTTTGAATGGCAATCTCTAATGCAGTGACTGCAAACAAACAGTGATGCTTGCTGGAGATGCTGTTGTCTCTCCTTCTTTTTGTATCTCTCTTCTGTGGCAGCTTCCTACCTCTCTTTTTCACTCTTTTTCGTTCCTTGTTTCATAAGCAATACACATTCGGGATTAAATCTGTGAATGAACACACGATAAATGAATATTGAAGTATTTTATCACCTCTTCGATTCGACGAATATTGCTTTACACATAATTACGTCCTCATCAATGAAATGACAGCTGGGCACCTGTAAGTGAAGAGATTTTGCTGCAAGGTGATTTGAATTAGTTGTCATAGCCTAAGGCCTCACAGATGCATTACCGCCAGCGGACTGAAGCCAAATTCAGCTCAGTGTTCACGTAATACGAAAATTGAAAGCATCTTTTGCATTAGCTGAAACAAAATAGAAATTCCTCATATTGTTGTATTGTAGTATATCAACCAGTAATTGCTTTCTTTATGAAGATATGGAAATATCTTGGTTGATGTCTAAGCTTCGAAGATGAAAACGTTCATATTAATTTGAATCACAGGTTAAAGATGTTGTGTTATTTGTGCTATGGTGGATTATATATATATATATATATATATATATATATGTGTGTGTGTGTGTGTGTGTGTTGTGTTATGGGTCCAATGGGAGAAATATAATATCATATAAAATAAGAATGTCCGCAAAA
>CM042155.1:12375823-12380823 GCA_023376005.1 Doryteuthis pealeii
CGGTTTAGCTCAGTCGGTTGAGCGTCCGACTAGGAGCCACAATTTTCCTTGTTGGATACCTGCCTTCGCCAACTCAGCGTATGAGTAGCACAGAAAAAATAACGTTCTATTCATTCATTTTTTGAGAATACAAGGTGTGTTTAAAAAAAGTACAATGTTTAAAGTTGTATTTTCCAAGATAGAAATGAAGATTGAATAAAACGTTATATTTTTCAAAATACATGGTTTTTATGTCTATTTCTTAAGATATTGATAATAAAATAAAACAAACAAAAATGTCTGAAAAATCATTATCTTTAAGCAGACGAGATGAACTGTATGATCTTTACCGTTTTTATAAAACTTTATGAGTCTCACTTTGATCTTTGATATCTAACGTCTTCCCATTGTTCGTCTGCAATTTGCAACGCATTACAACTTAATAGAACATAATTTAAACTAATTTCAATCGTTTTGTGACTAATATTACAAAGGAGAACTGTCTTCGACTGTGTTTGCTTAATAGCGCCTTTGATGACATTCATCAGAAACAATTGTATGAGTGAATTAACCTAAACCATACAAATATTATATCTGTAATTGAATGAGAATAACCGATTCTTTGTCTCTAATAGGAATGATTTCAATAGCATGTTCGGTAATTCTCATAATCATCCTGTAACTATGAGCAATATATCAATGCGAAATATATACAAGGTCTGTCCAAAAAAGTATCGAAATTTCTTGTAATTTTTGACACACCTTATATCATGAAAAAATAACGGCTCATTCTTGTGTGTCAAAAAAGTATCTTGTTTAAAGCTGTATTTACCAAGATAGAAATGTCGAATTAATGGAATGTTATTTTTTCAGAATTATAACACGATGAGTTATTTTGTTGGTGTTAACTAATTTTAACTAAAAAAGTAAAAGTGTAGAAGTTTATTTTTCTTTAGTTAACATAAATGGTTTTGTTGAAAGGCAAAATTCAAAAATCAAAATATATAAATTCAGATTTTACGTATTGTGTTTATAGATGAAAGAAAAGGTTACAGCTGTGACCTAAAAGTTGACATGGCTGTCAAATCAATGATGTTTTTGGGGTTAGCAGCTTAAGCACACGTTGAACGTGTCACGATGACAGGAATAGATCCAATTCTTTTTTTATCAAATTACTTATATATCTTCTTAATTATATATATCTTCATTTCTGTCTAAAGGCATCCAAATGGCTATCTATCTATGTATCTCTCTATTTATCTAGCTAGCTAGTATAACACAATGAGTTCTTTTGTTTGTGTCAACTAATTTCTAACGAAAAAGTAAAGTGTAGAAGTTTATTTTTCTTTAGTTAACATAAATGTCTTTTTTTGAAAGGCAAAATGCAAAAATCAAAATATATAAATTCTGATTTTACGTATTGTGTTTATAGTTGAAAGAAAAGGTTACAGTCGTGACCTAAAAGTTGACATGGCTGTTAAATCAATGATGGCAGTTTAGCACTTGTTTACCGTGTCACGATGACAGTAATAGATACAATTATTTTTTTATAAAATCCTCGGTCTGAATTGTAAACAGTCAGTCAGAGACCCAATCAGTCGGAGCCCGGATCGCCAGAAGGAAGTATGTCACAGGTGAATTGCTGAAATAAGAAAATTGCCACTAGGAGAAATAGACTTTGTCGCTAAGAAGAATTACATAAAGAACTAAGTCCACATAAAACAAAACGCCAAACAAAGCTCCTCATGTGTCTTTTCTATCTGACCTAATGTTCAAAACGTACTCATTCAATATACATGAATAAAACTGTTATTTTTGTTAACGGTGTGTTATCTTATTTACACTAATTTCTCAACCTGTCCCAAAGACACTCCGACCAAATGGTATCGGGTCAAAGAAATATAGCGTGGGTGCAGAGGGCATAGAAAGAGCAGGTGGCCGGAGACACATGTTGTAGTCACGGAAATGATTCATACCGTGACGGCATAGGACCACAGAATAAAAGTGTTTCAAAAAGTAGAAAATATCTCGATACTTTTTTGTACATTGTTATTCTTATGTTTAGAATAAATGAGATTTTTGCCTTTTTTGATTGTTAAAATGTTTAATAGACTTTGGTTTTTGTGTACTGGTGTTCGTTTGTTGGTTGTTGGTTTTTACGGCATGTCAAACCTTTTGGTTATTTTATACTGAAGGAGTGTTTGCTTTAGTCATTGATGTGCATTGTCATTTTTTTCGTCTTTTAATATATTCTACCCACATCTAGGACCATTACAATCTGGACTTGAAATTTCCAGAGGAAAACAGCATACAAGTACCAAATAATAAAACCGGAATTCAATGATGCTAGATTTGAATTAACTTAAGAGATGACTCTCCCTGTCGGTGGGGCGTTAGAATATATCGACTGCACCACTTCACATAGATAAGAATCCCGCAAATGGTCCCCTGTTGGCTGTGTGTGTCAATCCGTGATGCTTAAATACGGAGCCTTGGTGGATAAGCAGTCCATGACCTGCATCACTCCACTTACACTCCTATTTAGACTAGACGGGCGGTCGGAGATGCCCCCTCCGATCAATCGGCTAGTCATGTCAAGCCCTAGCCCTATATTATTGCCCCAATTCTATCGCCCTTATGACATGCCCCAGCCCTTTTTATCATATGGTGCTAGAAGGCGGTGGCTGAGGGTCTTCATGTCCTGGGAATGACGTTAAATTCTATCTGATTGCGTGGTTCCAGTTTTATATATATATTGTTTAGCCTTACATTTGAACATATATGCCCGCCTAAATTCATTAATTATTAACTAATTAATTTTCAAAAATTAGGTATGTCTTCAATTAAGTACATATCCTCCAAAAATTGTCGGCCAAAACCATATAAAAAATAAACACATCGTTTGTTTACTTACTTTCATATATTCATATATATCTATACATTTACATATACATTGGGCCCGGTTTAGATCAGTCGGTAGTACACCCCGCCTCGGAATCACAAGATTCCTGGTTCAATATCGGTCCTCTCCAGATTGGATATGCGGTAGCGTGGGAAGATGTGTATAAGTGTTGCGCTCCACCTCAACAAAAAAAATATCCCTTATCTAGGGCTAGCAAAACGAGGATAGAATGTTTCACTGTCAGGCCGATACCGACAATAAACCACTCCGACAACTTTACTTCTCTCTCTCTCTCTCTCTCTCTCTTCTCTCTCTCTCTCTCTACACACACACACACACATATATATATATATATATATATATTGGTTTGGAGGTTGATTTTGAAGGCTATCATTTCTTCTTTACACCTGCATTGTGATAGCCTTCAAAATCAACCTCCTAACCAATATATACACAATGCTTCAAGCAAATTTTAAAACTCTCTCTCTCTCTCTCTCTCTCTCTCTCTCTCTCTCTCTCTCTCTCTCTCTCTCTCTCTCTCTCTTATATATATATATATATATATATGAACGAAACGCATACTGGGGCATAAAGTGGTAGCCCAAAATCCCCAACTTAGAAATTAGAAATTGAGACCATCCGATCGCAATGCCAACTACGATGATTGGGTCACACCATCCGCATGCCTGCAGACAGACTCTCCCATAAAATACTTTACAGTGAAATCATAGATAGCACGCGGAGGACAGAAGACCCCAAAAGCGGTTCAAAGACCATATTAAGACAACGCTGAAGAAATGTAACAACACAAGCGACGAAGGTCTGGCCTCCAAGAGACAGGTTTGGCGAGACGCCTGCCACACAGGAGCTAAGCAGCTCAATAATAAGATAAGCAGAGCGGCGAAGTCTTCGTCGTCATAAATACCCAAATTTGTGTGACTGCAATGTGACAGCAATGTGTGTGACCGCATCTGAGAGTCCAGAATTGGACTAATGAGTCAACATAAGGCCCACAAATGAAGACATTGAGAGAGGTCACCGTCTTCTGCGACGGACTTTGAAAAGAATATATATATATTATATATATATATATAATATTATATATATATAGGGTGTGTATGTGTGTATGTGTCCATGTGGTTATCTGTGTGTTTGTGGGTGGAGAGCTCATTTTCTGTATTTATTTGTTTAATGTCCACTAAGGCTAAAAATTGACAGGCAGCACTAATCGTTGAATCTGGGTTGACTGTATCATAACTTAGATATGAATACTCTAATACAGATACTGTGTGTGTGTGTGTGTGTGTGTGTGTGTGTGTGTGTGTTTGAGAGAGAGAGGGAGAGAGAGAGAGACTTATATAGGGTGTTAGGCAATCTGTTTGATTAGTTGTTATTTCTTATAAATAGACTTTTATGAACGTTTGACAAACAGAATCGCATAATTCTGCATTGGCAAACATGGTTACCTTTTAACCATAATTTACATCGAATTCAATACTCAGGACTAAGTGATATGATAGACGGGTTCGAGACGATGATGTACCCATTATTTGAAATATAATGTTGTTTATCAATTTGGCAAGGCAGACAACTTGTATATGAGAAAACGACAGATGTGTGTAGAAGAAACGAAGTAACTT
The DNA here is from genome assembly GCA_023376005.1 of Doryteuthis pealeii. Lineage (NCBI taxonomy): Eukaryota > Metazoa > Mollusca > Cephalopoda > Myopsida > Loliginidae > Doryteuthis > Doryteuthis pealeii. The sequence continues at coordinate 12,380,345 of CM042155.1, forward strand.
TTAAACTGAAGGACCTCTTAGATTGAGATAGGCGCTACAGATAAAATAACTTTTCATCTAAAATGATTGAATAAAAAATGAATTTAATATATATATATATATATATAAATATATATACAAAGGTTATGAGAAAATATATAATATATTTATATATATATATATGTATATACATATGTGTGTGTGTGTATGTGTGTGTTAAAAAATGCTTTCCAAAGTTTCTTAAAAGATGTATGCTCAATGAGAGCAAGTAGAGCAGAAGGAAACCCAAAATAAGATTTTGTTCAATCTGTAGCTGCCATTTTACTTTCAGCTTTTCTCATGAGGGGAAAAATTACATACACTCACTAATATATATATATATATATATATATATATATATATATATATATAATATTATTTGAAAGCAATTACAATGCAAGTAAAAATAAAATAAAAAAGATGTTATTTTTTGTCTTATCGATTTCAAAGTAAAGTTTTAT
>CM042155.1:12385823-12410823 GCA_023376005.1 Doryteuthis pealeii
TGACGTTTTAAAATATTTTTTAACAATTTACGGACGTATGAAAAGTCCGTAAATTAGCATACCTATGATTTAAAACAAAAAAGCAAACGAATATGGCTCAACTGAGGATCGATCCAAGAGCCTCTCACGTGATGAAAATTACACTACAGAAACAGTTGTAGAGAACTACGTCGTTTATTCTTAGAAGATAAGATCAAATTATTTGACCATCGGACATATTTCTTAGGTATTTCTCTCTCTTAAACACGAAGAAGGTATCGAGGTTTTGCCGATGGCAAAAGCTACACTTCGGGACCAGGTGCTACTGGAAACAATAAAAGTATTTAATATTATGAGTCGTTGAACGTGAATTAAAATTCTGCTTGTTGGTATGAATCCCCTGGGATTGGGAAGTGATTAATTTAAGAAAATTCCTTAAAAAACAAAAACAGTCTTTGTATGGTTTCAATGGTGATCGAACATAGTACACCCACGTATGATGCGAGCATGGTAACCGCTACAATGCAAAACCACCAACTATATATATATATATATATATATAATATATATATATATATATATATATATATATATATATATATATATATCAATTTAAAATGTTTAACATTAATTTAGATTCTCATCAATTTTAATAAACTTATTTACAAAGTTCGATTCATGTTGTTTGAAAATACTTATGTAGTTATAATTCAATATTAAAAAAAAGGCGAACGACATATTTTCTGTATGATTAAATGGATATCTTTACACTTTATCATGAAAAACGTTGTGTGTCGTGAGTCAGCGCCTACCCACTACCGTATGTAATGGTTTCGTGGTGTAGTGGTTATCACGCTCGCTTCACACGCGAGAGGTCCTGGGTTCAATCCACAGCGGAACCTGTAACTAATATTACGTTTCTGAATTCTGGCAGTTCACAAGAAATTAGGATGTCACTTAGTTTTGTATAATGTATACTAGGAATGTCAAATCTGGCGTGTATAATTTACCTCCCCCTATATTTCACAATATGAAACTGTTGATGTAATTATATTTAAAATAGATTTTTCCTAAAATATATTAGGAGAAATATTTTTTACGATGAACCCACCACCATTTCATAATAATTAGATCAGAAGAAATCTTTGAAAAACATTTTTTCTTTGCAAGCCAATTAAAAAAGCAAGGAAAAATTTTTAAAAGAATAATATTATGACATTTTTAGCAGAATTCAGAATACGTTCTTTTTTTTTGTACTTTTTTTTTTTAATAAAATAAATAACGTATAGTGACTTTTTTTTTTACTAAAGTAAATGACGTATAGAGACTTATTGAAATCCTCTGATATAATTATTCAGACTCTTATATTATAAATCAACACTAAAAATTTCATTAAATTGATTCTTGGTAATTTTTTTTCAATCGGGGAGGGGGGTAAATTTATTCTCTAAAATACGCATATGACAACAAAATTGGCAGACCCTAGATTATACCGATACTTCTATAAAGGAAGGAATGAAAGATCATAATTAGAATTTTGTATTTATCTTGCTCATATGTATAGTTTGGTTGATTAGAAAATAGCGTCTAACTTGAAGAAAATTATTAAATTGTTAATTGGACAGAGAAATGCTTTATTTTCTAAGTTATGACATTTTAAGTGTATTGCTTCAGAAGACCTACTATCATGTAACGTGTTTGCAGTAATACAATTATAATACACACACACACACAAGTACGCGCTTATATTTCAGTCGCAGATAGATAATAAATATCAGCTGTTATTGTGTACCACATGATGCCGAAACCAGGGACGGAAACAGGAACCTTTAGATCTTCAGTCTAACGCTCTTTCAACTGAGCAATTTCGGCTGGCGTTCGGCAATATCTCAATTTGAGGTTAAATTATATCAGAATGTTTTCTAACCATTTTTTCATTTATTGTCATCGTACACAAATTCAAATTTTGCTTTATCAAGTGTACTCGTTTAGCCGTTGGGTTCCCATTTTAACAGCGGTCCATGATGATATTGATACTCCTATTTACGAAGAGCGGTCAATTGAAATTTGTATTTTATTAGCTATCTCCGATATATGGATAATTTGGAGGATCAGTGAAAAACAAAATCATCATTTCTTGCAAATTAGGCCGGAAAATGCGCAATTCTCTCGGTTATAAACTGTTAAGTGTATTGCTTTAAGAAACTTTTCGCTAGGAGAAACCAATTTTTCCATGGGGTATTTTGAGGGGCCATCAATTCAAGCGTACATTTTCACTTTAAAATACTTTTTTAAAGAAAATTTTACAATTTCTTTTCACGAGATAACTGAATATGTAGTGTATTTATTATTGAGCTAAGAATTTTCCAAATTAACATGGTCTGCTCTAAGAATAATATAAAATTCAGTTAAAAAAAAAGATTTAAAATTGTGAAGGTTTCGCCGGGGATCGAACCCAGGACCTCTCGCTTGTGAAGCGAGCATGATAACCAGTACACCACAGATGAAATGGCTATTCACTAACTAATCGTGTTTGTTGTGGGAATTTCTTTTAACTTGGACACCAACATTACCGTCAAATAGAATTTTAATTCATCTTCATTTCCTTAAATATTAATCCCGTTAATTCCTAGAATTTTTTGCCAATTTTCTCGTGTTGTAGTTATCACGGCACACTCTATTTACATGACAGAGGCCCCGGGTTCGATCTACAGTAGAACCGATACAAATTTCTACTTCTAATTTATATTCTCTTATTTCTCACCACTAAAAGTATCATCGTTGTTATTTCTCACCTTTTAAAATGTTTGCATCATCAAATTTATATTTTTCATAACATACTCTAACAAACTGCTTCCTTCCGGTTATGAGACAGTTGTAGTTGTCGTACGTAATCGCTTGGCGCTGCTCCTCTAGCCGTCGCTGTATGCTTATATGCACGCCCGATCTCGAGAGAATTTGCATACGTCCAACCCCATTCTCGCTGGTTCGAGATCGCCATCGTTAAATATAGTGCTTAAAGCAGCCATATTTTTTTCTGCGATGTCCCTGCAAGCCAGACACGGCCACGCACGCTTTGAGTTTCGAGGTATGTTATTTTCATTACATCCACACATACAAAAGAAATCGACAAATTTTGGTCGACTGTGAATTCAGGGGCGTAATGTTTTACCATAATCTACCGAACAGATGTTAGTAGATTATGAAATGAAGTCCAATGTATATATATATATATATACTTAATTATTCTGGTCATGAGTCGCAGTAAAAAAGTTTGATAACAACTGTTCTAGACTAAAGTCTCCTGATTTCGATCTAACATTCTACGGGTGACGGGGATTAAGATATTAATTCTATACACTTTGTTGAGTTAATCTCACAGAATTTGGAGGATTAAAACCGAAATTCACTGAAAAACAACATATTATTTCTTGCAAATTATGCTGGAAAATGCGTTATTCTCTCGGTTATAGACTGTTTAGTGTGTTGCTTTAATAAACATTTCGCTAGCAGGTACTTTTTTTTTTACTGATTTGCGTTTAAATACGTATTTACTCAGTGATACGAATTTCATATTATTTTATTTTTCATGGGTTATTTTGTGGGGCCATCAATTCAAACGCACATGTTCACTTAAGAATACTTTTTTAAAGAAAATTTTAATTTTTTTTTTCACAAAATGACTGAATATGTAGTATATTTATCATTGAGCTAAGAATTTTCCACATTACCATGGTCTGCTCTAAGAATGATATGAGAAAAAATCAGTTAAAAAAATATTTAAAACTGAAGGTTTCGCCTGGGATCGAACCCAGGACCTCTCGCGTGTGGAGCGAGCGTGATAAACACTACATCAAGAAACCAACTGATGATGATTAAACACAGTCTATTAATAAGTAAACAGTATTTGTTGATGAAATGGCTATTTACTGCAGACCTGAAAAGACTTGCTGCCACTCAGTATTTAGTGAACCACCAGCTACGGCAAGTGTGAAAACCTCATAATAATAATAATAATAATAATAATAATAATAATAATAATAAAACGAAAATATAGACAAATACTTTGACCTGGCCAGACAGCTGTAACTCTGTGCATGATGAAGGTGAAGTTTGTACCAATTGTAATTGGGACCTTGCAAACGGTCCCAATGTTTAGAGTAATTGGAAATCCAAGGAAGACTCAAGACCATCCAAAAACAGCCTTGTTACGATCAACTAGAATATTCATAAGAGTCCTAAGTAACTGAACAGTCTTGCTGTCACTCAGCCTCCAGTGAACCAATAGCTTAGGCGAGTGTAAAAAAATATCATGAATATAAAAAAAATGATAATCATAAAAAACTGTAGAACTTGAAGGAAAAGGTCGTTCCAATTGTAATCGGTACTCTTAGAACAGTCCACAAGTGGTTGGAAAAGAGTTAGGATGAATTGGAATTCAGAGGAAGAATCGAGTCCATCTAATCAACACCATTGTTAAAATTGGCTGGAATACTCAGAAGAGTCCTGGAGACACGAGAAGACTTGCTGCCACTCCTCACTTGCTGTCACTGTTTCCAGTGAATCACCAGCTGAGACGATGTGAAGAAATCTCATGGAATCAAATAATAATAATAATAATAATAATAATAATAATAATAAGCACTGTTAAGATCGGCTAGAATACTCAGAAGAGTCCTGGAGATCTGAGGAGACTTGCTGTCACTCAGCCTCCATAAGTTTGAAGAGTCGATTATTATAATTTTAACTCAAATGTCACAATAATAATAATTATGCCTGAAGAGATGATGTTACATTGGAATAGTTCGTTCAATTGTCGTGAGGCCTCGTATAAAATAAATGTAGCGAGATAATTATCTATAATATGAAGATCATAAATACATTTTACTTCGTTTCATATCCACGGGAGGCAGTCTCTAAATGTATTTGATTAATATTGCAATATGTCTTGTGAAGTGGTGGATTCTCGAAGCGGGGTGGGTGGGGGTGGAGATGAATAAGAGGTGAAGAATTGAACAAAATTCCACCCACATACATTTCTGATGTTCTACAAACTGACATGAAACATATGAATATGTTTGTGTTATATAGCCTCCTAACACATCGGCCATGTGGTCAGGGGCATTAGAATACACCAACTGCACATATTCAGAGCGGTAAGACTCCGCCAATAGGGCCAGCTATTTGGCCGTAGGTGGCAATGTTATATACTGGCTTCGAATTCACGACGCTAAATTCGTGTATGTTTGTACTGGGGTTTTCATTGTACCCAAAGCGATGTATGTTAGTAGTCAGCCACTACCGACTACTGGACTTCAATAACAAAAGATACGGATGTACAATGAGAGGACCCTTCTTTATTTTCTTCTGTGTGTGGGTGGTGAAGGCACAGAGCTTACAATGAGTGCACGAGGGGTGGTTGCTGATGGGAGACGTGAAGTGTCTTTTCCACTGCCGGCTCGGGTCTTGTTGAATGGTGGCTAAGTAACGGGAACGCCCCCCCCCCACAGGGGAGGGGAGAGCGTGTCAACTGTCTCACGATTGCTGTCCGAATGAACTCACTCAACCGACTGGACTCGATCAACCCTTGACTGCTGACTGCTTAACCCTCTCGCTTTTGTATTGACGACACGCCTACGCATTTTAATATTTCTCTTTGTCCCTCAGCCGGAAGTCCTTACTTCCATTTCCAGTCTATTTGTTCAATTTTCCTTTGTCTTTTCGAACTTCCCGTGCAAAACAAATGCGACGATCGCCAAACCATAACAGCAAGGCGTGATGCTTAAGGATGAAATACTAGTAGTTGAGCATCCAACACTCCATTTTGGCCCTTACTTACGTTAGGCGGAGTGCGGAAGAGGCCCCCTCCGATCGTTTGGCTGGTCATGTCAAGGCCTAGAACCTATATATATATTTATCAACTCCTCCGCACGAGCAGGATGCGACACAAGGTCAATTTCTTAAGCGGAGTTTAAAAGGATTGAATTCAGAGTTTTCATTCACCTAGACTAGTTAGCTATCCATAGTTAAAGAGTCCAGTCTGCTCTGCTATTTACCCATAGCTGGAGGAAGAATAGGATTCATACCTTTCCTAAGCGTCATGGGAAATGCAAACAGCTTCGCCTAGGAATAGAACCCGTTTCGACGAGTCCATTTCCTACGACTCTAACCATTACACCTCCAGCCCTAGAACCTATATGATTGTGCCCAGACCGTAAACCTGTGTGGTTGAGTCTGTGTAACAATAAACTCTATATACTAGAATAGGATCATTGCTGCTTATAGAACCGAAATATACCCATGTTATTACAAGCTGGATGTAAGAAAATGATGTGTAGGAAAATCAAACTTCTCTTATTTTATTGAGATTGTGTTTTGTAGTAATTTATAGCAATGGATTATTTTTAGACATCTTATTACAATAAAGAGTTGGTGTCTGTCTGTAACCTAAACTACGACAGTGCTTACGTCTCAATACCCTCAGTAATTATGTATACTAGCAAATATATGAACCCTCTGGTTGCAGGTATTTAAGTTTAATGTAATGAAATATTATGTTAACTTAGAAAGGCTAATGAAACTAAATAAGATGCCGATAAAAAGACTTGAAACAGAAGTGGAACAACTAAAACTTGCTTTTTCTTCACTCCCGTCTTTCATAATTTAACTATTTAGTTGAATTAGGAAGTAAAGAATATAATTACTGTTAATATTGTTAATGGATTTATTGGTGAAATTTTTGCTCATATTCATTAAGATAAAACCAAACAATTAGAAATCAATTATACTGATCACATATTTATTAAAAACAAATTTTTAATATCAATATGCAAATTAGCCTTCCCATTCACACTGTAAACCGCTATTTTTTGTATATATAAATACAATTGCATGTTATTAGTATGTGGATATGGTCAACAGTGGCTTCGGCCTCTGGACCATTGATATAATTAACGGCGTCGATCCAGGAGGCCATCCCCCAGGCAACACCTGCCCCCTTGATTTAAAGGGGCAGGGCTGGGTTTATTGCCTAGTGCCTGGGGCGCCCCCCTTGAGGGGGAATGCCGACGGGATCGACGCAATTTTTCACCTGCCACCCCATGAGTCTCGGCTTGTGGGTGGTCCCACATAAATAGGGCCTTTGTGCCTGACCCGTACAAGTGGGGTACGTGGAAAATATCATGTGGACATGGTCAACAGTATAATAATGTAAAACAATTTTATTAATAATTGAGGTTTAAATATAAATAAAATCATGGAGAATATGATGTAAATAACTATGTGAATTGTGACTCGATTAGTAATATAGTTTCGGTTACAGACAGAAAATCACACAATCTCCATTATAATAAGAAGATTTGTCAATTAGTATTACATTTATAGTCAAAAAGGCTAACATTAATACATAAAATACATTTTATTTATTAACCATGTCTCTGGGAACATCTGAATTAGATTTGCCACAAAACAGCCCATGTTATTAATGCATTTAAAATCATGCAATGTGTGTTATACATCACTAAGAAATAAAAGGTTACTTAATATATGGTGTGGTTAATTTGCATCTTTAAAAAAAATGTTTTTATGCAAAACTGTGTTAAATAAATAATTACTTGTTGTTATTGAACTCTAATGATATCATTTTATTCTTCAGCGTGTTAAAATCAATCCTGTTGTGAGGTTTTAAGGAGTCAAATAAGAACAAAACAACGGGCAACGAAAAGTAGAAAAATGTATTAACTGAAAGTAGACAAATACAATAGAGAGATGTGGAAATTACGTCCAACGAACAGAGTTATTAACACTCGCATTGGCTTGCTTCTAAGCCACAATTATCTCTGTTTATTTATAGTAATCTGTCGGCGCATTCCATTGGTCAATAGGGTGTATCACCTATAACAAATCCCATGAATGATTTTATATAGAAACCAATTAAAATATGATTAAGATTAGTGTAATTGTGTATATGCTTATTTAATTCCGTTTATCTTTTTTATTTAACATATTTAATTACTTTAAAACTTAAATATTTACACCCGGAGGGCGCATATTCTTGCTAGTTTAACAAATATCTAGTAAACATTCTATCGTGAAACCTATGTGAAAGGAAAGAGATATATCCATCTCTTATTCTCTTAGGTAAGGGTAAATAGTAGGGCAGACTGGGTTCTTTGGTCTTACCAACTGGTTTACGAGAACGAAAAGTATGAATTAAAATATAGCTTTACTCCTCTTGAAAATTAACTTTGTGTCCCATCCTGCCAGTAGCGGATGGATTAGGCAAATACATAACACAACAAGCGTGAATTCTTGTCGAGTGATCTCAGGGGACTCAAAAGACATTGATTGTCGTTTTCATCTGTGTTATGATAAAAGTGACAAACACGTTTTATTATTCTAAGCCCTCTTTTAATCTATTGCCGTATCCCTTCAGGACCGACTTTTATGTTGTTCGTGTGTTCCCAACCCATCATTTTGGGAGTGGTAGAAATTCTTTGTTAGATCCATATTACTATGCCCGCAAACGGCTTGAAGCCCAGCAATACAAAAAGTGACAGTATTTCCTGGGGACTCAAAATAAAACACTCCCCAAAAGTTATTCCTGTTTTCCCTCACGTGTATCAGGTAATCAGATTCAGCGTTCTACTAAACCCCCCAATCTGATTTATTTCTCGCACCAAAGGATGATCTATGACCCCTCCGAAGTCAATGGAAATCTCCACTGACTTCCATTGCAGGTGCAAATAAACACACCTGCACGGAATGAATCGTCGTATAACACATGATTTATATCATAAGAGAAACAAACCAAGAAACGAATAACAATAAATAACTCAATGTCAAAATGTGTTTGAGTGTAGATATTTCGCTACAGGAACGAAGACATTATAAAAGTATGGAAATAAGACTCTTAAAAGATTGATATTACGGTGTGCGGGCGATGAAGAACAATATAGCGTATATACTATCCCATAAATTTATCATGCATTTCAGCAAACTTGTCACGTCTTTTCTCAGGACTATTTTACCATTCAAAAGAATTACAAGTAAAAAGAAATTTAACAACAGGACAAAGAGATAATAAAGGTATGGAATTAAGACACTTAAAATATTACAATTACGAAGGGTGGACGGGTGATGAATTAATCGTTTGAAAAAAGGAAACGATCTAGAAAAATCTAGCGTAAATGCTTGTTGTATAGCCATCGTCGTATATAGCCAACATCGGGTATATAATGGGAAAATCATATAGGTGCTAGAGCTTGACGTGGCCAGCTCCGTCCGCCCGTCTAGCCCAAGGCAGGGCCAAAGCGGAGTATTGCACGTCATGAACTGCTCATCCACCTGGGTTCTATGCTTAAGCATCACGGGTTGCCACCCACGCCCAACAGGTGGCCCCATTGGGGGAGTCTTATCCCTCTGCAGAGGTGCAGTCGGTGCATTCTAACGCCCTAACCGACAGGGTAATTACTCTGGAATATGATCTACTAACCAGTAAGATTTTCTATACGGCATGCAAATGAGAAAGTATTTTTAAACAAAGGGAGATAACTATAAAAATCTTAAGTGACAACTGTATTAAAACTAAAATTTACTGATTTCTCACTAAAGGGCTACATGTAGAAGTAAAATGGCTAAATTTCACTGATATGTTCAGGGTGAAGCAAAGCCAATTATCTTTGATATAAGAGACCTGTAATTCTTTATTATAACAAGGAATGTGAAGGACGAACTGGATCATTTAGAGATGTCATCTCTAATTTAACCAATTTTCTTCTGGAATCATTCCTGTTTTGATTGTGAGGAAAAATAATAATACATAATAATAGGGATACGTTTATAGGGCAAAGATCAAGTTCGTTATAATCGAGAGTTTGGTAGAAATTTTTTTGAACAATTTTTATAAACATTTTTTTCTATTTACCCCAGAGATGGGACCCTAACAGATACTACCTGGAGGTCTGAGTGGAACAGGGAGCAATGGTAATGAAAGGGTACTTCACATTCCCCAGACCTCCAGAACTAGAACCCCACCATCAGATAGAGTTTAACGGCAATCCCATGTCATGAAGACCCTCAGCCACGGCCTTCTAGCACCTATATGATAAAAAGGGTTGGGGCTTGCCATAAAAGCAATAGGTTGGAGGGAGGGGGCTCTCCGACCACCCGTCAAGCCCAAATAAGCGCCAAAGTGGAGTGTTACATGCCACGTACTGCTCAGCCACCTGGGTTCCATCATGGGTCGCCACCCACGGCCAACTAGTGGCAAAAAGTTTGGAGTATTCCCCTTATTGCCAATACTCACATGTCTACTCTATCAATGAAATATATCTGTTTAACATTATTTGCACTTGAATGTCAGGTAAATGGGCCGGGTTAGCTCAGTCGGTAGAGCGTTCGGCTAGAAACAACAAGGTTCCTAGTTCGATACCTGTCCTCGCCAACTCAGCGTTATGAGTAGCACAGGGATCTGTGTGGTAAAGTAAGGAGCTGGTGGTAGGTGTGGCACTCAACCTCAGATGCTAAAACAATCTCCTTGGTCTAGCGCTATTGAAAAGGGGATAAACTCCCTCGCTGACTGGCTGATACCGACTTTAGGCTGCCCCGTCGACTTTACTTTTTATGATAATCGAAATTATTACGTTTCATATGTTTACATAAGAGCTATTGCGCAATAGTTCAATATATATAATGTATAGTAATCTTGATTTAACTCTCCCTCTCTCTCTCACCCTCACTCTCACTTTTTTCTTTCATTCCTTTTTTTTTCATCATCCATTAAACAGATTAATGTTATCATTTTCGTGTTCGCCCCCCTCTCTTCATCTTTCTCCTACTCTCTTTCTTTCTTTCTTTCTTAGTATATTTTTATGTCCTTTCTTTCTTTATAATAAAAACGAAATGGTCCATTATGTAGCTAAGGTGACGACACAGGTAATAAATAAGAATTCATCGATTAAGCGACACCAGATAATCATGATTTTTTTTTTGCATTTCAACTTGGACGATTTGGACAGTCTCATTTTTAACCAGACGGGGTTCCAATATGATAACCGTCGAATGATTAAGGAAGAAATATATATGTATATATATATATATATATATATATATATATATATATATATAATATATTCACCAAACCCCTCCGCACGAGCAGGATGTGACACAAGGACAATTTCTTAAGCGGTGTTTAACAGGTTTGGATTTAGAGTTTTCCGTCTGCTAGACTGGTTTCCTAGCCAAGGCTGAAGAACCCAATCTGCTCTGCTATTTGCCCATAGCTGGTGTGAGATTACTTGGATTCATACTTTTCCCAAGGGTATTAGTTCTATGTGAAATACAAACAGCCTCGGCCAGAAATCGAACTCGGGACGACGAGTCCATTTCCCATGACTCTAACCATTAGACCACGCGCCTCCATCAAGAGTGTTGATATATAGATATGTTGGTAATCTCTAAACATTTTTTCAAATAGAGTTTGGTTTGTGTTGTTTTACGGCATATCAACAACAGTGGGTCATTTAATGCCGATAAAGTTTTGAAATAAATCAATTCTTAATGGATAATACAATTATTTTTATAAACACATTTTTCTATTTAACCCATAGATTGGACCCTAACAGGTACTACCACTCCGAGGCAGAATATACCTGATAGCAATGGTGATGAAGGGGTGCTCCACATTTCCCAGACCTCCAAAACTGGAACCTTACCATCAGATAGAGTTTAACATCATTTCCAGGATATGTAGACCCGCAGCCACCGCCTTCTAGCACCCATATGATAAAAAGGGGTTGGGGCTTGCCATAAGGGCAATAGGGTTGGGAAAATCATATAGGTGCTAGGGCTTGACATGACCAGCCGATTGATCGGAGGGGGCCTCTCCGACCGCCCGTCTAGCCCAGGACAGGGCCAAAGTGGAGTATTGCATGTCATGAACTGCTCATCCACCTGGGCTCTATCCTTAAGCATCACCAGTCGCCACGCACGACCAACAGGTGGCCCCATTGGGGTAGTCTTACCCCTCTGCAGAGGTCCAGTCGGTGCATTATAACGCCCCAGTCGACAGGGCGGTCTAAACATTTAAAAAAAATAGCAACGAGACAATTTGTTTGTGAATCATCCCCGAATCATGTACTGTCGTTATTTACTTCGGTTCCAACTAATTCCAGATCAGTGAAACGTCTTTGCCTTTTGGGACTATTCAGTACATTTTCAAAGATAAATACACTGAAGCAGGTAATGTGATTAAAAAGAACGAACAAACGAAAGAGCTAATGATTAGAGAAGCGGCACAGCTGTCTTCACAGAAAAGAGACGAGATCTGCGTAAAAGAAGAAGAAGAAGAAGAAGAAGAAGAAGAAGGCAATAAATTCTGATTCTTTGAATGAAGCGTGGCCGCTCTTCAAACACGCTGGAGTGAAAAACAGACAAAAACAGAACATTTCCGACAAACACTGTTAATCAAACGTTGCACAACAACTCAGCGTATAAAGGAACTAGAGGAAACGTTATAAATCGCGATTTAAAAGGCCACTTACGCTTCTCTTGCTACTGTTGTATAAATGCCGTCTGTGTTTCAAAACAAAGCAACAATAAATAAAGAAGGATTGAAGTTATGTTCTGTTTGTAAATAGCGCCGGTCCTTTTCTGATATCATAAATATGGAGATATCAAAAACTAGGAGATTATTTATGAATTAATAAATCTCCCTAAGATTAGAGTAGTATATGTAGCTCGACAAAAAGGAGAGCCAGAAAGGGAGAGAAAAGCCAGCAGCCCCAGAAAGCCTCACAGTTTGTGTGCATTCAGTGCACCAAAGACTGTCGCTCAAGAATTGGCCTGCTGAATCAATTGCGAAGATGCAGATACATTTTTATTTATTTATTTTATTTTAATTTTTTTAATTATTTTTTTTTTGGACACCACGCCATCGTCCTTAGTGGACGGAAAGGATCCAATAATAGGTAGCTCAGTCAGTAGAGTGTCTGGTTAGGAATCACAAGGTTCCTGGTTCGATAGCGGCTCTTGCCAACTCAGCGTATGAGTAGCACATGGATCTGTGCGGTAAATTGATAAGCTGATGATAGGTGTGGCGCTCCACCTCAGATGCAAAAATATCTCATTAGTCTAGCGCTAGTGAAGAGGGGATAGACGCCCTCGCTGTCTGGCTGATACCGACGACTATGTGTCCTTTACTTAATATCAAAAGATTGTTCATCGTAGCCTAGTGGGTAACATGTTGGACTGCGACATCGTAGTATAAGCATGTTCGATCTCCAGCCACCACGACGGAGGTTCGTTTGATTATCCTATAGGCGGGAAATTAACAGCTACCAAATATAAAAAAATATAGTATTTTGTAGAGTTTTGTATTTTTTACTCACAGGGAAAGATTTTGCCATCGATGGAAAAAAAAAGCCCAACAATAAATGTTACAATTTTTGTGGCCATTTTCAGTGGAGATCTCTTGTGTTCCTTAGTGTTAGGTAGAGTCCTTTTGTTGTTCGTTAGTGTAGAATCCTTGGTTATGCTTTGGTGTTATGCAGAATCCTTTGTTTGTCCTTAGTGTTAGTTAGAATCCTTGGTTGCTGATCCGTCCGTCCGTGTCGAATACCAGCAACTGAGGGGCATTCAAGATCGGCTATTAAATAATTAACGCACCACCTATTCAAGTGTGTTGATTAGCTGATTGAATCAATGTGCCATGCAGAGTATATAAGTTTAAGTGGTGGACTTCAGCATACTTTATATTACAAAATATATTCCTACAATAAAAAATACTTTCACATCGACATGAATATCTTCTCTGAACTGGAGCAAAGCTGTGAATTGCACAAGTGAAGCAGCCTTTAATCTCTACCCGCCCGTACGGCCTTTTTTTTCATTTTCTAGATTGAAAATTATTTTCAAGTATGAGAGATTTGAAAATCAGACGGATTCCAAAATACAGGGTTTGGTAAAATGATCTGACACATTTGTAGGTTTAATAAAATGCAAATGAAGTAAAGAAACAAAAAAGTGTTTTTATTTTCGAAAAATACATATAATGCCATTTTTTTTTCAAATAATGCCATTTTGTTTTGTTTCTTTATAATGACATTGTTTTTCGTTTCCTTTTCAATTGCTGCCATGAATTGGACTGGTGAGCATCGCGCTTTCATTGTGGAAACGTTTATCAAACCAAATGAATCTGTAACTGCAACACAAAGAGCGTTCCGTTTGTACTTCAATCTTGGTAGACATGATCCCGTACCAGCTCGAAACACGATCTTGTTATGGCTTACCAACTTCAGAGCTATTGGATCTGCATTGAAACGAAAATCAACCGGCCGACCTCGCACCGCCAGAACTCCAGAAAATGTGACAGCGGTAAGAGCTTCAGTTCAACAGTCTCCACTCCGTTCCACATTTAAACGCGCCCAGGCTCTTAGACTTTCCGAAAGAAGTTTGCGAAGAATTCTTCACAATGATCTTCAAATGCATCCATACAAAATGATGTTGATAAACGTTTCCACAATGAAAACGCGATGCTCACCAGTCCAATTCATGACAGCAACTGAAAAGGAAACGATAGTCCGCTCGCTTTCTGGTGAGATTCGTTACTTAGTACTAAGTAACTCACTTCTAACGAATATTGAACAAATATAACGTTCAATTAACAGTTCCTTTTTAGGATTTATTTAACATGAGTAAAATTTCGGGGATAAATCTTTAAATAAATGTATTAAGAAGAAGAATATTTTATTCTTTACGTCCTAATTTAACTAAATTGTTAAATAAGTAAAATTTAGCAATGAAGTCCGGCAGTGATGGAAGAGGATGTTTCAGTTGTTCTACTTTTTCGATTATACCCCCATCTGTTTCAAATCTTTTTATCTGCATTCTTATTTAGTTTCATTATCCTTTCATTATATTAAAACTTAGATACTTGCACCCGGAGTCCGCATAGTTAAACTAATACAAGAATATAGATGTAGTCTCAATACTTTTAACGGACCTCGTATTTTTCCTAGAATAATGAAAACTAAATATACCTCTCTTTCAGTTATAATATCGAATTTTAGTCTTAGATTTCCCTTCCAGATTTTCTATTGTAAACCGAATTATTTTTCATAAAAAATATGATGCCATGTTCGCATTTAAATATAAATTTCATATTATAAAGGAATATCATATACCCAAAAAATCTTTCAGCTCCTACTATCACGATTTTCAACAATGCATTCTTGTATTAGTTTAACTATGCGGACTCCAGGTGCAATTATCTCATTTTTAATGTAATGAAAGGATATTGACACTAAATAAGAATGCAGATAAAACGATTTGAAACAGATGGGTGTATAATCGAAAAATAGAACAACTGAAACTTCCTCTTATATCACTCCTGGTCTTCATTGCTAAATTTTACTTATTTAACAATTTACTTAAATTTGGAAGTAAAGAATAACTATTCTTCTTCTTAATAAATTTATTTAAAGATTTATCGCCGAAATTTTGACCATATTTATTAAGATAAAATCAAACAATTAGAAATGAATAATGCTAAACGCATATTTATTAAAGTCAATTTTTTAATATCAATATGCAAATTAGCCTTTCCATTCATACAATAAACCGCTATTTTGTTGTTTATATAAATACCTTTGCATGTTATTAGTATGAAGATATGGTCAACAGTATTAATAATGTAAAACAATTCTATTAATAATTGAGGTATGAATAAAAATAAAAATCATGGAGAATGTGACGTAAATAACTAAGGGAATTGTGACTTGAGTAGTGATATATTTACGGTTACAGATAGAAAAACACACAATCTCCATTATAATAAGATGACACTTATTTAATTTGCGATATTTCTTACTCTTTATTTTTCAACTTGTCAGCGAATTCTTCAAGCTGGGCACAACCTAACCTGGTATTTCGGTCTTGGTTAAGGGTTATTCTACTATCTATCTATTAACACTCGTATTCCTTAATCTTCCGACCGTTATCATCTTGCAAACCCCCTCATTAGAAGTGAGACAGTCAAAATCGAACAAGATAAATGCAAAAGTATAAATCCTGATTATCTGGTGCTGTTTATCCGACGAATTCTTATTTCTTATACGTACTGTCACCTCAGTTAAACAATGTACTATTCCGTTTTTATTGTAAATAAATAAAGAGCATGCTAAACATTAAAAACTGTAATAAGAAAGAAAGAGAGCAGGGGAAGATAGAGAGGGGTCGAGAGCGCGGAAGCGTAATGCAAATCTCTTTCAATCGAACATAATGAAAATATGAAAATAAGGGAAAAAAGAGTGAGAGAGAGTTAAATCAAGATTGTTATACCCTTTATATATTGAACTATTTAGCAATAGCTTTTAAGTAAACATATCAAACGCTGTAATGATTAAATCATCATACTGTGGTATATCCACAGGTCGTGCTAGTAGATAAATAATTCATGATTACTTATATTTTCAACCCAATTATATCCTTGCCTGTTTTGTATATTTGAGATCTTTTGAGTCTAATTCCAACCGTGTTTAAAAAGATTCACATTTATTTAACTTTTACATTAGAATATTGTTTGGTACACACTGTTGGTATTTATATTGCTTTTTTTTCAGAGGTTTAAAATTGACACCCGTAAATTAAACTTCTTCATTCACCCACTGCAGGCAACTGAAATTTTGTTAATCAATGCTTAAGTACTGAATAAATAAATTTGATTAATTAGATAAGAAAGTATTTTACCTGAACTAGCAAGAATATATGCACCCTGAGCGTAAGTATTTAAGTTTCAATCTAATGAAGTTTTAATGTAATGAAATATATCAAAGATTAACGAAATTAAATAAGAACGCACATAAAAGATTACAATTATTTTAATTATATTATAATTGGTAGAATCCAATTAAAATATAATTAAAATAATTGTAATCTTTTATATGTGTTCTTATTTAATTTTGTTAATCTTTGATATATTTCATTACATTAAAACTTCATTAGATTGAAACTTAAATACTTACGCTCAGGGTGCATATATTCTTGCTAGTTCAGGTAAAATACTTTCTTATCTAATTAATCAAATTTATAACATCATTCATAGGATTGATATTAATTTATAACATCATTCATAGGATTGATATTAATTTATAACATCATTCATAGGATTGATATTAATGCATTGGAGAATAAAACAATGATATTAGAGATCAATTACACCAAGTAATTGTTCATTAAATCCGGTTTTATTATTTTCTGAGTTAGTAAATAAATAATACATAATTACTTATAAAGATTTTTTTTGTCATTATTTTCATAGTGAGTTCGAAGCATTAATTAAAATGTAATAATATATTTTTGAAAATAATGACAAAAAAAATCTTTATTTCAGTGTCCCTGAGCAGGGCTTCATTATTTTATAGTATTATAAAAAAAAGAAAAAAGAATTTATATATGAAATAATTTTCAAAATATCCCGCGGAACACGATCGCCGCACCGATTTATTACGGATTTCACCGAGCGTAACTATATCTTCGCCGGAAAAAAAAAAAATTTTTTTCACAGTTACCACCAAACATTCAATGAACAACAACACAATTGAATTTATCAAATACAGATGAAAATTATGAGAAAATCTTTCATTCCTCTGATGATGAGCTTTGCTTGAAAATATTTAGGACCCTTAATATGAAAAAAAAAAAAAAAAAAAGAAATAAATATGTTTTTTAAACATAAATGTGCATTATTACGCCTTCAAAAATATATTATATAATTACTTATATTTTCGTCCCAATTATATCCTTGCTTGTTTTGTATATTGTTACGTTCGCCTATCGTTTTCAACTTTTACACGCACTTTTCCATCAGATATGCCAAAGAAAAGATGAGAGGAGCACATGCAAATTGGCAATAGAACAACAAGACATATATGTATTATTTTATAAAACAGTTTTATACAATAATTCGAGTCTTGGGAGAAGGATAAAGTGGAAGTCCACAGGCATATATACATAATATATATCCGCAATGGGGATATTCATCGTGACGCTGTTTGTTTGGCGTTTGAGTAGGACGGCGATATGGAATGCGTAATAGCCTTTATTCATGGGTCATAGTCGATTCGAACACACATGTACACACAACTTGATAAATGAAATACAAAGGTGACAATCTATAGAAAAATTCCATGACGGAATGTAGCACTTATATTTGTTTTTACGAGCTCATAAGCGACGTTCTCCTGTGGAAGCCAATACATGGACATGCAAATGTGGGGCGCCCAGCAAGGACCTACATTGACCAGCTATGCGAGGATGCTATTTGCTCAGCAGAGGACCTCCCAGGTACAATGGGTGATAGGGAGGGTTGGCGAGAGTTTGTCATGGATATCCGTGCTGCAAGCGCTGTTGGATATTGTACAAACGGAAATAGGAATTTCCGGTTGAATTAAAAAGAGGGGGGATTAAGAAGTGTAACAAAAGACTTCATCTGGACAAACGGGAATTTGAACAAAGAGAAAGGACTTCCGGTCAAGGAACAAAAGGATGTGTGGGCGGTCGTCAATACTTAAGCGGTCATCAGGCAGCCCAGAGGCAGACCCCAAGAGACGGCGAAGAGAGCACAAGGAGTCTGACCGTCGACACGGTCGAGCGCTGCTAGCGAGCAGTGAGGCGCGCTCACCACCTTCCACCACACCAGCAGTAGTAGTGCCCCCTTATCAATGCCCGCCACTCACATCCACCACGTACAACCGAGATGAGAGAAATAAAGTCAAATCTCCTACTACATAGAGCATGCCTTGTGATTTCATTTAAGCGACCACTAGATACATCGTCTAGGGGTTAGAAACGATCTCCGCTGTATACCAGCAACATGTACGATTTGTGGCCCGATTGAGGGCTATGCAACAGCGCGACATGATGATGATGATGATGATATTTCTTTTAGTTGATTCATTTCCGTGGACATTATATCCGAGAGGCTTCTTTTATTTCTCGGTTCGGCTCACATCTGTGTGGATGACTATTCTGGGCCTAATTTCTTCTAGGCCGCGTGGAAGTGGTTATCGACTACCCTCAACGGGGTCCAGACTCCAACTGTCCGTAGTAATAAAAATGTCTTCTTGGCCGCATGGAGGCCATTATCGCCTGCCCTCAATGTGGTCCGGAATCAAAAACTAACATAGTAATATAGATCTCTTCCCTTCCCCCCCAAAAAAAATTGGTGGTGTACGTTTCTGTCTATCTCTTAGCCTTTTCTCTCTTCGAAAAATGCCTACGTGACAATGACCAAGCAAAATTTGGCCATAGAGTCCTTCTGGTAATTAGTGTGTGGATGACTATTCTGGGCCTAATTTCTTCTAGGCCGCGTGGAGGTAGTTATCGACTACTCTCAACGGGGTCCAGAGTGCAACTATCGTAGTAATAGAAATGTACCTCCCTTCCCCTCCAAAAAAATATGATGTACATTTCTGCCTATCGCTTGGCCCTCTCTTTCTCCAAAATTCCCACGTGACATGACTAAGCAACATTTGGCCGTAGAGTCCTTTCGGTAATTAGTTGTTGGGGTAATTTACTAGGATACGCTCAGCTCTGACGTCACAGAGTTCTAAGAATATTCTGGGGTGTTCCTTTCTGGCTTTGGAATTTCGTTTCTATTTTGCCTGTAATCGATTACACGTAACAATATTCTAGTCTTTTCTTAGTCTAATTCCAAACGTGTTTAAAAAGATTCACATTTATTTGACTTTTGCATTAGAATATTGTTTGGTACACACAGTTGGTATTGATATTATGTATTCTATAAATTTTCTGAGTTATGTGTATCGGGGATAAAGTGCTGCAGTTGCCGCAGTGTTTATAAGTTTTATAGGATATTCAGCCGACAAATAACGCCCTTGCATAACCGGGAAAGCATTCACTGCGTAAAAGGTTATCAATGTAAATATAGTTCAACAAATAATGTTAGATTGGCGGGAAAAGATGGAGGATTGCGGCATAAAAATAGAAAATAAATAAAAGAGGAAAAGTGAATACATATTGAATGAAATGAATTGAAAATGGAAAGGAACTCAGGAAAAGTGTCTAAGAAGAGAATAAAGAAAATGGCAAAATAACGAAATATGAAAAAGGAGGATATCTATCTATTAATAATGGAGATTCGATTCCGGTTTTTGTCTGTAACAAAAACTACGTCACTGCTTACGTCATATTACCCAAAATCGTCATAACAGCATAGATACACTCAAAATTTGAACATGCAACATTAGACAGTCCTCATTGTTTTTAAAACAAGTTTTAATAAATACATGACTGGTATTATATATCTATATATAAAAAAACTAAAGTCGTCGGGGTGGCCTAATGTCTGTATCAGCCAGACAGCGAGGGAGTATATCCCCTTTTCAATAGCGCGAGACCAAGGAGATTAGTTTAGCATCTGAGGTGGAGCGCCACACCTACCATCAGCTCCTCACTTTACCGCACATATCCCTGTGCTACTCATTCGCTGAGTTGGCGAGTGCCAGTATCGAACTAGAAACCTTGTTGTTTCTAGCCGAACGCTCTACCGACTGAGCTAACCTGGCCCTTCATCATCATCATGTCTCGCTGCCAGCGCGGATATCCATGACAACCTCTCTCCATCCGTCCCTATCGCACATCATTCTCGGGAGGTCCTCTATGCAGCATCCTGTATCCGCACAGAGCTGATCGATGTACGTCTTTGCTGGTCGGCCCACACTGGCGTGTCCATGTGCTGGCTTCCACAAGAGGACGTCGCTTATGAGTTCGTCCTTGCTTCTCCAGCTGTGTCCCGCGTGTCTTGTCCGTCTTACTCTAATGGTTTGGGTGATATGTGGCAGGTACAAATTGTTTTATTTTTTAATCCTTTAATGAATTTGATGATTTTACTTACTTAGGGTACAAATTCGCTGACATTGAATTTTTAACCCCCACCCTTCAGGCAATATGTATCAAAAATGTAGTTTTACATCGCCCGGAGGGTGTTTTTTATTTTACTAGTCGAGATAAAGAATTAATTGAAAAGTTGAGAAAATCTTAAAAGAGAAAGGAAAAAGGAGTATCAGGTATAACAATTAGGTGAGACTAGCAAAATAAAAAAACGCTTTCTGGGTGACGTAAAATAAATATTGCCTGGGGGATGGGAGTTGAAATTTTAATATCAGAGAGTTTGTATCATAAGTAAAGTAAAATCATCAAATTTATTAAAGGAGTAAAAAATATTAAAAAATTGAAATGGAAACTTAGTTCTGATAACTTTAAATATATATTAAAATAAAAATATATAGATAGATAGATAGATAATACTAGGTATGTATTCATTAAAACTTGTTTAAAAAACCAATGAGGACTGTCTAACATTGCCTGCTCAAATTTTGAGTGCATCTATTCTACGTTATGACGTTTTAGGTAGTGTGACGTAATCAGTGACGTCGTTTTCTTACAGACAAAAACCGGAAGCGAATCTCCATTATTGATAGACTAGCAAAATAAAAAAGACCATCCGGGCGATGTAAAAATAGATTTTTTGAAACATATTACCTGAGGGCTGGGAGTAAAAAATTCAATGTCAGCGAGTTTGTATCCTAAGTAAGTAAAATCTTCAAATTCATTAAAGGATTAAAAAATAAAACAATTTGAAATGTAAACTTTAAATATGTATTAAAATAAAACAAACTATATATAGATATATAATACCAGTCATGTATTTATTAAAGCTTGTTTTAAAAAACAATGAGGACTGTCTAATGTTGCATATTCAAAAAAAGGAAATAAAAATAGTAAAAGAGAGGAGAAAGAAAAAGAATGGATGCGAATAAGCAAATACATAATAAAATAAGGAAAGTGAGCAAGGAAGGAAATGAAATTGAAAGAAAACAATTAGAAAGAAAACGGGAAAAAAAGAAAGAAAAAACTAAGAAGCACACGAATAGAGAAGAAAGAAAATAGGAAAAGTCATGAGAAAAGAAAGAAAGAAAGAAGAAAAGAAGAAAAAGGGGAAAAAAGAGAGGAGAAAGAAAAAAAGAAATTATTAAGCCAAAACATAATAAGATAAAGACGAAATAAAGATGGAAATCAAAAAGAAAGAAAACAAATAGAAAGAAAGAAAAACAGAAAAAAAAAAAAGAAAGAAAGAAAGATATAGAGATCATGCAAAGAAAGAAAGAAAGAAAGAAAGAAAGAAGAAAGAAAGAAAGGAGATGAGGGAGAGAGGAGGTGAAATAATACGAAAGAAAACACAAAAATCATATGATAAAGAAGTGAAAAATGTAAGGAAAAAAAACTAAAGAAAAACTAAAAAAATAAAAACCCTGAGAAGTTTTCAAAGAGGAAGAAAGAAAAGCGTATTAAATAACAAGAAAGAAAGAAAGAAAGAAAGAAAGAAAGAAAAAAGAATAGTATCAAAGAGAAGAAGTAAAATAACATCAAAAGAAAAAAGAGATAAAATCATAAGAAAGAAAAAAAAGAAAGAAAGAAAAAAAGAAAGAAGAAAAGAAAAACAATAGTATCAGAGTGAAGAAGTAAAATAACATAAAAGAAAAAAAGAGATGAAATAATAAGCAAGGAAGACTAAAAGGAAGAAAGAAAAAAGAAAGAAAGAAAGAAAGAAAGAAAGAAAGAATGGTATCAGAGGAAAAGAAGGAAAATAGCTAATAAAACGAAAGAGGAATTCATTTATGAAGGAAGTGTAGCGTGACATTGGATGACGCCATTTTATATTTAAAAGAAACAAAGAAAGAAAGAAATTACGAATTTCAAAAAGAGAGGAGAGAGAAAGGAGATGAAATGATAAGAAAGAAAGCACAAACATCATATAGTAAAGAAGTGAATAAAGTAAGGAAAAAAAACGAAAGAAAAACGAAAAAACAAACAAAAAATAAACTGAGAAGTGTTCAAAAAGGGTAGAAAGAAAGAAAGAAAGAAAGAAAGAAAGAAAAAAAGAATAGTATCAAAGGGAAGAAGTCAAATAACAGAAAAAGAAAAAGAGATAAGATAATAAGAAAGAAAGAAAGAAAGAAAGAAAGAAAGAAAGAATACATCAGAGGGGAGAAGTAAAAAAAAAAAGCTTAAAAGAAAAAGAGATAAAATAATAAGAAAGAAGAAAGAAAGAAAGAAAGAAAATACATCAGAGGGAGAAGTAAAAAAAAAAAGCAAAAAGAAAAAGAGATAAGATAATAAGAAAGAGAGAAAGAAAGAAAGACAGAAAGAAAGAATAATATCAGAGGGAAGAAGTAAAAAAAAAAAACATAAAAGAAAAAGAGATAAGATAATAAGAAAGAGAGAAAGAAAGAAAGACAGAAAGAAAGAATAATATCAGAGGGAAGAAGTAAAAAAAAAACATAAAAGAAAAAGAGATAAAATAATAAGAAAGAAAGAAAGAAAGTAAGAAAGAAAGAACGAAAGAAGGAAAGAAAGAAATAATGATATCAGAGGGAAGAAGTAAAATAACATAAAAAGAAAAAGAGATAACATAAGAAGAAAGAAAGAAAGAAAGAAGAAAGAAAGAAAGAAAGAAAGAAAGAAAGAAAAGTATCAGAGGAAAAGAAAGAAAATGGCTAATAAAAAGAAAGAGGGAATTCAGTTATAAAGGGAGCGTGGTGTTACATTGGATGACGCCATTTTATATTTATCTTTTGAGTTGTCAACGCACGCTGTCACGAGTCCCCCAAATGCAGTTCTTTGATTGCTGGGTTAGGCTCGGCCAACCAATCCTTGTGCAAGAAGTGAATAACTATTCTTCCAAGTCTAAATTTAAACGCTCAACATAAATAGCTCCAACGAAGTCATAAAAACTGCGACCTCATGTTCAGAGAATTTTCAGTCTTCAACTTGAGAAGTAGAAAAGCCAGAAATGACTTGCACAAACTTTCCTATTTAAATGAACAGAATCTATTTGAATCCAAATAAAAGAACTGGAATATACACAGCTGCCTTTCAGATTATTTAATGTATCTATCTACCTATCTCTCTCTCTCTCTCTATATATATATATATATATATATATATATATATATATATATATATATATGAAAGGTAAAAATGGATATTGAATCCGACAATATATAAGAAAGTTTTATAGCAAAAACAACAAGATGTTAAAAATTTGTGCTGACAGAAATCTGTTTCGACATTATGAATATGTCTTTATCAAAGCAACATTGTAAACGGAAATTGCAGATTCATGTTGCTGGACTTGTTACATTTTTAAACTTTCATTTGTAACCGGAACATTTTCCTGAACTTTTTGATATTCATATACATTTTTACAGCAAACTCTTTTGAGCTTTTTATGATAAATAATTTTTATCTTATAATTTAAAAAAAATAAAATTCATTTTATTTTTAACAATAAATACGTATTTTTAAATTAAAAAAAAAAAATTCCTGTACTGATCGAGAGCGTTCTGTGCCTCGTAATTACTAATATATTCATTTCGTTTTTCCGCTTACAATGTTGCTTTGATAAAGACATATTCATAATGTCGAAACATATTTCTGTCAGCAAACATTTTTAACATCTTGTTGTTTTTTCTATAAAACTCTCTTATATATATATATATATATATATATATATATATATATATAAAGATTTTTGAAGGCAATTGACAATGCAATGTGTGTTGAAAATTATATCTATTTAACCTTTTTATTGATTCTAAATATTTTCGGAATAAAATTCCATCATCAGAGTTATTAAAAGTACTAGGTGTTGTTTTTTATAGTACTTATCCCACGGCGATGGTGAAATCATCTGTTGTTTTAAGAAGTTGAGGAACGCCGTATATTTGAAAATTTTTCTTTTAATACTTTTTAATATTTTAATACTTTTATTTTAGTACTTTTAATAACTCTGATGATTGGAATTTTATCCCGAAAATATTTAGAATTAAAAAAAAAGTTAAATAAATATAATTTTCAACACATATTGCATTGTCAATTGCCTTCAAAAATCTTTATATTACACATACGCACAATGCTTCAAACATACTAATAAAAAAAA
>CM042155.1:12413323-12433260 GCA_023376005.1 Doryteuthis pealeii
TCCAGACGCAAGATCTTAGAAGATGCCAGACAAAGTCAAGATGTAAGAAGATATACCAAAGACGATCAGAAGCATACCAAGACGGCCAGCAGAAAAATAGATGTCCAAGTAAGTGAAGAAGAAGATGTATGCAACATTATAATTATTTAGTGCCAGTGAGGAAGGCGTTATGCAACAAATGGTCCTTTTTTTAAGGATAGGTTTGCGCCCAAAATCAATTGCTAATTATAATATTTGATTTGCTGAACTTAAAGTAAAGTCGTCGGGGTGGCCTAAAGACAGTATCAGCCAATCAGCGAAGGAGTATATCCCCTTTTAACTAGCGCTAGACGAATGAGATGGTTTGTGCGTCTGAGGTGGAACGCCACACATACCATCAGCTCCTGACACTACCGCACAGATCTCTGTGCTACTCATACGCTGGGTTGGCGAGGGCCGGTTTCGAACTAGGAAACGTGTCGTTTCTAGCCGCACACTCTACCAACTGAGCTAAACCGGCCCTTCAAATAAACACGTGGAAACTGAATGTACGACTGTGATATCCCATCTGACTATGTATATATATATATATATATATATATATAAAATGAGTCACATAAACCAACTGAAAGTTTCGCTTAATGCTCTTCAGGGCTAAACTCCGACTAGTCGGTTCTTAACCCTTAAGTGCATTAAGCGAAACTTTTAGTAGGTTTATCTGACTCATCAGATTTATCTTTATTATTTGCTCTACTTAGGTATTGAGCACTTTTTACTTATTAGCTTTAGTTTCCTTGCGGTTTTGTATGAATATATATATATCTTATATATATATATATATATATATATTATATATAAATTGTTTTTTCTTTTGGCCAAAATATTGTACCAATGGATTATTTTTATTTGGTACGACTATCTTGGTCGGGTGATGTTTGGTAGTATATTTTTACAATCAAAGTATTTGCTGGTTTTTTTCTCACTGCGAGGATTTACCAACAAGTTTGGTATATTGTATATATATATATATATATATATATATATATATATATATATATATATTGACGTGTTTGTTTTATGTATATTTCTTATATAAAATTGCTAAAAATTACTTGTAATATAAAATGAAATAATGCTAATAACTTAAAGAACATATTGAAAAAAAATCAAATTTCCTTACATTTTAAGTCGTTAAAACATCCAAAAGTGAATTTATAATTTTTCAATATTTATGTTAAGTATCTGGCAGCCATCCCTCGTTCCAGATGTAATGAATAAGTAAGCAAGCCAATAAGAATCCAGTGTTAACGTATTCCTTGTAAGTCCTTCGTTCAAGAGAATCCAAATGTCAATGAAATAACTCAGAACGGTGTGTCTATTAATACAGCAGAAACAGCAGCAGCAGTGCCAGTGATTGGACAATAGAAATCCACCCCAGGTCACGTGGTAGTCAACGAGTCTATATTTAGGAGTGACCATTTACTTCATGCCTTATATCAAACAAAATCCAACACGGAGAACCTTTGCTTCTTTGACCTTTTGTAATAAAAACAAAACTAAATCTTTCTTCAGAGAAAGCTCAGCAACCAAAATCTCATCAAGTGCATAAACACCTGAGATCTTTTACATAATTACAGATACTTAAAATGGAAAAGAGGAATTGCGACAGATTGACCAAAAGTCAAGAAAGCTTATGACTATGAACAAGGCATTTACACTCGAGAGAAAGTCCCTATGTGTCAAGGAGGAAGTAGTGTTATCTACCCCTTATATTAAGAAAGAATGAAAAAACACAGGTTTAAATGAGTTAAGTGGTGAGTTCAAACCTGTGTTTTTTCATTCTTTCTTAATATACTACATACCGTCGGATTCTCTTCCTTTTCTTTTTCTTTTTTTCGTTTTTTCATTCACTTCCTTTCCTTTTTCTTTTTTTTTCATTCACTTCCTTTTTTTTTTTCTTTTTTCTTTTTTTCGTTTTTTCATTCTTTCTTAATATACTACATACCGTCGGATTCACTTCCTTTTCTTCACATACCCCTTATAACATAGTACGTCGAACATTGAGTATATACATGAGAAAGTGACTTCGAAAGAGAGAGAGAGAGAGAGACAGACAGACAGACAGACACTTATTTGTTAATTCATTTCTGCTTAACTTCTTGTCTGGTCGTCATCCTTATATCTAGTCTTCAAGCTGCTTCTTCTAAGGGCTTCTTCTAAGGGCTAACTGTTTTAAATATGCCATTAATTAAACCACAATATTTGTTTCATTGAGATTTTTCTCAAGATTTTATTTCACCCATGTTGTTCCGCGCGGGGAGATATCAACCCCAGCAGAGAGAGAGAGAGAGAGAGAGAGAGAGAGAGAGAGAGAGAGAGAGAGAGAGAGAGAGAGAGAGAGTTGTATCTAAATCTAACTAGTTACGTTTTCTCATTGTGCGTGAGATTCGTGCCTCACTAATGGTAAATTGGGGTCATCCAACGGAAATCTACCCGCCTACGCTTTTAACCCCAACGAACCTATTTAAAACTAACTACAGGGTCTTGTCAACAATTTATGACACCACATAAAATGTAACAGTGGTCTTACCTACATTAAAGTTTGTGCAGTGGTGACACTATACGTGCAAATGAACGGCTTTCAAGATCGGCGATTGAATAGTTAACTAACCACGTATTCGAGCTGTTGATTGGCTGGTTTAATCCATGCGCCCACGCAGAGCCTATAAGTTTAAGTGGTGGACTTCAGCATACCTTATATTCCGGAATAATCCAACACACTCCCCATATCTCCAGTATTGGATTCTCACCACTCGATCCAGTTTACGTAGAGAGATTGTACATAAGGTTGGTTATTTAGGGGATTATCTTCCCTTTACGCGGAAGAGTTATCTTCTCGCTGCGTTGCTGTCTGTTCTCACTAGGGGGACCTCTGGTAGTTAAGCGCGTTCATTCAAACGCTGCTTCCTCTTTTTAGCTGGATCTTCTCAAGAACTGCTATGGGCTAGAATCTATCTATCCCCTTCTCGGTGGGGCTTTTGCCTCCCCCCTTACATTACTGTAAGTCCTTTATACAGCATGGACTATCCTTTAGTTCCATGTCTTTAACATTTATATGTTAGGTACATTTGGGTATATTGTTTATACCTAAATATTGTATATGTATTTACATGTTCTATTCTCCTGTACATTATGTATCTTATCGTTTCCATGTGCTGTTATATATATTAAATGTTTTGTCTCACAACGTGTCGGAATTGTATGTTATTCAATTATCAACTTTGAATCTTACAGTTATTTTGATTTTACGTCAAACCTTTGATTATTTTATGCCGGAGATGTTTTTGTCTTATTCATTCTTGCTTGTTATTCAATGTTTTTGTAACTAATTTTTAGACCCATTTTGAGTCTCATTTTTATCTATTCAACCCATGGATATAACCCTAATAGGTACTTCCACTCCAGGTCAGTGTGGGCATTGGGAGAAATGAAAGGATAATCCACACTCCCCAATGCTTCAAAATTGTAACCTCTTGCCTAGATGCAGTTAAACGCCATACTCACGACACGACAAGAAATGTGTGTGTGAGTATTGTGTATTAAATGAAAGATATTCGTAAAAATGACCTGTGCATAATTACTTGAGGAGGACATAAAAAGAGAGGTTAATCGCTAATAATAACAGCATAAAATATAGCGATAACGATTAATTATGTAAGATTTCCAATCGATAATTCCTAAGAGAATAACAAGTGTAGGTTGCGTGGAGAAAGATATGAAACTGTTAATCAGATATTGAGTGAATGCAGCAAACTATATAAAAACGATAAAAGAACAGACATTGTTTGTTGGGTAAGGTAATCCACTGGGAATTGTGCAAGCGATTGATGATTCTCCATACTGACAAAAAGTATATATAAAAAAAAGACATATAAAAATAAGACAGTTTGACGGACAAAATCTAGGATTTTGAGATAAAGACATATCACTAAATCCAACACAACATACTAATATATTTTTAATGCTGGAATGACTGGTTGGTTGGTTGGTTATTTGGTTGGATTTAAGGCATGTCAAACCTTGCTGGGTTAGTTTATACCGAAGATATTTTGTTTTATTCATTCTGAATAGGTATTCAGCATTTTTAACTCATTGTTTTTAATTAATTTTAAAACTCAATTTTTGAACACCTTTTTAAAGCCCATGTTTTCTATTAAACCCATAGCTAGAACCCTAACAGGTCCTACCATTAGATAGAGTTTAACATCATACCCAGGACCAAAAAACCCGCATTCAGGGCCTTCTAGCACATATATGATCAATTTAATCTTTTTGAATCTCAGTTATTAAGAAAAACAATTTTAATCTCATAGTTTGGTATTTACCCCATAGCTGGAACCCTAACAGATACTACCACACGAGATTAGATTTGGCCTGTGAGTAATGGTAATGAATGGGTTCTCCACACTTCTCATAGCTCTAGAATCGAAACTTCATAATCAGATAGAGTTTAACGTCATATCAAGAACAAGAAGACCCGCAGCCACCGACTTTTAGCACATAAGCCCTGGTGATATTTAATGTGTATATATATTTACTTTGTCGTTAATTGTTTAATTTTCGAAGTTTCCTCCGGACATACATATACACACAATTGCCCTTTATACATGTATAGATAGATAAGGTGTCTGTGCTAATGTAAATCTTTTGCGAAAGTGAAGGGGCAGAAAGTAAAGGTTACTAGTTAGTTGGTTTCATGACATGTCAACTCTTGTTGGGTTATTTTATACCTAAGTTAATTCAACAATTATGGTTTTTGTAGAAGGAATATCATACTCACCTTCAAGGAAGGCTGTGACAAGCATCCAGTCACCAGGCAACAAAAAAAGACAGAGAGTAACCGAATATACCCTGTATTAACTGAGTGGACATGGTCAAGTGTTCAGTATATATGGATACAAATATACACACTAAAACCACCATATAGTTAGGACAATCACATAATTGATACTAACACACGGGGTTAGATTTGGCCTGTGAGTAATGGTAATGAAAGGGTTCTCCACACTTCTCATAGCTCTAGAATCGAAACTTCATAATCAGATAGAGTTTAACGTCATATCCAGGACAAGAAAACCCACAGCCACCGACTTTTAGCACAGATATGATAAAAGGGTTAGGGTGTTTGCCATAAAGGTAATAGAGTTAGCACAATCACATAATTGATGTGACCAGCTGATTGATTAGAGCGGACTTCTCTGAACGCCCGTCTAGTCTATGTAAGGCCCAAGTGGAAAGTTGATTATCATGGACTTACTCAGCCACAAGGGTTCTATCATTAAGTATCACGGGTCGTCACCCACAGCCAGAAGGTAGTTCCATTGTGAAGGTCTAATTCCTCTTCAGAGGTGCAATCGGTGTATTCTAAGCCGACAAGAATACAGCTGGAATAGACGCGGTTAGGCAATGGATCGCCCACCACACTGTGATTCTGTGTGGGTTAAGCAGTTAAGACGCCTGTGCGAATCATCAATAATAACCCACACAGAATCATTCAACATCATACCTGGGTTCTATAATCTCGATATATCGAACGCAAACTCCTGATTTTATTTCGCGAATTACCGTAATTCGCGAAAATAAAATCAGGAGTATGGTTAATAAAAAAAAAAAACCTTCCCTGCCAATAACATAGATATTCACTACCTACACAGCTTCATTTCGTTTCTCCCCACCCAAGGAATCAAAATTCTCCCTCCTACTTTACCACAAAACTGACCCAGTGACCTAATGTCACTCAATTCTCCCCTCCTCCTTATCATCCCCTGCCATCAAACACTCCACCACTATGAAATTTACCCTCCTCCAGACCAACTCCTTTTCCCCATTTAGCACCTAGCCTCCTCCCTACTTCCTGTAAACTTTCCCCACACTTCAATAATGTTATCCCCATTCCTTATTTCTCCCCTATCCTCCCTACCCCTCATTTCCGCTACTAACTCACTTCCTCATCAAAACACATACATGTACGTAATTTTTGCTTTGACTAAAAGTCAGTTGACTGAAGAGGTCCTTCTTGGAAGGACGAAATATTTCTCCTCTCAGACTTGTTTGAGTTATTATTTTTTGTTCAATTACCTTTTACCTCACCTCATACTGTCGGATTTTACTCCAACACTCCTATCTTCATATATATATATATATATATATATATATAATATATATATATATATATTTGGGAATCCGCATGCACGAAATAATATATATATTATATATATATATGTATTATCCCGTGCATGCGCATTTCCAAAGATGCATCAATATTTCTCTCGTATAATATAAAGAAACGATAAATTCGAGCGGC
The DNA here is from genome assembly GCA_023376005.1 of Doryteuthis pealeii. Taxonomy (NCBI): domain Eukaryota; kingdom Metazoa; phylum Mollusca; class Cephalopoda; order Myopsida; family Loliginidae; genus Doryteuthis; species Doryteuthis pealeii. Next base: position 12,419,667 of record CM042155.1, read on the forward strand.
TGATTCGCATATTTAATATTAAAAATAAACATAGTCTGTTCAAAATAATTGATTCTAAGTCGTGCTTAGAATATCTGCGTTTTCCATCAGCCGAATCACTTCATTTACTACAACTCGTTTGCATTGTCTTATTGATCAAGCTAAAATTAATACTCAGATTTAATCTGCGTATGTTTGTTTCAAAAAAAGAACATTAAAACCAAAACTAAAAACAATTTCATTCCTTGTGTTTACTAAACAAATCCGGACTAAGTTCTGCCTTTGTTACTTTTTCGTGATTTCTCTTTGTGTATCTTTGTATTTTTAATTCTTTATTTGATGTTACGTCAATTTAATCTTGTTAATAAAAGAAGTATTCTTGGTGTCCTTTCTTTTTCTTTTTTTTATTGTAAAGATATAAACAAGATCACATATACAAGAGCAAATAACGACAACATCCAGAGTAAATCAATATTGTTTGAATTCTGATTGTTATTTTTGCAGTTGGAACTTATGGGCGATTCAACATAGAAAAAAAAAACATAAGAAAAAAAAAATAACGAAAGAAAACAAAGCGCTATACAGTAACGATTATTGATAAACAAACAAAAAAATCAATTTTAAATGAAAGATGTAAGTGTATCTCAGTATTACCTAGATTCAGTCTAACGCAAACTTGTACAGATTATAGTTTCATTGAATTCATTGTGTGAAACAAAGAAACATGTGACCAATGATTTTCTTGGATAAGAGCGACTAAAAAATAAACTTTTATGTGTTTATTTATTATTAGACCAAGTCAAAAGTTTTGCAATATTTTGATAAATACTAGTGTTGCAAGATGGGTACATTATCCTGACTTTTGTGAGCTAGGACTACTAATGGAAGGGGGAGGAAGAAATAGATAAATGAGAGATGATAAAGGTTTAAAAAATAGAGATGACCCAAAACGGGATGAACCATGATTTGACCGTGGGGTGACCCCGAATGGAGAATTGAGTGTCAAGCGGAAGTCGGGCGTTGACCGGAACCAGAAGCTTCGGATGTTGACCGGAAGTCACGTGGTGACGTGGAACAACGAGGAAAGGTATCGTCCTCTTTTTGCCTGCCGCCGTCGTAGGGTACGGATGGGGCCTCTAGTGGCTAGTGTGGAGTCACGATAATCAAGTAGTGTTCTCTCTCTCTCTTTCTCTCTGCCTTTCCTCCTCTCTGGTACGACCCCACTGGACGAGCACGATAATAAAGGAGCAGTTGTGACTACATATTTCTCGGGTTGTAATTTCTATCAACACCATTTTAGCACGGTGAATTTGGAGGCACGTGGTCGAGACCCGCTATATAATATATACGCCGCCGCCGCCGCCTTACCGTTATCATAGTAGCGCTCGAAAAAAAGGACAACGTTACTTATATCATTTTGGTACCGTGAAAATATACCACAACGGTACACTAGTGTGTGGCGCGTATATCATTTTACCAAGGTGCGTCGATTACTGGTTATCGTCATAGGAACTTGATACGGATCACCGAGTCAATATACCAAATGAGGTTGTTTGCATTTTAATTCAGATGGTTTAGATATCTTCTTCTATTTATTTAATTTAGATGGTTTTATTCTGTTTTATTCTTTTTATTTATTTCATTTTGTCGTTTTCTTGGATGTGGTAATTGCGTGATGTAATGGTTATGATCGTAGGAAATCAAGGACGAAGCTGTTTGTATATAATATAGCGGTAATAACTTTAGAAAATAATGAATCGGACTATTCTTCTTTTAGCTATGGGTAAATAGTAAGGCAGACTGTACTCTTTAACCTTGGTGAGGCAACGAGTCTAGCCGAAGGGAAACTATTAGTAGCATTTTCATCATAACAAATAGATTTTTTCACTCAAGTTGTCTTTTCCTTGCCCATTTTCTATCTCACTACTGAAAATCATGTCTGCTATTTGATCATTTCCTGTCTCAGAATCTCTCTCTCTCTCTCTTGGTCTTTCTCTTCATCTCATTCTTTCACTCGCGCTTGCTTTCTCTCTCTCTCTCTCTCTCTCTCTCTCTATCTATCTATCTATCTAACTCTCTCTCTCTCTTACTCTTTCTCTTTCTCTTACTCTTTCTCTCTTACTCTCTTACTCTCTCTTACTCTCTTTCTCTCTCTTACTCTTTCTCTCTCTCTCTTACTCTCTTACTCTTTCTCTCTCTCTCTACTCTCTTACTCTCTCTCTCTCTCTCTCTCTCTCTCTCTCTCTCTCTCTCTTACTCTCTTACTCTTTCTCTCTCTCTTTCTATCTCTCTCTTTCTATCTCTCTCTCTTTCTATCTCTCTCTCTCTCTCTTTCTAACTCTATCTCCCTTTCTCTTTCTATCTCTCTTTCTCTTTCTAAATTCAAACCAAACACCTGAGAGATCCAATAGACAGTCTATGTACCAAGAAAAGAATGAGGAATATTACTCGTCTGCGTTGAGGATGGTGTAGATTTGAAATCTAGAGAACATGATGAATACGCTAAGATGATCTCAGAAAGACTAATTACAGTTGCCAATAAAAGCAAGTGCAAAAGTGCAAGACAGACAGAAAAGCAAGTGAAACTAGAAAAAATAATCAAGAAGACAAATAGTGCATGGTCACTTCAAGCGACAAACTGGTGATATTTTACATGAAGTGAGAGAGAAGACCTACCTCGTGCAACACGGTGTGACAGAGAGAGTGACGGGTGTGAAGACTTGCCGTATTCTCGAAGGAAGCGGGCTAGGCTTTGCCTGGCGTGTAGGACTGACCTAGAGTCGAACCCGCTTCCTTTCAGAATTCTTGAAATAAGAAATAGCATAGTGGCCCGGATGGAGGTGGTCGCACCGTGCTGACGAGTGTTGCACGCGCTGCACAGACAATTATGAGTGAGGAGCAGGGATGTGGTGAAATCGAGGTGTATTTAAAGGACTTATTCTCACAGACCAGCGAGAACGACTGTAGTAGTACTTTGTTGTCGAGACGGGCGGGACAAAGAAATAATTTTGGATATGGATTTTGGAGCGTGATACAGTTGCGAGTGGTTAGACTGTCGATTGGAACCTTCCGTCAGACTTGACTGTGACCCCCCCCCCCCACACACACACACTGATTAGAACCTAGACATGGTTATGAAAGGGAAACCTCGAAATGAAAACTGAATTACTTATAATGGCAGCACAAAATGATTCCATACCGTTCAATTATATCAAAGCTAGATTAGGTAGGATTTATTTGTTTGTTTGGTTGGGTTTTATGGTATGTCAAACTATTGAGTCTTTCTATGCCGAAGCCGTTTTGGTTTTATTCATTCTTGATGGTTGCACAATTTTTTAAATATATTCTTTTCTATTTAACCCATAGAGAGGACCCTAACAGGTACTACCTCTCTGGGAAGACAGTGGAGCTACTAGCAAAGGTGATGAAGGGGTGCTTGACATTCCTCAGTCCTTCAGAAATTGAACCTCACCATCACATACAGTTTAACGTCATATCCAGGACCTGTTAAGATTCTTGTGTCCATTTTAGGCTGCAGGTGAGAGCACATTCAATGGAGGTCTGTTTTGAGTGGAATCTTTGGTTGTTCCTCGGTGTTAAGTAGAATCCCTGGGTGTTGATCTGTTCTTCCATGTTAACTACGAGAAACTGAACACTTTTCTAAATCGGCCATTAACTAATTAACAAACCACGTATTCGAGCGTGTTGACTGGATGATTGAATCCAGGCGGCCAGGAAGGGTCTATAAATTTAAGTGGCATGCTCCAGCATACCTTATATTAGAATAGAATATTCCAACATCCAGCCACCTCTTTCTAGCACATATATCATGAAAAGGAAGCGCGTGGTGTAATTGTTAAAGTCATAGGAATGGACTCGTCGCCCCGAGTTCAAATCCTGGATGTGGTAATTGCATTTCACTTAGCGCTAATACCCTTGGGAAAAGTATGAATCCTACTCTCCCTTCAACTATGGATAAATAGTAGGGCAGACTGGGCACTTTAACCTTGGTTGGGCAACCGGTCTGGAAAAAGGAAAACTCTGAATTCGAACTTGTTGAACCCCGCTTAAGAAATTGACCTTGTGTCACATCCTGCTCGTGTGGAGGGGTTGGTAAATATATATGTATCATGAAAGGGATAGGCACTTGTCATAAGGCCAAAACTGTTGGGACAATCGCATACGTGCTAGGTCTTGACGTGACTAGGCTTTGACATGTCAGGGACTACTCAGCCATCAGAAAGGATAGAACAAGAAGTGTATGATGTGTGGACACAAAGATGAAAGAGTTAATCACATAATATGTGAAGGCAACACACAAAATATAATGTGTGTCAAAAAATATCGAGATTTTAAAAAACTTTTACGACACACCTTGTATTCCGAAAAGAAATATGGTTCCATTCATTCTTCATTTCTATCTTGGTAAATATAGCTTTAAACTTGGTACTTTTTTTGACACACCTTGTATTCTGAAAAAAATAACGTTCCATTCATTCTTCATTACTATCTTCGTAAATACAGCTTTATACTTGGTACTTTTTTGACACACCTTGTATTCTGAAAAGAAATAACGTTCCGTTCATTCTTCATTTCTATTTTGGTAAATACAGCTTTAAACTTGGTACTTTTTGACACACCTTGTATTCTAAAAAGAAATAACGTTCCATTCATTCTTCATTTCTCTCTTGGTAAATACAGCTTTAAAATTGGTACTATTTGACACACCTTGTATTCTGAAAAGAAATAACGTTCCGTTCATTCTTCATTTCTATCTCGGTAAATACAGCCTTAAACTTGGTACTTTTTTCACACACCTTGTATTCTGAAAAGAAATAATGTTTCCTTCATTCTTCATTTCTCTCTTGGTAAATACCGCTTTAAACTTGGTACTTTTTTGATACACCTTGTATTCTGAAACGAAATAACGTTCCATTCATTCTTCATTTCTATCCTGGTAAATACAGCTTTAAACTTGGTACTTTTTTCACACACCTTGTATTCTGAAAAGAAATAACGTTCCATTCATTTTTCATTTATATCTTAGTAAATACAACTTTAAACTTGGTACTTCTTTGACACACCTTGTATTCTTAAAGAAATTAAGATTCCATTCATTCCTCATTTTTATTGGTAAATACAGTTTCAATCTCGTTACTTATTTGACATACCTTGTATATTCACAATTCAGAATCCCCCTTAGACGATGAAACGCTTAAGATTTTCTGGGATTTTGCGATACAGACGGAATACCACATCCCGGCTAAAAGATTAGACATTGTGTTAATTAACAGGAAAAAATTAAACTATCATCAAATGGATTTTGCTGTTCTGGTAGACCACGGTATAAAAATGAAAGGAAACAAAAATATAAACAAATACTTGTACCTTTCTGTAGAACTGAAAAATAATGATAATAATAAAATTGTGGAACATGACAGTTACGGTGTACCAATTATTATTGGTGCCCTTGAAACTGTCTGTTTTCTGGGGGGGGTCTGCACCGATTAATGGCATTTCAGTTTATTTCAATGGGAAAATTGATTTGATATACAAGTGAATCGAGTTACGAGCGAAAAGAATTAAACTTGTAATACATGCTAACACTGTATATTTTAATCTAAAAATATTTCAATATTACATTACCATGCATTGTAAAAATAGGATTTCCTCGTGCGAAATTATTAATGAGCCTTTCCACGCTGAGCAAGTCTCGATTGAATTATTACATCACTCGCTGCGTGAATCTCACGGGACTTCAAGCTAGAATTTCCGAAAGAAATAATTCAAATTATTAGTATCTCTAATGACCATGAATATATGAAGCTTCCTAATTAATGGAAGACATCAAAGTTATTTCCAGACCAGTCAGTTACATAAGTTCAATACATGTATACTGATCAGTTCTAATTTTAGATCAGAATCAATACACGACTGCACCTCTGCAGAGAGATAATACACCCCCTTAATGGGGCCACCTGTTGGCCGTGGGTGGTAAACCGTGATGCCTAGGGATGAAATGCTGCTGGATGAGCATTCAATGATTCCACTTAGACCTTTACTTAGGCTAGACGGGCGTTTGTAGAGGCCCCCTTCGATTAATCGGCTGGTCATGTCAAGCCCTAGCAGCTATATGATTGTTCCAGTCGTATTACCCCCGTGACAAGCCCCAACATTTTTATCATATGGGTGCTAGAAGGCGGTGGCTGAGGTTCTTCCTGTCCTGAGAATGATGTTAAACTCTATCTGATGGTTAGGTTCAAGTTTGGGGAATGTGGAGCACCCCTTCATCATCATTTCTCCCTGGTCCACTCTGACCCGGAGTGGTAGTACTTGTTAAGGTTCCATCTATGGGCTAAATAGAAAAATGTGTTTATAAAAAAAGTAGTTTCCATTAAGAATGACTTTATTTCAAAAGTGTATCGGCATTAATTGACTCACTGAGGTTGATATGCCTTTAGTATGAAAGAGAAAAGAGGGGGAAAAGAAGTTCGACTTGTTAACAATGTCGTTGCCGTCACAAAATCTATAGCACAAAAACAATGTTAACAATGTCGTCGTCGTCGTCGTCGTAAAATCACCAACTCAAATATCATCAGCTGCTGAAAAATCGCAACTGCTTGCTGTCGTCACCCCACTTCTACTTATACAAAAACATTTTTTCAACATCCGGGTGTCAGCACCCCACGCCCGAGATTCCCGAGCCAATCCCAGCTGCCGGAATCCTCGTAGCCATCATCCGGGCACCTGGCGCTTACATCCGGGACAGTAGTATCTTGAATTCAGTGCTAATGTGTCGCCCGTTCGCATTCCGAAGGACGCGGGTTCGATTCCACATGCCAGGCAAAGCCTAGCACGCTTCCTTCGAGAATACAGCGGGCCACTCACCTCATGTTCTCTGTCACAATGCCGTAAAACAAAACTAACCAAACCAAACCAAAAATTATTACAACGAACGTAATTTGTTCATGTATATGTACCTGTATATCAATGTATATATCTATCTATTCAGATTATAATTCGCTCATATATATCTACTTATATTATCGATCTATATATCTATTCTATTCATTATGTAATTTGTATTATATATATATATATATATATATATATATATATATATATACATATAAGTGCTTAATTGGAGTCGTACCTAATTTTGAAAATTAATTAATTAATAATGAATTAGGCGGGAATACCTCTGCTGATGAGGCCTAATAGGCCGAAATGTACATACAGAGATTGATTTTTCTCAATTTGTTTAGCCATACATTTAAATAGGTATTCCCGCCTAATTCATTATTAATTAATTAATTTTCAAAATTAGGTACGACTCCAATTAAGCACTTATTCTCCCAAAAATTGTCGGCAAAAAGCCATTCCAAACAAACCGTGTTTACAAATTATATATATATTGGTTAGGAGGTTGATTTAGAAGGCTATCACAATGCAGTTTGGAATAAATAAAAAATAATAATACGGTAACAATGGTGTTGTGTGTTGACCTGTATTTTTTATTATTTCTTGAATTTTTCGAGGTAATACCTCTTTATCAAAGAAAATTGAACTGAAGCAGTACAGCTATGGCATTTTCTTCCTAAATGAATTTTTTTTTTTTTTTTGAAAATGACGTTATTTTTTTAAATAACTGTATTCCCGTGTGAGCGTGAATGCGTTTATTTATTTTTTTTTGTACGTGTGCGTATGTTGTAATGCAGGTGACATTTGAAAATGCGTGTTGGATGTGACGTTAAGACTGTATCCTAGCGCGGGATTTTGTACTGGGTATGTGCGAATGAAATAGTGTATGTTGTTAAGGAAAAAAATTAAAAAAATAAATTAAATATATATATATAATATATATATATATATATATATATATATATATATATAAATATTATAAAATATAAAAAAGATGAAATTGAATTAGATATAAATAAGTAAATAAACAAAATAAATATGATAATATTAATAATAATAATAATAATATTAATAATATTAAATGATTAAAATTGATGTAAAATCCAACAGGAAACGTCACAAAAACACAAATACACTATTTCATTCGCACATAGCCACGTACAAAATCCCGCGCTAGGATACAGTCTTAACGTCACAACCAACACGCATTTTCAATGTCACTCACGCCCATTACAACATACGCACACGTACAAAAAAAAATAAATAAAAATAAACGCATTCACGCTCACACGGGGAATACAGTTATTTTAAAAAATAACGTCATTTTCAAAAAAAAAAAAAAAAAATTCATTTAGGAAGAAATGCCATAGCTGTACTGCTTCAGTTCAATTCTTTTGATAAAGAGGTATTACCTCGAAAATTCAAGAAATAATAAAATAACAGGTCAACACACAACACCATTGTTACCGTATTATTATTTTTTATTTATTCCAAACTGCATTGTGTGATAGCCTTCTAAATCCAACCTCCTAACCAATACATACACAATGCTTCAAGCAAATTTAAAAACTCTCTATATATATATATATATATATATATATATATATATATATATATATATATATATAATTGAAAAGATTCGGAGAAGAAATCTTCCTTTTTTAAAACGTGTCGCAGTTTGCAGAGCTCTATGTGTGCTCTTATTGTTAGAGTCACAGAGCAAATTTATAAGTAAAAATATAACAAAAGACTCAGATTTCTTTTGCATATAGTCTATTTCAGGAAGCTTAGACACAGTATCTAACACCCCAAAATCATCAGATGTGCATGATGAATTCACCATTCGCACCTGATGATTTGGGGATGTTAGATACTGTATCTAAGTTCCTGAAATAGACTATAATGCAAACAAATCTAAGTCGTCTCATATTTTTTCTTATAATATATAATATATATATATATATATATATATATAAGAAAAATAATAAGAGACGACTTAGATTTGTATATATATATATATATATATATTATATATATTATTATATATATATATATATATATTATAATTATAGTAATTATTTGCAGGCAATTACAATGCGTATAAAAAATGAAAACAAAAATATGTTATTTTTGTTTCTATTTTTATACGCATTGTAATTGCTTTCAAATCATTAATATATCAAACATACTTAACAATGCTTCAAAAATTACTAATTACTTTTTATTATATATATATATATATATATATATAATATATATATATATATATACTAAAGTAATTGGTAATTTGCTTTTATATATTATATATATTATATATATATATATATATATAAAAGTAATTTGGTAATTTGCTTGAAGCATTAAGTTGTTAATGATACTTATGCATTGGTTAGAGAACAATACACTTTATCATAACGTAGTGAGTTCAATCCTTAGCATCTCTCTTTTGTTTACCTCTTCAATTTCAGGTCTGATATTATCTTGAACGTCCGATTGCATTTGTGACACCGTTTCAAGACAATTGGAAACTGCAACTGCCCGGTTATTTAACGAAGGAAAATAAATACTTTCTTTGATTATACAAGACAATAGACGAACGGACAGGAAAACAGTTAATCTGAAAATGCTTAAAACACTGAATATACGAGCACCTCTACACAGCACCATCCAAGGTGACGGCTAAGGCGAATACATTTGGTCACAGGATCTCATCTGACGACCTGTAACACACGATACTTTATTTCATTATAAGATTCTTCGCGTGAACAGACATACTCACGCACATTATAGCATCAACGCACAGTGTTAATTATGTACAACGCTAATTCAATCAGTCTGTCATAATCAATTATAAAAAAGCCCTTTAAATTATTATACTTTCTTTTCACCCACTACACTAATGAAATATTATTCGAGAAGGAACACAAACTGGAGTACTTTAAGATTGGGATACTTCTCAGTCGGTAGAGTGTTCGACTAGAACCTCAAGGTTCCTGGTTCGATGCGTATGAGTAGCCAGGGATGAGTGCGGTAAAGTGAGGAGCTACCGTTGGGTGTGGCGCTTCCGTCGCATACGCTATAAACAATCGCCTTGGTCTATCACTAGTGAAATGGGGATATAACTCCCTACGCTGATACCGACTCTAGGCCTCCCGACGACTTTACTTACTTACTACTTACATAAATCCCCAAACCGTTTAAGAAACGGCTCCTTAGCCTTGGCCGGCAACTCATTTAGACCAAAGAAAAAGTCCGATACAAAAACCACAACTGCCTATCGGGTTTACTTCATCCACAGGAAAAAGGCTAGGGAGTAACCCGAAAAAATCAGTAGCCGGAGTCCCTACAGTGTGTGATGCTGAAATTCCGTGCAAGCCAGAACTCCTGAGACACTACGCGCTGACAAACTGCATTGGCTTCTTGTCTTTCATTTGGATCTCAGCAGCAGTGTGGAAAGGGGTGATTTGCTGCTTGGGCAACAGCTCATCCTCCATATAAACCAGAGCAGGCTACATAGTTCCAATAAGAAAAGAAAAAATCGGACACTACTCCATCGCCTCTCGCAGACGGAAGGATGCCAACGACAACAAGAAAAGTAACCTAATTGCAGTATGTGACAAGAAATCTCACGGGAAATACACGATAATGCTACTATATACGGCACACAGATTGTTATATACCCCATTAAACATCGTCGGATATATAATCGAAAGAGGAACTCGGTGATAAAGAGATACAGAGAGACAGATAAAGAGTTGAAACTTACTTGTTTGTTGCTACGTCTAGTGACTGTTTCCTTTCCTTATTTGGCCGTCATGTTGTCATCTATCTTCTTGCTGCTTCATCTTTACTTCTAAGGGCTTCTTCTGGAGGCGCGTGGTCTAATGGTTAGAGTCGTAGGAAATGAATTCGTCAACGCGAGTTCAATTCTTGGACGAAGCCGTTGGCATTTCACATGGCGCTAATACCCTTGGGAAAGGTATGAATCCATTTCTCCCTCCAGCTATGGATAAATAGCAGGGCAGACTGGACTCTTTAACCATGGCTAGGTAACCAGTCTAGGAGAAGGAAAACTCTGAATTCAAACCTGTTAAACTCCGCTTAAGAAATTGACCTTGTGTCGCATCCTGCTCGTGCGGAGGGGTTTGGTAAATATATATATCTAAGGGCTTCTTCTGGGCTAACTTTTAGTCTTGCAAATTAATCAACTCACAGACTTTTATTTTCATGATCACGATTTATTTCTGCTTTGCCCAATCTTATTCACCGCGCGGGAGTTAACAACCTCAGCAGAGAGATAAGCATCTTCTCTTCTCCGACCTCTGGTTGAAACTAAAATCTAAATCTAGTCACGTGTTTCTCGTGACGTGTTCTCTAGGGGTCAGATGGGGTCAGCAACTGTTCTGGTATTTTGTTTACTGACTGATATGAAGTATGCAACAAGATGAAAGCTTACTATTCGATATCACTCTGGGTAGACCTTGTAGTAATGACAGTGAAGGGGTGCTCCATACTTCCCAGAGCACCACACTTCTGGGGGGGGAATCTTTATCCCTTCCTTATTTAAAGTACAATTGAATGCCGTATGCGCTACAATTGAAGGGCGTACAAAAGGAACCATGACAAAAAATGATTGTGCTGCAATATTTTGGGATAATCTGATCATAACCCTCTAATGAAATCAATTCACTGATTTTTAACGGAATGTCAACTCACTTAGGGTTATCTCATTCTTAGCGGTTAAGGGTCAGTATAGCTCAATCAATAGAGTATACACCCCCGAATCTCAAGTATTTGGGTTCGATACCGACCCTCATCAACTCAGCGCTAGATTAGCACTGTGGCATGTTGCGTGCATCGACTGACAGATATGTCTGTGACTACCACCCCCAGCCTAAGGAGTAGATGACAGAACCCTTTGCTTACATAATTAATGTATCTGTTATCCTCTTACCATACATAAATCAACCGGACAAAAATCCGGATAAAACTTCACAATTCACATAAAACTGACAATCAAAATCCACTTCCAAAAACTCTCTCATCTCTTCTCTCTCTCTCTCTCTCTCTCTATATTATAATATATATATATATATATATTATATATATATATATTAGAAAGAATGAAAAAAAAAACAGGTTCATTCTTTCTTAATATACTACATACTGTCGGATTCACATCCTTTTCTTCACCACACACACAAAAAACACACCACACAACACACACACACACAACACAATATATTATATATATATATAATTATATATATATATATATATATATATCTTTCGGGCGCGTGAAAGAGGATTAAGAGACAAAATATTTTTTCAGATTCAAAAATGGAAAATTGCTATTGGAGAAAACGGTGGCTATGTGGAGAAGTAGGATGTTATCCACAGAGGACCAGCTTCATTTTGATGTATGTTACATGTACATGTGTTGTAAATATACGCTGTGCCTAAACAAAAATGGGAATTAATTTTTGGCTCACCTCGTGTATATTATATATATATAATATAACATATATAGATCATTGGTTTCAATCAAATTAAATGGTTTCTTCAAGAACCACTCTACGTAACTAAGTCGATGTAATTACATCGACTTAGTTAACGTAGAGTAGGTCTTGAAAGAAATCATTTCAATTGATTTGAAACCATGGTAGAACCCTGTATTTTTCCTCAAATAATAATATTAGTAGTTATTGAAGGCTCTGTATTTTTTAATATATTGGCACTTTTGGATATTTACTGACGCCATTGCGACGAAAAGTTAATCGACAATTGGATACTATATATATATATTATATATTAGTATATTATATATATATATTATATATATATATTAAAAGTAATTGGTAATTTGCTTTGAGCATGTTAAGTATGTTATAAAATAATTTAAAAATTCGAAGCAATACAATGCGTAAAAAATAAAGACAAAAAAGAAAATGTTTTATATGTCGGTGAATCGATTTCAAAGCCGAAGCTTTATCGTCAGAGAGGATTCATAAATGACGTGGCTATATAGTTTTTTTTATATTTGTGTGGTTATAATTTCGTCTTCGCTTAGTATTCCTTTCCTTCTCCTTTTTTCTCTCTTTCTTCTCTCTCTTTAATGAATGGGGAATGAAGACTGTAATTTATGCTACCGGATAAACCCAATTGCTAAACATCAAATTTACTTTTGATGATTATTTTTCTTTCTTAAAAAAGTTTGTAGAGAAGACATAAGTGAGTAACCTCTTTGACTAACTATTTTTCTGGGTGCCGGGATGTACAGTTATGTTGTACAATACACAACAAAAGAAATTATTTCCGTAATATAGACTAATAGAAGATCGAGTGGTGTGTATAGATGATATAAGGATAGTGATAGGTATATGGTCAAGGTCCTTTAGGTAGTGTAGGGCCAAAACTAAGAGTGCGCCACTGGCCACGTGGGTGATCTTTATGGGTGAATGCAGGTTGTGAGCGTTGATTTCTCATTTAATTTTCTCAAAAACAAAGTGATTTAGGGAGTGTCTTTTATAAGAAGGTAAGGATGAGGAGAGGAGTAAAACCTTATATGTTTTTTTGAGTTATCCTCTAAGAAGAATCCACTTATTGGAAAAAGAAATATCCGGGATATGGTTTGATTCAGGATTGGGCGGAAATTTATTGCAAGTGGAACGCTTAACAGCGCTTAGTCGGCTAT
>CM042155.1:12433360-12455860 GCA_023376005.1 Doryteuthis pealeii
TAATATTAAAAAATTATTTTAACATCCCCGGATGGTTTTGTTTTTATTGTTAGGTCTATTAAAATAATGATTCTTCCTTTCTGTAGAAAAATGCGTCACTGATTACGTCACACTACCTAAAACCGTCAAACGTAAATAATCACGCAAAATTTGAGCATCCATGTTAGACAGTCTCATGTTTTTTGAACAGTTTAGAATACATACCTATATTACTATCTATCTATCATATATTTATTTTAAAAAGTAAAGTGTCCAACTAGTTCCATTCAATTTTTAATTATTTTACTCCTTTTAAAAATTTGATGATTTTACTACATTATATACAAACTCTCTATATTAAAAATTTCAATCCCATCCCCATGATATTTATTTTCGTCCCCAGAGCTTTTTTTTTTATTGCCTAGTCTCACTAATGTTATACCTGATTACTCCTCTTTTCCCTCTTTTAAATTCTCTCAATTTTCAATAATTCTTTATCTCGACTCGTAAAATAAAAAAACACCCTCGGGCATGTAAAACTACATTTTGATACAATTGCCTGAGGTTGGTTAAAAATTCAAATTCACGCGAATTTGTACCCTAAGTAAGAAATCATCAATTCATTAAGGATTAAAAAAAACAATTTGTACTTGCCACATATCACCCAAACCATCCGAGTAAGCACGACAAGACACGCGGGACCTGTGGAGAAGCAAGGACGAACTCATAAGCACGTCCTCTTTGGAACCAGCACATTAGACACGCCATTGGCCGCAAACAGCAAAAGACGACATCATCACTCTGCGATACAGATGCTGCATTGAGACTCCCCATGAATGATGAGCGAAGGACGGATGGAGAAGAGTGTCATGGATATTTCCGCGCTGACAGCAACATATGATGATAGTCCAGGTTAGCCAGTCGTAGTAGAGGCGTTGCGGCCTAGAAACAAAAATTTTCAGTTCGATACTGGCACCCGCCAACTCAGCGTATGAGTACACAGGATCGTCGCAGGTTAAAATGAGAGCTGATAGGTGTGGCGCCCACCTCAGATGCAAACTAAATTCCTTGGGTCTCACGCTATGAAAAAGGGATAGACTCCCTCGCTGTCTGGCTGATACAGACATTAGCCACCCACGACTTTAGTTTTTTATATATAGATATATAATACCAGTCATGTATTTATAAACTTCTTGTTTAAAAAACAATGAGGACTGTCTAATGTTGCATGTTCAAATTTAGTGTATCTATTCTGTTATGACGATTTGGGTAATATGACGTAAGCCATACGTAGTTTTTGTTACAGACAAAAACCGGAATCGAATCTCCATTATGAATAGATAATATCTCCTTTTCATATTTCGTTATTTTGCCATTTCTTTATTCTCTTCTTAGAACTTTTCCTGAGTTCCTTTCCATTTCAATTCATCATTCAATATGTATTCACTTTTCCTCTTATTATTATTTCTATTTTATCCGCAATCCTCCATTTTCCCCCCAATCTAACATTATTTGTTGAACTATATTTACATTGATAACCTTTTACGCAGTGAATGCTTTCCCGGTTATGCAAGGGCGTATTTGTCGGCTGAATATCCTATAAACTTATAAACACTGCGGCAACTGCAGCACTTATCCCCGAACACATAATCAGAAAATTTATAGAATACACAAATATCAATACCACTGGGTGTACCAAACAATATTTCTAATGCAAAAGATCAAATAAATGTGAATCTTTTTAAACACGTTTGAATTAACTAAGAAAAGACTAGAAATTGTTACGTGTAATCGATGCAGGCAAAATAGAACGAAATTCCAAAGCCAGAAAGGAACACCCAGAATTATTCTTGAACTCTGTGACGTCAGAGCTGAGCGTATCCTAGTAAATTATCCCAACAAACTAATTACCGAAAGGACTCTACGGCCAAATGTTGCTTAGTCATGTCATGGGAATTTTGGAAAAGAGAGGGCCAAGCGATGGCAGAAATGTAGCATCATATTTTTTGGAGGAAGGGAGGTACATTCTATTACTACGATAGTTGGACTCTGGACCCCTTGAGAGTAGTCGATAACTACCTCCACGCGGCCTAGAAAGAAATTAGGCCCAGAATAGTCATCCACACACTAATTACCAGAAGGACTCTATGCCAAATTTTGCTTGGTCATTGTCACGTAGCATTTTTTCGAAGAGAGAAAAGCCTAAGCGATAGACAGAAACGTACACACCAATTTTTTTGGGGGGAAGGAAGAGATCTATATTACTATGTTAGTTTTTGATTCCGGACCACATTGAGGGCAGGCGATAATGCCTCCATGCGGCCAAGAAAGAAATTTTATTACTACGGACAGTTGGAGTCTGGACCCCTTGAAGTAGTCGATAACCACCTCCACGCGGCCTAGAAGAAATTAGGCCCAGAATATCATCCACACAGATGTGAGCCGAACCGAAGAAATTAAAAGAAGCCTCTCGGATATAATGTCCACGGAAATGAATCAACTAAAAGAAATATCATCATCATATCCTCATCATGTCGCGCTGTTGCATAGCCCTACACTCGGCCACAAATCGTACATGTGCTGTATACACGGAGATCGTTTCTAACCCCCTAGACGATGTATCTAGTGGTCGCTTAAATGACTTCACAAGCATGCTCTATGTAGTAGGAGATTTAACTTTATTTCTCTCATCTCGGCTGTACGTGTGGACGTGAGTGCGGTCAGATAAGGGGGCACTACTACTGCTGGTGTGGTGGAAGGTGGTGAGCGCGCCTCACTGCTCGCTAGCACGCTCGACCGTGTCGACGTCAGACTCCTTGTGCTCTCTTCGCCGTCTCCTGGGGTCTGCCTCTGGGCTGCCTGATGACCGCTTAAGTATTGACGACCGCCACACATCCTTTTGTCCCTTGACGGAAGTCCTTTCTCTTTGTTCAAATTCCCTTTGTCCAGAGAAGTCTTTGTTACACTTCTTAATCCCCCTCTTTTAATTCAACGGAAATTCCTATTTCCGTTTGTACAATATCCAACAGCGCTTGCAGCACGGATATCCATACAAACTCTCGCCAACCCTCCCTATCACTCATTGCACCTGGGAGGTCCTCTGCTGAGCAAATAGCATCCTCGCATAGCTGGTCAATGTAGGTCCTTTCTGGGCGTCCACATTTGCATGTCCATGTATTGGCTTCCACAGGAGAATGTCGCTTATGAGCTCGTAAAAAACAAATATAAGTGCTACATTCCGTCATGGAATTTTTCTATAGATTGTCACCTTTGTATTTCATTTATCAGTTGTGTGTACATGTGTGTTCGAATCGACTATGACCCATGAATAAAGGCTATTACGCATTCCATATCGCCGTCCTACTCAAACGCCAAACAGACAGCGTCACGATGAATATCCCATTGCGGATATATATTATGTATATATGCTGTGGACTTCCACTTTATCCTCCTCCCAAGACTCGAATTATTGTATAAAACTGTTTTATAAAATAATACATATATGTCTTGTTGTTCTATTGCCAATTTGCATGTGCTCCTCTCATCTTTTCTTTGGCATATCTGATGGAAAATTGCGTGTAAACGTTGAAAACGATAGGCGAACGTAACAATATACAAAACAAGCAAGGATATAATTGGGACGAAAATATAAGTAATTATGTATTATTTATTTACTAACTCAGAAAATAATAAAACCGGATTTAATGAACAATTACTTGGTGTAATTGATCTCTAATATCATTGTTTTATTCTCCAATACATTAATATCAATCCTATGAATGATGTTATAAATTAATATCAATCCTATGAATGATGTTATAAATTTGATTAATTAGATAAGAAAGTATTTTACCTGAACTAGAAAGAATATATGCACCCTGAGCGTAAGTATTTAAGTTTTAATCTAATGAAGTTTTAATGTAATGAAATATATCAAAGATTAACGAAATTAAATAAGAACACATATAAAAGATTACAATTATTTTAATTATATTTTAATTGGTTTCTACCAATTATAATATAATTAAAATAATTGTAATCTTTTATATGCGTTCTTATTTAATTTCGTTAATCTTTGATAAAATTCATTACATTAAAACTTCATTAGATTAAAACTTAAATACTTACGCTCAGGCTGCATATATTCTTGCTAGTTCAGGTAAAATTCTTTCTATCTAATTAATCAAATTTTTTATTCAGTACTTTAGCATTGATTAACAAAATTTCAGTTGCCTGCAGTGGGTGAATGAAGAAGTTTAATTTACGGGTGTCAATTTTTAAACCTCTGAAAAAAAAGCAATAATACCAACAGTGTGTACCAAACAATATTCTAATGTAAAAGTTAAATAAATGTGAATCTTTTTAAACACGGTTGGAATTAGACTCAAAAGAATCTCAAATATACAAAACAGGCAAGGATATAATTGGGTTGAAAATATAAGTAATCATTAATTATTTATCTACTAGCACGACCTGTGGATATACCACAGTAATGATGATTTAATCATTACAGCGTTTGATATGTTTACTTAAAACTATTGCTAAAATAGTTCAATATATAAAGGGTATAAACAATCTTGATTTAACTCTCTCTCACTCTTTTTCCTTATTTTCATATTTTCATTATGTTCGATTGAAAGAGATTTGCATTACGCTTCCGCGCTCTCCACCCCTCTCTATCTTCCCCTGCTCTCTTCTTTCTTATTACATTTTTTAATGTTTAGCATGCCCTTTATTTATTTACAATAAAAACGGAATAGTACATTGTTTAACTGAGGTGACAGTACGTATAAGAAATAAGAATCCGTCGGATAAACAGCACCAGATAATCAGGATTTATAATTTTGCATTTTATCTTGTTCGATTTTGAATGTCTCACTTCTAATGAGGGGTGTTTGCAAGATGATAACGGTCGGAAGATTAAGGAATACGAGTATTAATAGATAGATAGTAGAATAACCCTTAACCAGGCCCGAAATACCAGGTTAGGTTGTGCTCAGTTTGAAGTATTGACTGACAAGTTGAAAAATAAAGAGTAAGGAATATCACAAATTAAATAAGTGTCATCTTATTATAATGGAGATTGTGTGTTTTTCTATCTGTAACCGTAAATATATATCACTACTCCAGTCACAATTCCCTTAGTTATTTACGTCACATTCTCCATGATTTTTACTTTTATTTAATTTTCAATTATTGATAGAATTGTTTTATATTATTAATACTGTTGACCATATCTTCAAACTAATAACATGCAAAGGTATTTATATAAACAACAAAATAGCGGTTTATTGTATGAATGGAAAGGCTAATTTGCATATTGATATTTAAAAATTGACTTTAATAAATATGCGTTTAGTATTATTCATTTCTAATTGTTTGATTTTATCTTAATAAATATGGTCAAAATTTCGGCGATAAATCTTAAAATAAATTTAGAATAGTTATTCTTTACTTCCAAATTTAAGTAAATTGTTAAATAAGTAAAATTTAGCAATGAAGACCAGGAGTGATATAAGAGGAAGTTTCAGTTGTTCTATTTTTCGATTATACACCCATCTGTTTCAAATCGTTTTATCTGCATTCTTATTTAGTGTCAATATCCTTTCATTACATTAAAAATGAGATAATTGCACCTGGAGTCCGCATAGTTAAACTAATACAAGAATGCATTGTTGAAAATCGTGATAGTAGGAGCTGAAAGATTTTTTGGGTATATGATATTCCTTTAGAATATGAAAGTTATATTTAAATGCAGAACATGGCATCATATTTTTTATGAAAAATAATTCGGTTTACAATAGAAAATCTGGAAGGGAAATCTAAGACTAAAATTCGATATTATAACTGGAAGAGAGGTATATTTAGTTTTCATTATTCAAGGAAAAATACGAGGTCCGTTAAAAGTATTGAGACTACATCTATATTCTTGTATTTCTATCTAGAAAATGAAAAAAAAAGGCCATACGGGCAGGTAGAGATTAAATGCTGCTACACTTTTGCAATTCACAGCTTTGCTCCAGTTCAGAGAAGATATTCATGTCGATGTGAAAGTATTTTTTATAGTAGGAATATTTTTTGTAATATAAAGTATGCTGAAGTCCACCACTTAAACTTATAGACTCTGCATGGCGCATTGATTCAATCAGCCAATCAACACGCTCGAATAGGTGGTGTGTTAACTATTTAATCACCGAACTTGAAAGCCCCTCAGTTGCTGGTATTTGACACGGACGTACGGATCAGCAACCAAGGATTCTAACTAACACTAAGGAAAAACAAAGGATTCTGCATAACACCAAAGAATAACCAAGGATTCTTCACTAAGGAACAACAAAAGGACTCTACCAACACTAAGGAACACAAGAGATCTCCACTGAAAATGGCCACAAAATTGTAACATTTATTGTTGGGCTTTTTTTTTCCATCGATGGCAAAATCTTTCCCTGTGAGTAAAAATACAAAACTCTACAAATACTATATTTTTTTATATTTGGTAGCTGTTAATTTCCCGCCTATAGGATCATCAGACGAACCTCCGTCGTGGTGGCTGGAGATCGAACATGCTTATACTACGCAGTCCAACATGTTACCCACTAGGCTACGATGAACACTCTTCTGATATTAAGTAAAGGACACCTAGTCGTCGGTATCAGCCAGACAGCGAGGGCATCTATCCCCTCTTCACTAGCGCTAGACTAATGAGATATTTTTTGCATCTGAGGTTGGGCGCCACACCTATCTTCAGCTTAACACTTTACCGCACAGATCCCTGTGCTACTCATACGCTGAGTTGGCAAGAGCCGCTATCGAACCAGAAACCTTGTGATTCCTAATCAGACACTCTACTGACTGAGCTACATATTAGTGGATCCTTTCCTTCCTTCCACTAAGGACGATGGCGTGGTGTCCAAAAATAAAAAAAAAAAAAAAATAAAAATGTATCTGTATTTGCGCAATTGACTCAGCAGGCCAATTCTTGAGTGACAGTCTTTGGTGCACTGAATGCATACAAACTGTGAGGCTTTCTGGTGGTGCTGGCTTTTCTCTCTCTTTCTGTCTCTCCTTTTTGTCGAGCTACATATACTACTCTAATCTTAGGGAGATTTATTAATTCGTAAGTAATCCCATAGTTTTTGATATCTCCATATTTATGATATCAGAAAAGGACCGGCGCTATTTTACAACAGAACATAACTTCAATCCTTCTTTATTATTCTTGCTTTGTTTTAAACACAGACGGCATTTATACAACAGTAGCAAGAGAAGCGTAAGTGGCCTTTTTTAAATCGCGATTTATAACGTTTCCTCTAGTTCCTTTATACGCTGAGTTGTTGTGCAACGTTTGATTAACAGTGTTTGTCGGAAATGTTCTGTTTTTGTCTGTTTTTCACTCCAACGTTTGATGAGCGGCCACGCTTCATTCAAAGAATCAGAATTTATTGCCTCTCTTCTTCTTCTTCTTCTTCTTCTTCTTCTTTACGCACATCTCGTCTCTTTTCTGTGAAGACAGCTGTGCCGTTTCTCTTAACATTAGCTCTTCGTTTGTTCGTTCTTTTTAATCACATTACCTGCTTCAGTGTATTTATCTTTGAAAAATGTACTGAATAGTCCCAAAAGGCAAAAACGTTTCACTGATCTGGAATTAGTTGGAACAGAAGGTAAATAACGACAGTACATGATTCTGGGATGATTCACAAACAAATTGTCTCGTTGCTATTTTTTTAAAAATGTTTAGAGATTACCAACAGATCTATATATCAACACTCTTGATGGGTAGCACAGGGATCTGTGCGGTAAAGTAAGGAGTTGATGGTAGGTGTGGCGCTCCACAGATGCTAAAACAATTTCCTTGGTCTAGCGCTATTGAAAATGAAATAGACTCCCTCGCTGACTGGCTGATACCGACTTTAGGCCGCCCCGACGACTTTACTTTTTATGATAATCGAAATTATTACAACGTTTCATATGTTTACATAAGAGCTATTGCGCTATAGTTCAATATATATAATGTATAGTAATCTTGATTTAACTCTCTCTCTCTCTCTCTCTCTCTCTCTCACTTTTTTCTTTCTTTCCTTTTTTTCATCATCCATTGAAACAGATTAGCGTTATCGTTTTCGTGTTCGCACCATCTGTTCATCTTTCTTCAACTTCTCTTTCTTTCTTTCTTAGTATATTTTAGTGTAGTAGTCTTTTTTTTCCTTTCTAATAAAAAACAGAATGTTACATTATGTAGCTACGATGACGACACTCATAATAAATAAGAATTCAGCGATTCAGCGACACCAGATAATCAGGATTTTTTTTTTCATTTCATCTTTGGACGATTTGGACAGTCATTCTTAACCAGAGGGAGTTCGAATATTGATAACCGTCGAAAGAAAGAACAAATATATATTATATATAAATATATATATTATATATATAATATATATTCACCAACCCCTCCGCACGAGCAGGATGTGACACAAGGACAATTTCTTAAGCGGAGTTTAACAGGTTTGGATTTAGAGTTTTCCTTCTGCTAGACTGGTTCCCTAGCCAAGGCTGAAGAACCCAGTCTGCTCTACTTTGTGCCCATAGCTGGAGCTTGGATGCATACTTTTCCCAAGTTCTATGTGAAATGCAAACAGTCTCGTCCAGAAATTGAACTCGGGACGACGAGTCCATTTCCTACAACTCTAACCATTAGGTTAGAGCTGTAGAAAATGGATAGAGATTACCAACATATCTATATAGTTATGAGTAGCACAGGGGTCTGTGCGTTAAAGTAAGGAGTTGATGGTAGGTGTGGCGCTCCACCTCAGATGCTAAAACAATTTCCTTGGTCTAGCGCTATTGGAAAGTGGATAGACTCCCTCGCTGACTGGCTGAGTTGGCGAGGACCGGTATCGAACTAGGAACCTTGTTGTTTCTAGCCGAAAGCTCTACCGACTGAGCTAACCCGGTCCATTTACCTGACAATCAAGTGCAAATAATTTTAAATAGATCTATTTCATCGATAGAGTAGTCATGTGAGTAATGGCAACGAGGGGAATACTCCAAACCTTTTGCCACCTGTTGGCTGTAGGTGGCGACCCGTGATGGTACCCAGGTGGCTGAGCAGTCCATGCCATGTAACACTCCACTTTGGCGTTTATTTGGGCTAGACGGTCGGTCGGAGAGCCCCCTCCCTCCAACCCTACTGCCTTTATGGCAAGCCCCAACCCTTTTTATCATATAGGTGCTAGAAGGCCGTGGCTGAGGGTCTTCATGACCTGGGAATGCCGTTAAACTCGCTGTATGTCTGATACCGACATTTGGCCACCATGCTGACTTTACTTTTTACTTATCCTTCACAACCTACAGCTTGGTATAAATCTGATGGTGAGGTTCCAGTTCTGGAGCTCTGCGGAATGTGGAGCACCCCTTCATCGCCATTGCTCCCTCGTCCACTCTGACCCGCAGTGGTAGAACCTGTTAGGGTCCCATCTATGGGTTAAATAGGAAAAGATTTTCATAAAAATTGTTCAAAAAAATTTCTACCACACTCTCGCTTATAACAAACTTGAACTTTGCCCTATAAACCTATCCCTTAAACTGATTTCCATAGAAATTAGCACCAAAGAACTACAAACAACCTACTGTCAAAATCAATAAAAATCCTTGAAAAAAGACATAATAAATCTGACTAGGGCCAGTTTAGCTCAGAGTGTCCGACTAGGTGCCACAAGGTTCCTGGTTCGATACCGGCCCTCGTCAAATCAGCGGATGAGTAACACATGGATCTGTGCGGTAAAGTGAGGAGTTGATGGTAGGTGTGGCGCACCTCCTCAGATGCCAAAGAATATCCTTGGTCTAGCGCTATTGAAAAGGGATAGACCCTCTCGCTGTCTGTCTGATACCGACATTTGGCCACCACGCTGACTTTACTTTTTACTTATCTTTCACAACCTACAGCTTGGCATAAAATAACCCAAGATGGATTGACATGCAGTTAAAATCAATCAATCAATCCAAAATGTTCATATCTTCCTAAATGGAGACTCATCTTTGGATCTATTTTAGTGTCATAATCTGGTCTTGCCCTTCTCCACGAGATACAGACAATATATTCTGAGCCCCACCGACTGGGAGAAATCAACAGTTTTATTACAAAATTTGTGGGTTCTGTTTTTCTGGTGACCCAGAAACAACAGAGCCCAAATTATTTATTCATTTTCCCATTAAACTAACCCTAAACCCCAACCCCAACCCAACCCTAAACCCTAACCATAGTTTTTTTTTCAAGTGACACCGCTTCGGCTACGGACTTCAATTGTAGCTGGTGTTTTTTTTCAGCAGCCAACGGCTAGCGGTTTTTGAGGCAGGAGGCCGGGACGGAACTCTGCGAATATACCCGTGTATATAATTGAATAAGATATAGATAAATATTTATTAAATAAATAAGATAATAATAAATATAATAATAATATGAGAAAAGACGTGATAAATTTGCTCAAATGCTGCCTTGTTCTAGGTCGTTCTCTTTTTTCCGAACAGATATCACCCTCACATAAGAGAACTCTTTTAAGTGTCTGACTTTCATACCTTTATTATGACTTCGTTCCTGTTGCCAAATTTCTTTTAAACTAGGGATTTTTTGAATATCAAAATAGTATTGAGCAAATACGTGACATGTTTGCTGAAATGCATAAGGAATGTCTCAGTTGCATAATCTATGTGCTATTGGAGAGTGGTCGACAGGCCACAGAAGTATTAGAAGAGAAGTAATACTCGCCAGATTGCGTATTGGGCACACCCATATTACCTATTCGTACCTGTTAAAAGGGGAGGGTGCCCCAGTGTGCTCAACATGCAAAGTACAACTTACAACCGAGCATATCCTTCTAAATTGTATCAGGCTTAAACATATCCGCGCCAATTAATATCAAGCAAGAAACCTGAAAGACATCTTTAAGAATACAAACCCCGAAAACATTTTAAATTTTATAAAAAAAAAAGCAACCTTTTCAAAAAAAAATATAACAGAACATAACCAATTATCTCCATAGAACCACTACTTTAAAGACTGAAATCCAAAATAACCTTTTTAGCATTAAATGACCCGCAGAGGTTGATATGTCCGTTAAACAAAACTCAAACTCAAACTCAAACCCTGTAATTCTGAGGGTCGAGTTTTTTTCATTTCACGAAGTGGAAAATCACTGGAGAGTTGAAATCTCGCACATAACGTGATTTTGACTCAGTTGCAGCCGAAATGTTAAGTAAGATAGACGCTTCCTAATTCGGCTGGACTCAGCTCCGCGCGATAAGTTATGGGCAAATAAATCTTGTGCAAGAAAAATACGGCTTGTAGTTAATTAATAGCATGACGAAAGGAGTTAGCCCAGAAGAAGCCTTTAGAAGTAAAGATGAAGCAGCTAGAATCTAGACAACAACATGACGACCAAAGAACAAAAGGAAACAGCTACTAGACGTAGCAAGAAAAAAATCTCCACTCTGTATATGCCTGTCTGTCTGTCTGTCTGTCTGTCTGTCGCTCTCTCTCTATCACTGGGTCTCTCTCGATTAAATACTCGATGTTGGCTATATACGACGATGGCTATACAACAAGCATTTATGCTAGATTTTTCTAGATCGTTTCCTTTTTTCAAACGAATAATTCATCACTCATCCACCCTTCGTAATGGTAATATTTTAAGTGTCTTAATTCCATACCTTTTTTATCTCTTTGTCCTGTAGTTAAATTTCTTTTTATTTGTAATTCTTTTGAATGGTAAAATAGTCCTGAGAAAAGACGTGACAAGTTTGCTGAAATGCATGATAAATTTATGGGATAGTATATACGCTATATTGTTCTTCATCGCCCGCACACCGTAATATCAATCTTTTAAGGGTCTTATTTCCATACTTTTATAATGTCTTCGTTCCTGTAGCGAAATATCTACACTCAAACACATTTTGACATTGAGTTATTTATTGTTATTCGTTTCTTGGTTTGTTTCTCATGATATAAATCATGTGTATACGGCGATTCATTCCGTGCAGGTGTGTTTATTTTGCACCTGCAATGGGAGTCAGTGGAGATTTTTCCATTGACTTTGGGGGGGTCATAGATCATCCTTTGGTGCGAGAAATAAATCAGATTGGGGGTTTAGTAGGACGGCTGAATCTGATTACCTGATACACGTGAGGGAAAACAGGAATAACTTTTGGGGAGTGTTTTATTTTGAGTCCCCAGGAAATACTGTCACTTTTTGTATTGCTGGCTTCAAGCGTTTGCGGGCATAGTAATATGGATCTAACAAAGAATTTCTACCACTCCCCAAAATGATGGGTTTGGGAACAACGAACAACATAAAAGTTCGGTCCTGAAGGGATACGGCAATAGATTAAAGAGGGCTTAGAATAATAAAACGTGTTTGTCACTTTTATCATAACACAGATGAAAAACGAACAATCAAACGTCTTTGTGTCCCCTGAGATCACTCGACAAGAATTCACGCTTGCGGTGGTATGTATTTGCCTAATCCATCCGCTACTGGCAGGATGAGACAGCAAAGTTAATTTTCAAGAGGAGTAAAGGCTGTGTTTTAATTCATTACTTTTCGTTTCGTAAACACAGTTTATCTTGGTAAGACCAAGAAACGTCCAGTCTGCCTACTATTTACCCTTACCTAAGAGAATAATAGATGGATATATGTCTTTCCTTTACATAGTTTCACAGATAGATGTTTACTAGATATTTGTTAAACTAGCAAGAATATGCGCCCTCTGTGCGTAAATATTTACGTTTTAAAGTAATTACATATGTTAAATCAAAAGGATGAACGGAATTAAATAAGCATATAAATAATTATACTAATCCTAATCATATTTTAATTGGTTTCTATATAGAATCATTCATGGGATTGATTTTAATACGCTGGAGAATAAAAGGATAACATTAGAGTTAAATAACAACACGTAATTATTTATTTAACACAGTTTTGCTTTAAAAAACAATTAAAGAAAGGATGCAAATTAACCACACCATATATTAAGTAACCCTTTATTTCTTAGTGATGTATAATACACATTGCATGATTTTAAATGCATCAATAACATGGGCTGTTTTGGGGCAAATCTAACTCAGATTTTCATAGAGACATGGTTAATAAATAACATTTATTTTATGTATTAATGTTAACCTTTTTGACTATAAATGTAATACTCATTGACAAATCCTCTTATTATAATGGAGATTGTGTGTTTTTCTGTCTGTAAACGAAACTATATTACTAATAGAGTCACAATTCACATAGTTATTTACATCATATTCTCCATGATTTTATTTATATTTAACCCTCAATTATTAATAAAATTGTTTTACATTATTATACTGTTGATCCTATCTACATACTAATAACATGCAATTGTATTTATATATACAAAAAATAGCGGTTTACAGTGTGAATGGGAAGGCTAATTTGCATAATTGATATTAAAAATTTTGATTTTAATAATATGTGCACAGTATAATTGATTTCTAATTGTTTGGTTTTTTATCTTAATGATAATGAGCAAAAATTTCAACCAATAAAATCTCAAAAGAAAATCCATTAAACAATATTAACACTAATTCTATTCTTTACTTCCTAATTCAACTAAATAGTTAAATTATGAAAAATTTACCAATGAAAGACGGAGTGAAGAAAAAGCAAGTTTTTAGTTGTTCACCTTCTGTTTCAGGTCTTTTTACTCGGCATCTTAATTTAGTTTTCATTAGCCTTTCTAAGTTTAACATAATATTTTTATTACATTATAACTTAAATACCTGCACCCGGAGGGATCATATATTTTTCTTAGTATACATAATTACTGAGGGTATTGAGACGTAAGCACTGATGTAGTTTAGGTTACAGACAGACACAAACTCTTTATTGTAATAAGATGTTTAAAAATGATCCATTGCTATAAATTACTACAAAAACAATCTCAATAAAATAGGAGCAGTTTGATTTTCCTACACACTATTTTCTTACATCCAGCTTGTAATAACATGGGTATATTTCGGTTCTATAAGCAGCAATGATCCTATTCTAGTATATAGAGTTTATTGCTACACAGACTCAACCACACAGGTTTACGGTCTAGGCACATAAGGGCAAGGTTGGGACAATCATATAGGTTCTAGGGCTGGAGGCGCCTGGTCTAATGGTTAGAGTCGTAGGAACTGGACTCGTTGAGAGGGGTTCTATTCCTGGACGAAGCTGTTTGCATTTCCCATGACGCTTAGGAAAGGTATGAATCCTATTCTCCCTCCAGCTATGGGTAAATAGCAGAGCAGACTGGACTCTTTAACCATGGATAGCTAACTAGTCTAGATAAATGAAAACTCTGAATTCAATCCTGTTAAACCCCGCTTAAGAAATTGACCTTGTGTCGCATCCTGTTCGTGTGGAGGAGTTGATAAATATATATATATAGGTTCTAGGCCTTGACATGAATAGCCAAACGATCGGAGGGGGCCTCTCCCGCACTCCGCTTAACGTAAGTAAGGGCCAAAATGGAGTGTTGGATGCTCAACTACTACTATTTCATCCTTAAGTATCACGCCTTGCTGTTATGGTTTGGCGATCGTCGCATTTGTTTTGCGCGGGAAGTTCGAAAAGACAAAGGAGAATTGAACAAAGAGACTGGAAAGGGAAGTAAGGACTTCCGGCTGAGGGACAAAGAGAAATATTAAAATGCGTAGGCGTGTCGTCAATACAAAAGCGAGAGGGTTAAGCAGTCAGCAGTCAAGGGTTGATCGAGTCCAGTCGGTTGAGTGAGTTCATTCGGACAGCAATCGTGAGACAGTTGACACGCTCTCCCCTCCCCTGTGGGGGCCGTTCCCGTTACTTAGCCACCATTCAACAAGACCCGAGCCGGCAGCGGAAAAGACACTTCACGTCTCCCGTCAGCAACCACCCCTCCTGCACTCATTGTAAGCTCTGTGCCTTCACCACCCCCACACAGAAGAAAATAAAGAAGGGTCCTCTCATTGTACATCCGTATCTGTTGTTATTGAAGTCCAGTAGTCGGTAGTGGCTGACTACTAACATACATCGCTTTGGGTACAGTGAAAACCCCAGTACTAACATACACGAATTTAGCGTCGTGAATTCGAAGCCAGTATATATAACATTGCCACCTACGGCCAAATAGCTGGCCCTATTGGCGGAGTCTTACCGCTCTGAATATGTGAAGTTGGTGTATACTAATGCCCCTACCGATATGGCCGATCTGTTAGGAGTCTATATAACACAAACATATTCATATGTTTCATGTCAGTTTGTAGAACATCAGAAATGTACGTGGGTGGAATTTTGTTCAATTCTTCACCTCTTATTCATCTCCACCCCCACCCCCACCCCGCTTCGAGAATCCACCACTTCACAAGACATATTGCAATATTAATCAAATACATTTAGAGACTGCCTCCCGTGGATATGAAACGAAGTAAATGTATTTATGATCTTCATATTATAGATAATTATCTCGCTACATTTATTTTATACGAGGCCTCACGACAATTGAACGAACTATTCCAATGTAACATCATCTCTTCAGGCATAATTATTATTATTGTGACATTTGAGTTAAAATTATAATAATCGACTCTTCAAACTTATTGAGGCTGAGTGACAGCAAATCTCCTCAGATCTCCAGAACTCTTCTGAGTATTCTAGCCGATCTTAACAGTGCTTATTATTATTATTATTATTATTATTATTATTATTTGATTCCATGAGTTTTCTTCACACCGCCTTAGCTAGTGATTCACTGGAAACAGTGACAGCAAGTGACGAGTGGCAGCAAGTCTCCTCGTGTCTCCAGGACTCTTCTGAGTATTCCAGCCAATTTTAACAATGGTGATGTTTAGATGGACTCGATTCTTCCTCTGATTTCCAACTCGTCCTAACTCTTTTCCAACCCCTTGTGGGCTGTTCTAAGAGTACCGATTACAATTGGAACGACCTTTTCCTTCAAGTTAGACAGTTTTTTATGATTATTATTTTTTTTATCTCCATGATATTTTTTCACACTCGCCTAAGCTATTGGTTCACTGGAGGCTGAGTGATAGCAAGACTGCTCGGTTCCTAAGGACTCTTCTGAATATTCTAGTTGATCGTAACAAGGCTGTTTTTGGATTGTCTTGTGTCTTTCTTAGATTTCCAATTACTCTAGACATTGGGACCGTTTGCAGGGTCCCAATTACAATTGGTACAAACTTCACCTTCATCATGCACAGAGTTACAGTTCTCTGGTCAGGTCCAAGTATTTGTCTATATTTTCGTTTTATTATTATTATTATTATTATTATTATTATTATTATTATTATTATAAGGATTTCACACTTGCCGTAGCTGGTGGTTCACTAAATACTGAGTGGCAGTCTTTTCAGGTCTGCAGTAAATAGCTATTTCATCTACAAATACCGTTTAATTATTAATAGAATGTGTTTAATCCTCAGTGGTTGGTTTCTTGGTGTAGTGTTTATCACGCTCGCTTCACACGCTAGAGGTCCTGGCGATACCTTCACAGTTTTAAATATTTTTTTAACTGATTTTTTTCTCATATCATTCTTAGATCAGACCATGGTAGTGTGGGCAATTCTTAGCTCAATAATAAATATACTACATATTCAGTCATTTTGTGAAAAAAAAATTAGAATTTTCTTTAAAATGTATTCTTAAGTGAACATGGGCGTTTGAATTGATGGCCCCTCAAAATAACCCATGAAAAATAAAATAATATGAAATTCGTATCACTGGGTAAATACGTATTTAAACGCAAATCAGTAAAAAAAAGTACCTGCTAGCGAAATGTTTATTAAAGCAACACAGAGAGAATAACGCATTTTCCAGCATAATTTGCAAGAAATAATAAGTGGTTTACACTGAATTTCAGTTTTAAACCTCCAAATTCAGTGGGATTAACTCTAGAAAGTATATAAAATTAATATTAGAATGTTAGATCAAAATCCGGACACTTTGGTCTAGAACATTTGTTACCAAACTTTTTTACTGCAATCCATGAGCAGAATAATTAAATATATATATACTAGCAAAAGTACCCGGTCCATGACCGGACTATATATTAATATTGGATGTTCACTAAAATTACACTAAACTGCTGGTATAGCTATAATAGAAATCAAACAGCGAACAATATTTTATCATCATCATCAGCTGATATACGGATAGTTCCGCAAATCTGTTGATTTTGGTTTAATTAATCAATTATATCCCTTAATCAGTAAAAATCAATTATTAAATTTGGTTTCTTAGTTAGAAGGATATTAAGGTGTATGCAAGATTTCGAATCTGAGTTAACCCCCCCCCGTTTCGGAGTTATACGTCGACACGTACATACCAAACTTCCTTTTATATATATAGATATACATTGGACTTCATTTCATATTCTACTAACATCTGTCCGGTAGACTGTGGTAAAAAAATTACGCTCTAAACTCTAAACTTATCGATGCAAACATTTTAAAAGGTAAGAAATAAAAAAAATGATACTTTTAATGGTGAGAAATAAGACAATATACATTAGAAGTAGAAATTTGAATCGGTTCTACTGTGGATCGAACCCGGGGCCTCTGTCATGTAAAGAGAGTGTGTCGTAATAACTACAACACGAGAAAATTAGCAAAAAATGCTAGGAATTAACGAGATTAATATTTCAGCAGGCTGAAGATGAATTAATATTCTATGTGGCGGTAATGTTGGTGTCCAAGTTAAAAGAAATTCCCACTACAAACATGATCAGTTAGTGAATAGCCATTTCATCTGCAAACACTGTTTAATTATTTATAGACTGTGTTTAGACATCAGCAGATTGTTTCGTGGTGTAGTGGTTAACACGCTCGCTTCACACGCGAGAAGTCCCGTGTTCGATCCCCGGCAAAACCTACACAATTTTAAATCTTCTTTTAAACTGAATTTTCTAATATTATTCTTAGAGCAGACTATGGTAACTTGGACAATTCTTAGCTCAATAATAAATACACTACATATTCAGTCATCTCGTGAAAAAAAAATTGTAAAATTTTCTTTAAAAAAGTATTTTAAAGTGAAAAGGTACGCTTGAATTGATGGCCCCTCAAAATACCCCATGGAAAAATTAGCTCCTCCTAGAAAAATGTTTCTTAAAGCAATACACTTAATAGTTTATAACCGAGAGAATTGCGCATTTTCCGGCCTAATTTGCAAGAAATAATGATTTTGTTTTTCACTGATCCTCCAAATTATCGATATATCGGAGATAGCTAATAAAATACAAATTAAAATCGTCCGCTCTTCGTAAATAGGAGTATCAATATCATCATGGACCGCTGTTAAAATGGGAACCCAACGGCTAAACGAGTACACTTGATAAAGCAAAATTTGAATTTGTGTACGATGACAATAAATGAAAAAATGGTTAGAAAACATTCTGATATAATTTAACCTCAAATTGAGATATTGCCGAACACCAGCCGAAATTGCTCAGTTGTGAAAGAGCGTTAGACTGAAGATCTAAAGGTTCCTGTTTCCGTCACTGGTTTCGGCATCCGGTGGTACGCAATAACAGCTGATATTTATTATCTATCTGCGACTGAAATATAAGCGTGTGTCTGTGTGTATTATAATTCTATTACTGCAAAAACGTTACATGATAGTAGGTCTTCTGAAGCAATACACTTAAAATGCCATAACTTAGAAAATAAAGCATTTCCCTGTCCAATTAACAATTTAATAATTTTCTTCAAGTTAGACGCTATTTTCTAATCAACCAAACTATACATATGAGCGAGATAAATACAAAATTCTAATTATGATCTTTCATTCCTTCTTTAATAGAAGTATCGGTATAATCTAGGGTCTGCCAATTTTGTTGTCATATGGGTATTTTAGAGAATAAATTTACCCCCCCTCCCCGATTGAAAAAAAATTACCAAGAATCAATTTAATGAAATTTTAGTGTTGATTTATAATATAGAGTCTGATTAATTATATCAGAGGATTTCAATAAGTCTCTATACGTCATTTACTTTAGTAAAAAAAAAAGTCACTATACGTTATTTATTTTATTAAAAAAAAAAAAAAAGAACAAAAAAAAAAAGAACGTATTCTGAATTCTGCTAAAAAATGTCATAATATTATTCTTTTTAAAATGTTTCCTTGCTTTTTTAATTGGCTTGCAAAGAAAAAATGTTTTTCAAAGATTTCTTCTGATCTAATTATTATGAAATGGTGGTGGGTTCATCGTAAAACATATTTCTCCTAATATATTTTAGGAAAAATCTATTTTAAATATAATTACATCAACAGTATCATCTTGTGAAATATAGGGGGAGGTAAAATATACACGCCAGATTTGACATCCCTAGTATACATTATACAAAACTAAGTGACATCCTAATTTCTTGTGAACCGCCAGAATTCAGAAACGTAATATTAGTTACAGGTTCCTCTGTGGATCGAACCCAAGACCTCTCGCGTGTGAAGCGAGCGTGATAACCACTACACCACGAAACCATTAGATACGGTAGCGGGTAGCCGCTGACTCACGAGACACAACGTTTTTCATGATAAAGTGTAAAGATATCCATTTAATCATACAGAAAATATGTCGTTCGCCTTTTTTTTTAATATTGAATTATAACTACATAAGTATTTTCAAACAACATGAATCGAACTTTGTAAATAAGTTTATTAAAATTGATGAGAATCTAAATTAATGTTAAACATTTTAAATTGATATATATATATATGTTATAGTTGGTGATTTTGTATTGTAGCGGTTACCATGCTCGCATCACACGTGGGGGCACTATGTTCGATCCCCATTGAAACCACACTAAGATTGTTTTGTTTTCTAAGGAATTTTCTTAAATTAATCACTTCCCAATTCCAGGGGATTTGTACCAACAAGCAGAGTTTTGATTCACGTTCAACGACTCATAATATTAAATACTTTTATCGTTTCCAGTAGCACCTGGTCCCGAAGTGTAGCTTTTGCCATCGGCAAAACCTCGATAGCTTCTTCGTGTTTGAGAGAGGGAAATACCTAAGAAATATGACCGATGGTCGAATGATTTGATCTTATCTTCTAAGAATAAACGACGTAGTTCTCTACAACTGTTTCTGTAGTGTAACTTTTACGACGCGAGAGGCTCTTGGATCGATCCTCAGTTGAGCCAAATTCGTTTGCTTTTTTGTTTTTGATGTTTGTTTTTAATCATAGGTATGCTCAATTTACGGACTTTTCATACGTACGTAAATTGTTAAAAAAAATTTTAAAACGTCAATAAAAAAAATGGAAAATTATCTTTTTAATGTTTTCTTTTACGTTTAATATAAAGAACAATCCCAAAATTATGCGTTAAAAGAAGAAGAAAAAAAACAAATTTGTGTTACATGTAACGTACGTTTTTGCATTTAAAATAAATTTACGATATATTGTTAATAACAGTAATGTAGTTTGGATGGTCTCGATTCTTCCTGTATTATTCACCCAAATTCTTTCCCAGAAATTTGGGGACCATTCCAAGGATACAAATTACAATTGACACGGCCTTCACCTTCATGTTCTACATTTTCTCAGTTCTCTGACAAGGTCCAGGTATTTGTTTATCTTTTCGCTTTCTTTCATTTTTCATTCGGTGGTCTACCGAAACGGCAAACTCAACGAGGTGACGGGTTCTCTTCTTCTTGTCATTCAATACTAGGTCTGGTCTCCTGACCGGGATTTGGTGTTCCGTCTGTACCTCGAAGTCCCAGTAAAATTTGTGCGTTTCATTCTCCAGAACGAGCTCTGACTTGAGCATATACAATTTAGTTGTATTATAAAAATTGAATGTCTTGCACAATTCCTAATGGATTACCTTTCCACCGAGTCGTGCCTAATATTGTACTCTCTTTGTGCTAGTTTGCTGCATTTGCTTATTATGTTATTAAAGTTTCACCTCTGTCTCCACAAGTTCTGCACTTGCAATTCTGCTGTGCCTTGTCTAATTATTATGATTATGATTATGATTATGATTATGATTATTATTATTATTATTATTATTATTATTATTTACTCCTTTTTAGTTTTCACATCAGTATTAGCTGATGGTCTTTCACTGGAGTCTGAGTGACTGCAAGTCTCCTCAGGTCTCCAGGACTCTTCTGAGTATTCTGGCAGATGACAGCAGTGCAGTGTTCTGAATGGTGTCAATCCTTCCTCTATTTTCAAACTTTCCAAACCCTTTTCCAATCCTATTGGGAACGTTCCGAGTGGACGAACTACAATTGGTATCACTTTGACTTTCATATTCCCTAACTTTTTCAGTTCTCTGGCAAGGTCCAGATATTTATCTATTTTTTCATTTTCCTTTAGCTTCACCCTGTGATCTGCTGGAACTACAAAATCCGCCAGTTGACAAGTTCTTTCTTTTTTGTTTATCAACACTAGGTCTGGTCTTCTTGCTGGGATAAGGTGATCTGTTTTTATTTCAAAGTCCCAGAGAATTTTATGCGTTTCGTTCTCAAGAACAGATTCTGATTTATGCATATACCATTTTGTTGTATGGTCAAAATTTTTTTTGCATAATTCCCAATGGATCCCCTTCCCAACCCTGTTGTGTCTAGTTTTGTACTCCCGTTGTGCTACTTTGCTACATTCGCAGAGTACATGGTTTACAGTCTCATCTCTATTACCGCAAAGTCTGCATTTACTATTTTGTTGGGTCTTATTAATTTTTGCTTTGTTTGATATAATTAACCATCCAGTCCGTTGGAAAATTTTTTTTAAATATCTGAGCATTTAAATAGATTTTCTAATATAATATACATGTTCTTGGGCAAGCAGGTTCTGTTGTTTATAAAAATGTTATGACTTTCCTATGATTTTCTTGATTGGTTTAATTTTCTTCTTAACATTTTTACAATACTTCTGTTAAAATTCGTTTAGCGAAACTCTTTAAATTACACATTATTACATTCTATATTTGATTTATATTTCCAGTTTTGTTATATTATTTTGATATTAGTACGTTATTATATGCCTGTGAAAAAATATTCTACGAGTAGAATATGACACAAAGGCCAATTTATTAAGTGATTAACCGGATTGAATTAATCAAGATTAAATGGCCCACGCTCCCCAACGATGAAGGATAATAGTTGAACTTATACCTTTCCCAACCGCCATGTGAAATGCAAACAATGTCATCCGGGATTTAAAGAGGTCAAAAACGAATGTAAAAAAATAATACATAAATATATATATTTATATGAAAAGTGAATGGAAATGAATCTGACAGTATGAAATAAATAATTTTAGAAAAAACAACGTCATAATATCATTATAATATAATATCATTATAACATATCATAATATCATTATAACACCATGTGTTTGTTTTTTCTAAAAATAGTTATTTAATATATATATATATATATATATATATATATATATATATATGTGTGTGTGTGTGTGTGTGTGTGTGTGTGTGTTGTGTGTGTGTGTGTGTGT
>CM042155.1:12460860-12485860 GCA_023376005.1 Doryteuthis pealeii
AAAAAATAAACTTTTATGTGTTTATTTATTATTAGACCAAGTCAAAAGTTTTGCAATATTTTGATACATGCTAGTGTTGCAAGATGGGTACATTATCCTGACTTTTGTGAGCTAGGACTACTAATGGAAGGGGGAGGAAGAAATAGATAAATGAGAGATGATAAAGGTTTAAAAAATAGTGATGACCCAAAACAGGATGAACGATGATTTGACCGTGGGGTGACCCCGAATGGAGAACTGAGTGTCAAGCGGAAGTCGGGCGTTGACCGGAACCAGAAGCTTCGGATGTTGACCGGAAGTCACGTGGTGACGTGGAACAACGAACAAAGGTATCGTCCTCTTTTTGCCTGCCGCCGTCGTAGGGTACGGATGGGGCCTCTAGTGGCTAGTGTGGGGTCACGATAATCAAGTAGTGTTCTCTCTCTCTTTCTCTCTGCCTTTCCTCCTCTCTGGTACGACCCCACTGGACGAGCACGATAATAAAGGAGCAGTTGTGACTACATATTTCTCGGGTTGTAATTTCTATCAACACCATTTTAGCACTGTGAATTTGGAGGCACGTGGTCGAGACCCGCTATATAATATATACGCCGCCGCCGCCTTACCGTTATCGTAGTAGCGCTCGAAAAAAAGGACAACGTTACTTATATCATTTTGGTACCGTGAAAATATACCACAACGGTACACTAGTGTGTAGCGCGTATATCATTTTACCAAGGTGCGTCGATTACTGGTTATCGTCATAGGAACTTGATACGGATCACCGAGTCAATATATCAAATGAGGTTGTTTGCATTTTAATTCAGATAGTTTAGATATCTTCTTCTATTTATTTAATTTAGATGGTTTTATTCTGTTTTATTCTTTTTATTTAATTCATTTTGTCGTTTTCTTGGATGTGGTAATTGCGTGATGTAATGGTTATGATCGTAGGAAATCAAGGACGAAGCTGTTTGTATATCATATAGCGGTAATAACTTTAGAAAATAATGAATCGGACTATTCTTCTTTTAGCTATGGGTAAATAGTAAGGCAGACTTTGCTCTTTAACCTTGGTGAGGCAATGAGTCTAGCAGAAGGGAAACTATTAGTAGCATTTTCATCTGACCTTGTCTGAAACATCATAACAAATAGGTTTTTCACTCAAGTTGTCTTTCCTTACCCATTTTCTATCTCACTGCTGAAAATCTTGTCTGCTATCTGATCATTTCCTGTCTCAGACTCTCTCTCTCTCTCTCTCTCTCTTGTTCTTTCTCTTGCTCTCATTCTTTCACTCAGCTTGCTTTCCTCTCTCTCTCTCTCTCTCTCTCTCACTCTTTCTCTCTCTCTTACTCTCTTACTCTTTCTCTCTCTCTTTCTCTCTCTCTCTTTATATCTCGCTCTCTTTATAATATATATATATATATATATATATATTATATATATATATATATATATCTTTCTATCTCTATCCCCCTTTCTCTTTCTATCTCTCTTTCTCTTTCTAAATTCAAACCAAACACCTGAGAGATCCAATATACAGTGCCAAGAAAAGAATGAGGAAGATTACTCGTCTGCGTTGAGGATGGTGTAGATTTGAAATCTAGAGAACATTATGAATACGCTAAGATGATCTCAGAAAGACTAATTACAGTTGCCAATAAAAGCAAGTGCAAAAGTGCAAGACAGACAGAAAAGCAAGTGAAACTAGAAAAAATAATCAAGAAGACAAATAGTGCATGGTCACTTCAAGCGACAAACTGGTGATATTTTACATGAAGTGAGAGAGAAGACCTACCTCGTGCAACACGGTGTGACAGAGAGAGTGACGAGTGTGAAGACTTGCCGTATTCTCGAAGGAAGCGGGCTAGGTTTTGCCTGGCGTGTAGGACTGACCTAGAGTCGAACCCGCTTCCTTCAGAATGTGAGAGCTGTGGACGATCAGTGAAATAAGAAATAGCATAGTGGCCCGGATGGAGGTGGTCGCACCGTGCTGACGAGTGTTGCACGCGCTGCACAGACAATTATGAGTGAGGAGCCCGGATGTGGTGAAATCGAGGTGTATTTAAAGGACTTATTCTCACAGACCAGCGAGAACGACTGTAGTAGTACTTTGTTGTCGAGACGGGCGGGACAAAGAATAATTTTGGATATTGGATTTTGGAGGCGTGATACAGTTTGGGAGTGGTTAGACTGTCGATTGGAACCTTCCGTCAAACTTGACTGTGACTCCCCCCCCCCACAACACACACTGATTAGAACCTAGACATGGTTATGAAAGGGAAATCTCGAAAGGAAAACGGAATTACTTATAATGGCAGCACAAAATGATTCCATACCGTTCAATTATATCAAAGCTAGATTAGGTAGGATTTATTTGTTTGGTTGGTTGGGTTTTATGGTATGTCAACCCATTGAGTCTTTATATGCCAAAGCCGTTTTGGTTTTATTCATTCTTGATGGTTGCACAATTTTTTAAATATATTCTTTTTCTATTTAACCCATAGAGAGGACCCTAACAGGTACTACCTCTCTGGGAAGAGAGTGGACCTACTAGCAAAGGTGATGAAGGGGTGCTTGACATTCCTCAGTACTTCAGAAATTGAACCTCACCATCACATATAGGTTAACGTCATACCCAGGATATGTTAAGATTCTTGTGTCCATTTTAGGCTGCAGGTGAGAGCACTTTCAATGGAGGTCTGTTTTGAGTGGAATCCTTGGTTGTTCCTCGGTGTTAAGTAGAATCCCTGGGTGTTGATCTGTTCTTCCATGTTAACTACGAGAAACTGAACACTTTTCTAAATCGGCCATTAACTAATTAACAAACCACGTATTCGAGCGTGTTGACTGGATGATTGAATCCAGGCGGCCACGAAGGGTCTATAAGTTTAAGTGGCGTGCTCCAGCATAACTTATATTAGAATAGAATATTCCAACACCCAGCCACCTCCTTCTAGCACATATATCATGAAAAGGAAGCGCGTGGTGTAATTGTTAAAGTCATAGGAAATGGACTCGTCGCCCCGAGTTCAAATCCTGGATGTGGTAATTGCATTTCACTTAGCGCTAATACCCTTGGGAAAGGTATGAAGCATATTCTCCCTCCAACTATGGATAAATAGTAGGGCAGACTGGGCTCTTTAACCTTGGTTGGGCAACCGATCTGGAAGAAGGAAAACTCTGAAATCAAACCTGTTGAACCCCGCTTAAGAAATTTACCTTGTGTCACATCCTGCTCGTGTGGAGGGGTTGGTAAATATATATGTATCATGAAAAGGATTGGCACTTGTCATAAGTCCAATACGGTTGGGACAATCACATATGTGCAAGGTCTTGACGTGACTAGGGTTTGACGTGTCAGGGACTGCTCAGCCATCAGATTAGATAGGATACAACAAGAAGTGTATGATGTGTGGGCACAAAGATGAAAGAGTTAATCACATAACGAGTGAAGGCAACAAACAAAATATAATGTGTATCAAAAAATATCGAGATTTAAAAAAAAATTTTACGACACACCTTGTATTCTGAAAAGAAATATCTTTCCATTCATTCTTCATTTCTATCTTGGTAAATACAGCCTTAAACTTGGTACTTTTTTCACACACCTTGTATTCTGAAAAGAAATAACGTTCCATTCATTCTTCATTTCTATGTCGGTAAATACAGCTTTAAAATTGGTACTTTTTGACACACCTTGTATTCTGAAAAGAAATAACGTTCCATTCATTCTTCATTGCTATCTTGGTAAATACAGCTTTATACTTGGTACTTTTTGACACACCTTGTATTCTGAAAAGAAATAACGTTCCATTCATTCTTCATTTCTATCTTGGTAAATACAGCTTTAAACTTGGTACTTTTTGACACACCTTGTATTCTGAAAAGAAATAACGTTTCATTCATTCCTCATTTCTATCTTGGTAAATACTGCTTTAAACTTGGTACTTTTTTTGACACACCTTGTATTCTGAAAAGAAATAACGTTCCATTCATTCTTCATTTCTATCTTGGTAAATACAGCTTTGAACTTGGTACTTTTTTCACACACCTTGTATTCTTAAAGAAATTAAGGTTCCATTTTTATTGGTTAATACAGTTTCCATCTCGATACTTATTTGACACACCTTGTATATTCACAATTCAGAATCCTCCTTAGAAAATGAGACGCTTAAGATTTTCTGGGATTTTGCGATACAGACGGAACACCACATCCCGGCTAAAAGATTATACATTTTGTTAATTAACAGGAAAAAATTAAACTATCATCAAATGGATTTTGCTGTTCTGGTAGACCACGGTATAAAAATGAAAGGAAACAAAAATATAAACAAATACTTGTACCTTTCTGTAGAACTGAAAAATAATGATAATAATAAATTGTGGAACATGACAGTTACGGTGGTACCAATTATTATTGGTGCCCTTGAAACTGTCTGTTCCTGGGGGGGGGGGGGGTAAACCGATTAATGGCATTTCAGTTTATTTCAATGGGGAAAATTGATTTGATATACAAGTGAATCGAGTTACGAGCGAAAAGAATTAAACTTGTAATACATGCTAACACTGTATATTTAATCTAAAAATATTTCAAATATTACATTACCATGCATTGTAAAATAGGATTTCCTCGTGCGGAAATTATTAATGAGCCTTTCCACGCTGAGCAAGTCTCGATTGAATTATTACATCACTCGCTGCGTGAATCTCACGGGACTTCAAGCTAGAATTTCCGAAAGAAATAATTCAAATTATTAGTATCTCTAATGACCATGAATATATGAAGCTTCCTAATTAATGGAAGACATCAAAGTTATTTCCAGACCAGTCAGTTACATAAGTTCAATACATGTATACTGATCAGTTCTAATTTTAGATCAGAATCAATACACGACTGCACCTCTGCAGAGAGATAATACACCCCCTTAATGGGGCCACCTGTTGGCCGTGGGTGGTAAACCGTGATGCCTAGGGATGAAATGCTGCTGGATGAGCATTCAATGATTCCACTTAGACCTTTACTTAGGCTAGACGGGCGTTTGTAAAGCCCCCCTCTGATTAATCGGCTGGTCATGTCAAGCCCTAGCATCTATATGATTGTCCCAGTCGTATTGCTCTCGTGACAAGCCCCAACATTTTTATCATATGGGTGCTAGAAGGCGGTGGCTGAGGTTCTTCATGTCCTGAGAATGACGTTAAACTCTATCTGATGGTGAGATTCCAGTTCTCGAGGTTTTGGGAATGTGGAGCCTCCCATCAACACCATTTCTCCCTGATCCACTCTGACCCGGAGTGGTAGTACCTGTTGAGGTTCCATCTATGGGCTAAATAGAAACATGTGTTTATAAAAAAAGTAAATTCCATTAAGAATGACTTTATTTCAAAACTGTATCGGTATTAATTGACTCACTGAGGTTGATATGCCGTAAAACAAAACTAACCAAACCAAACCAAGAATTATTACAACCAACGTGATTTGTTCATGTATATGTACCTGTATATAGATGTATATATCTATCTATTCATATTATAATTCGCTCATATATATCTACTTATATATCGATCGATATATCTATCTATTCATATTGTAATTTGTTTATATATATATATATATATATATATATATATATATATATATATAATTCAAAAATCCCGAGAAGAAATCTTCCTTTTTTAAAACGTGTTGCAGTTTACAGAGCTCCGTGTGCTCTTATTGTTATATTCACAGAGCAAATTTGTAAGTAAAAATATAACAAAAGACTCAGATATTTTGCATTATAGTCTATTTCAGGAAGCTTCAGGAAGACATAGTGTCTAACACCCCCAAATCATCAGATGCGAATGATGAATTCATCATTCGTATCTGATGATTTGGGGGTGTTAGACACTTTGTCTAAGCTTCCTGAAATAGGCTATAAAACAAAAAATCTAAGTCTTCTCTTATATATATATATATATATATATATATATATATATATATATATATATAACTCTTACTGCATTAAATGCATTGGTTAGAGGACAATACACAATATCATCACGTAGTGAGTTCAATCCTTGGCATCTCTCTTTTGTTTTGTTGGAATTTTTATTCTAAGGCGTGTGCCAAATGGTCACTTCTACTTATAGACTCGCCGACTACCATGTGACCAGCCTTGTTATCCAATCACTGGCATTGCTGCTGCTGCTGTTGTTGTATTTATACTGGCTGATTCTAATCTTAGCTCACTGCTACTTGGAACTTCTTGGACGACGGACCTAAAGGATTCACTTACCAAAGGATACTATACCACAGGACTTATTGACTTACCAAATAACTCGGGACTTACTTACTTATTTACTTTGAGTTCTATCCAACTGGCCAAGGATGGCGGCCAGATACTTAACATGTTTACCTCTCAATTTCAGATCTGATATTATCTTGAACGTCCGATTGCATTTGTGACACCGTTTCAAGACAATTGGAAACTGCAACTGCCCGGTTATTTAACGAAGGAAAATAAATACTTTCTTAGATTATACGAGACAATAGACGAACGGAAAGAAAAACAGTTAATCTGAAAATGCTTAAAACACTGAATATACGATCACCTCTACACAGCACCATCCAAGGTGACGGCTAAGGCGAATACATTTGGTCACCGGATCTCATCTGTAACACACGATATTTTATTTCATTATAAGATTCTTCGTGCATAACAGACATACTCACGCGCATTATAGCATCAACGCTTTCTAGTAATATCTATTCAGCATTTTCTTTCTAGTAATATCTATTCAGCATTTTCTTTCTAGTAATATCTGTTCAGCTTTTTGTTTCTAGTAATATCTGTTCAGCTTTTTCTATCTAGTAATATCTATACAGCATTTTCTATCTAGTAATATCTATACAGCTTTTTCTATCTAGTAATATCTATTCAGCTTTTTGTTTCTAGCAATATCTATTCAGCATTTTCTATCTAGCAATATCTATTCAGCATTAATTCTGAACAATGCTAATTCAATCAGTCTGCCATAATCAATTATAAAAAAGCCCTTTAAATTATTATACTTTCTTTTCACCCACTACACTAATGAAAGATTATCGAGAAGGAACACAAACTGGAGTACTTAAGATTGGGATACT
Organism: Doryteuthis pealeii; assembly: GCA_023376005.1. Classification (NCBI taxonomy): domain Eukaryota; kingdom Metazoa; phylum Mollusca; class Cephalopoda; order Myopsida; family Loliginidae; genus Doryteuthis; species Doryteuthis pealeii. The sequence goes on from CM042155.1 coordinate 12,467,969, forward strand.
TCTCAGTCGGTAGAGTGTTCGACTAGTAACCTCAAGGTTCCTGGTTCGATGCGTATGAGTAGCACAGGGATCTCTGCGGTAAAGTGAGGAGCTACCGTTGGGTGTGGCGCCCCGTCTCATACGCTATAAACAATCTCCTTGGTCTATCGCTAGTGAAAAGTTGATAGACTCCCTCGCTGGTACCGACTCTAGGCCTCCCCGACGACTTTACTTTACTTACTACTTACATAAATCCCCAAACCGGTAAGAAACGGCTCCTTAGCCTTGGCCGGCGACTCATCTAGGACAAAGAAAAGTCCGATACAAAACCACAACTGCCTATCGGGTTTACTTCATCCACAGGAAAGGCTAGGGGAGTAAACCCCGAAAAAATCAGTAGCCGGAGTCCCCACTGGTGTGATGCTGCAATTCCGTGCAATCCAGCAATTCCTGAGACACTACCGCTGACAAACTGCATTGGCTTCTTGTCTTTCATTTGGATCTCAGCAGCAGTGTGGAAAGGGGGGATTTGCTATATATATATATATATATATATATATATATATATATATATATATATAATTATGGTTTCAATCAAATTGAAATGGTTTCTTGAAGAACCTACTCTACGTTAACTAAGTCGATTTAATTACATCGACTTAGTTAACGTAGAGTAGGTTCTTGAAGAAATCATTTCAATTTGGTTGAAACCATGGTAGACCCTGAATTTTTCCTTAAATAATAATATTAGTAGTATTATTAAGGCTCTGTATTTTTATTATATTGAGCACTTTTGGATTATTTACTGACGCCATTGCGACGGAAAAGTTAAATCGGCAATTGGATACTATATATATATATATATATATATATATATATATATTATATATATATATATATATATATATAAATGGCTAGAAATCCATTCATATATATTCTGTGCCAAACACTTTGGTGTTAATCTATTGTTCTCATGTTTGTTAGTGCATAAATGGGATTACATGAGAATTTCTAATAGGATTTTGCTTCACACTGTTAATTCTACTTTCCCCCAGAATGCCGTATTCTTGTCGACCGACAGTGACTTTCAAATTGACCCCCCTTTTCTAAAAGCATTCCCACAGACGCACAACACACGTGAGACGAGTAGGCAGTGCATATTTGTTTTGTTGACCGCGTCAGTGTAAGTGTTAGCAAGATAAAACATGGACGACCATAGTTCAATACGCATGCGCAAATAACCCATTGTGTGTTTAGTTTCGTATAGGAAAATCTATGAGGTGTGTTCGGTTCAATGGTAATTGGATTGCCGCACAACGGTGGGGCTAATCAATGGCATCTTTATTTGGCACACGTTTCTTTATTGTGTTATATCAGCCGATGGCTTCGAGAAATACGTGGACCATTGATAGTTCATGCTCCAAAGAATCAAACAGATATGACTGAAATAATGTCATCAGTTTGCTTTGTTAACAATTGAAGAAAAATGGAATTTACATATCCTATCTACCTATCCACTATCTACTCCATATCTAATTATCTATGCTGACTCGCTTTCTTTCCTTATCTCTCTTTATCCCTCTTTCTCTCTCTGTTTCTCTCTCTCTCTCTCTCTCTCTTTCTATTACTCTCTCTTTCACATATTTCTCTCTATTACTCTCTCTCTCTCTATTAAACCCTCTCTTCGTCTCTCTCTCTCTCTCTCTATTACTCTCTCTCTCTCTCTTTTGCATCTCTCTCACTGTGTCTATTACTCTCTCTTTTTCGCATATCTCTCTCTCACATTATTACCCCTCTCTCTCTCTTTCACATCTCTCTCTCTCTCTCTTACTCATCTCTCTCTCTCACACACTATTACCCCCCTCTCTTCTCTCTCTCTTCGCATCTCTCTCTCTTTTTCTCTTCTTTCTCTCTCTCACTCTCTCTCTCTCTCTCTCTCTCGCAACACTCACTCTCTTACTCCCTCTCTTTCTCTTTCGCATCTTTTTCTCTTTCACATCTCTCTCTCTTTCGAATCTCTCCCTCTCTATATACATTACTCTCACTCTCTCCCCTATCGCATCTCTCTCTTTCGCATATCTCTCTCTTTCTCTCACTATCGCATCTCTCTCTCTCTCTATTACTCTCTCTCTCCCTATCGCATCTCTCTCTCTCTCTTTCGCATCTCTCTCACTTTCTCTCTCTCTCTTTATATATATATATATATATATATGTGTGTGTGTGTGTGTGTGTGTGTGTGTGTGTGTGTGTCTCTTGGACTATATATCCGACCTTAAAAAGCATATTATAAGGTTATAATAATAACACCTAACCCTAACTTTTACCTTCTATTGTATTTTTACTTCCAACATTATTGAGTTTTTCTCATTGATGTTGAGAATTTCAGTTTTACACTTAAAATTTATCTTATTTTTAATCCAAAATACGCATGTTTATACAAATATTTAAAAAAAAACATTCCGTCCCAGAACATGAGCCTTTCTTGAGCTGCTCGTGCCAAACGGTTAACTATTCTTTCTTTCTTTCATAAATATAGTTACTCTTGAGGAAGACCGTTTTTTTTTTAGGTCAGATATCTCTCAGCATACTACTATTATCATTAGTTTTTTCTATCTACTTTCAATTATATATATATATATATATATATATATATATATATATATATATATATATATATATATATATATATAGGGTGACCAAAAGAGGAAAAAAAGAGAACGCAAAATTTGTTTTTGGGGAGAGGTAACCCCGTGTATATACTGATGCAAACTACCAGCACAATAAAACAAAACCCAAATACTGTGTTTTGGGGTCACCCTCTCTCTCTCTTTCCCCTCTCTCTCTCTCTCTCTCTCTCTCTCTCTCTCTCTCTCTCTATATATATATATATATATATATATATTATATATATATATATATATGGTATGTCAAAAACGTATGGAGATTGAAGCTGTATTTGCCAAGATAGTAATGAAGAATGAATGGGACGTTAATTTTTTTCAGAATACAAAGTGTGGCAAAAAAGTATCAAGTTTAAAACGTATTTACCAAGATAGAAAGGAAGAATGAATGGAATGTTATTTTTTCAGAATACAAGGTGTGTCAAAAAGTACAACAAATCTCCATACTTTTTTGACACACCTTGTATATATATATATATATATATATATATATATATATATATATATATAAGATGAATGTCTTGAGTGTGTCATTAAAAACAGCCACAACACATGGCATCTCGACAACAACTTAAAACACCAGCTGAAAAAGAAGAACCACTTAGAAACAGATAAGAAATCAGAACGAACCATCAATGAATACGAAGTAAGAAGAAATGCAGAAGCCGTCACTAAGCCAGACGAAGTATAATCTACAAGAGAGAAAAAGATAAGATCAAGTATGAGGAAAACAACCACAGGTGTTTCTCATAAGATATATACCGGCTAAGTTAAAAGATGGTGTACAACATAACAAACTCAAAGCATATTTGCACCCCACACTACCAATTAACACATACGTTCATGTTTAATATTTAGTGTCTTATTCCGATGCTTTGGGATCAGATGATGTCAGCATCCCTACGTCAGAGAGTCTCAACATTCTCCGGGTCAGCGAATGCTAATTCCATCTCTACTTATATATATATATATATACATATATATATATATATATATATATATATATATAAAAGGGTATGAAAACACACAATGTTATTAAAAAGAACATATATTTTATATCATTTTCATTGCTAATGTTGACAATATTTCGATTTATAAAAAATCATCATCAGAGCATATGATTAGGTCCGTTATTAGATGGAAATGTTTTTAATCCGGACTCATCGAGAGAGAAACAGAATATATATATATATATATATATATATATATATATATATATATATATATATATATATTTGTGTGTGTGCGTGTGCGTGTATGTGTTTGTGTGTGAGCTTATCCTCCTGCTTTCACGATATTCGGCTGCTCGATATTTTTAATTCGTAAGACCTATTTAAAACATATGTAAACCTAACTAGTTTGAGTAAACCGTTTATATATATATATATATATATATATATATATATATATATATATATATATATATATCGGCGTGGATTTGTGTGAGAAAATAGAGATCTGATGGTAGATGTGGCACTCCACCTCTAGCACTAGTGAAAAGTGAGTATATTCCCTCGTTGTCTCGCTGATACATAAGTACATATAACTCCCTCGCTGTGTGTGTGTGTGTGTCTGCGTGTGTGTGTGTTTGTGTGTGTGTGTGTGCTTGTGTTTGTGTGTGTTTTGCAAACACCTTTAGTTAACCACCTCATTCATTAGTTTCACAACTAAAAAGACTTTTAAAACTTACCATGAATCAAATTGTCGTAGCAAAAACATAATCTATTTACTGGACTCCATACGCTGCCAAAAATAATGTACTGGAAAGTCTGAATGGTAATGCTACTTTAGACTAAACTAGAAGCCGCTATCCGGCGTTGCCCGGGAAAAGAAGCATAATAAAAAAAGTTGGTCTTGCAGATCTATTGATTGTTTTAGTCTTACATAATTGATTTGTTTATGTTTTAATCCCAAACCTCACCAATGACTTTCCCTTCTCTTACTGAACAAATCCTAATTGTTAAATATATTCCCAGATATGAATAAAATATTAATTATTTTTGCTCAAAAAACAGGTCTGGTGATAATTCACTATCACAGACCTGCTTTTGAGCAAAAATAAGTATGTGTATATATATTCAATTTGTCATTAATTCTTTTTTGTAGTTTCCTCCGAACATACATACATACATACACACCAACTGTCCTTTAAATATGTATAGATAACTGTTAGACTTATTGTTGTATATAAGGTGTGCTCCAATTCCCACCCTGAATTTATAGACTAGGCGAGGTCACGGCATCTAAAAAACACCAAAGCTTGGGCCCTTCTTCATTCATATACGTGATGACAGATAGAATGGATGACTGGAACCTGAATCATCTAAGAGAATAACTTGTATCATGATTATCTGTGCCGGTCATCAAAATAAGGAGATTATGTTGCTACCCAATGCTCCCTGAACACCGTAAAAACAATCAAGGGGAACTAGAGAATTACAATGAAGACAACGTGGCTGTGGCTAGAAGAAAACGACATAACAAACGATATGATTGCGTTCGTACAGCAGATTTCCTGGAAAATCTGCAGAAAAAAGTGTGTTGGAGGACCCTCATATGCCTGTGTGGAGATGCTAAACACTGTATTAAAGCCCTGGATAAGAAGGATAGCCAATGGTAGGCCATATGTATGGCAGCAGGATTCGGTCACCTGCCACACCTCTGGGAAAAGACAAAAATGGTTGTCGGCGAATTTTTACGACTACACCAGTCCGAATGTTTGGCCTCCGTACTCCCCAGATATTAACCCGATGGATTATTATGGTATTTGGCGCTGTTGCGAAAGACACCAATCGCTGTGCCAGTACTACAAAAGCCCAGTTAATCGACAGAATTAAGGGAGTTTTTGAGAGCCTTACCAGGGAAACTGTAGCATCAGCGTGCTCCAGGATCCGGAGCAGGATTGAGTCTGTGATCGACGTTAATGGCGGTTATTTTGAGTGAAACTTGTGGATAGTATTGTAATTTCTGTGCCTGTTGAATTTCTTTACAATCCATTAAATTTTGAAGTTACCAATTACTTTCTTCTTTTTTCCTTATGAAACCGTCAAATTTCTCGCGAATACCCTGTATGTGCTGGAAGGCAGTGAATAAGGGTCTTGGTGTCCTGGATTTGATACTAAACCTCATCAAATAGTGGGGTTCCAATTCTGGGGTTCTGGAGTGTGGAGTTCCCCTTCATCTCTATTACTCCCAGGTCAACCCTGACCCGTGACTTCCCTGTAGGATATTTGAATTTATATAATCCCTTCTTAGGGATGTGACACAAGCACCATTTCAAGTAGAGTCAAACTAGTTGAACTCAGATTTTCCTTCTTGACCGGTTGCGCTACCATTATTAATGAATAAGGTTAAAAAATAAAATAGGCAGAGTGGTCAATTGTCAGTATCAAGCGGACAGCAAGATAGTCTATTCCATTTTCCCTAGCGCTCAAACAGGGATATTATTTTGCGTTTGGAGTGGAACATCACACCGAGTTTTAGCTTCCCACTTATCCGAACATAACTAAGCTGAGTGGGCAAGAGCTAGTATCGAACACGGAACCTTTTAATTCTGAGACGGTTGTGTTACTGACTGAGATAAATCACTGAAATGGTGGTGAAGATATGGACCCATGCCTTTACCCATACATTAGCACTTAGGTAAATATAAGCAGCATATTTCAAGAATTTGAACTCGGCCCGTCCAGTCCACTCCTCAGGTCGGTAACTGTTATAAAAGCATGTAGGATAGTTTACTTGAAAGAGTTTTGTAACACAATCTTCTCTTCCATATTAGCTACAAATTGGTCCCATTTCATAGGCAATGTAGCTAAGAGAATATCAAGCATCAGTAAAAAAAAATATGATAAAAAGTAAATTAATAAATAAGGAAAAACAAAAAATAAAGAAAGAAAAGAAAAAAAAGAAAAACTAATAGATAGCAGACAAAAAAAGAGAGAAAATAATGTCCTTGATAAGTTCTGACCAAAGGACATTGCATAATAATAATAATAATAATAATAATAATAATAATAATAATAATAAAAGCAACAAAAAAAACTCCCTAAAAAAAATAAATAAAAAAAACGGTATTTACCTGGATAGAAGACAAGGATAATGTCATTGTAAAAATATATGGAAAAAATAAAGAAGAAAGAAAGAAAGAAGGAAAAAAGTTAAACTCATAGATGGCAGACAAAAAAGAGAAAATAAAGTCCTTGATATGTTCCAAACACAGGACATTGCCAAAAAAAACCAAAATACTAATAAATGCAAAAAAAGGCAAAAAAAAAAAAAAAATCCCCCCCTCCAAAAAAAACCAAAAAATTTAAAAAAAAAAACAGCATTTACCTGGGTAGGAGACAAGGATAATGTCATTGTAAGAATATATGTTTTCTTTTGTGTTTGTTATTTTCTATTTATTCTTGATTTTGTTTTTGTTTGTTTTTTGTTGTTGTTGTTTACGTGTTTTCCTTTTCGTCTCGCATTATTCGCATAAGACTGATGTCCATTTCCGTCTATCTCAAGAGGATCATTTTTGTCCGCTCAACTCAGCGGTGGCAAAGATTGAGAGGGCGCCAATTTGACGTGATGTGACAGTTGGAGCTGAGCTTAGTTCAAAGAAAGTAGATACGTAACTTGGTAAAGTCTCTTGCTCGATGGAAATGGCCAAGACATTGATCACTTTGTTGTCCAAAATACTGCACACTCATATACACTTATATAAACATCCACATTCCTGATTTATCAACATTCACTACTCTCTTTTTCTCTCACATACAATACCCTATCTATCTATCTATCTATCTATCTATCTATCTATCATATTTGATATATGTCTAAACTTTATATAGATTTCACGGTCATTTTCTTAGTATACTTCATAACTTGATTATATCTCTACCTCTCTACACCCTCTCTCTCTCTCTCTCTCTCTCTCTCTCTCTCTCTCTCTCTCTCTCTCTGACTCACTCTCTCTCTCACACAATTTCTTTCTCTCTCTTTTACTTTCTCTCTCTCTCTCTCTCACTCTCTCTCTCTCTCTCTCTATATATATATATATATATAAAGAGAGAGACAGAGACAGAGAGACAGAGAGAGTAAACTAAAGAAAAGTGTTTCGAGGTATCACCTCTCATCATTGCAGTTATCCAATTTTAGCAGCTACCTCTGGCCGGGTTCGAGACCCGAACGAACAAGCTCGCCAAACCTCTTACCCATACGGCCACAGTCAGCTGCCAAGTATATACTTAATTTTTTGTTATTATTATTGGAGAAAGGATTATAAAGTGCTCAATTACTTCTGTAAGAGCTGTATTTATTTATTTATTTATTTATAGTCACCAATACAATTAAAAGTTCGTCTTACCAATGGTTTCGGAACATCATTTTTAGGTGATTATCCGTCATCAGAAAATCAACGTTTCTGATGACGGATAATCACCTAAATATATATATATATATATATATATATATATATATATATATATATATATGTGTGTGTGTGTGTAAATGCATATATATATATTTACACATTATATATATATATATATATATATATATACATATATATATATAATATATATATATATATATATATATATATATTATCATACTGGAGCTGAGTTAATCAACTTTTGCTTCCTAAAGGTTTTTTTTACTGTTTAGTTTAATGACACGAAAATTATACTAAATGATTCTTACTTTTAGGATTGAATTATGTTTGAAAGAAATTATGTTTTAAGTGGTTCTAATTGGTTGTAATTTTCAATTAAGTCAAAAACCGAGCAATCTCTTATTTTACTCTGTGTCTACCTCTTTTTTCGCTTCTATGTATCTCTTGACTACCTCCTCGTTATATAATGTTAGTTTCTCTGGAGTGTAAAGAGAGAGAGAGAGAGAGAGAGAGAGAGAGAGAGAGAGAGAGAGAGAGAGGGAGAGAGAGAACCGGGAGAATTTGAAATGTATTTCTATGTTAAAGTTCACAACCAGCAACCCGTAGCTTAAATGAGGTCAAACATTTCCTTTCTTAGAAAGCAAACAAAATGATCTTAAGGTCTCGTCGGGCCTTGTTTATTTAAAAAAAATCCATTCGCTTTGCTAACTCGCTTTTCCCTAATCTCAATTATCTACCCAGAGCTGAATGGGTGACACAATAGGTCACGTTTTGACTACTACATATATATATATATATATATATATATATATATATATATATTATGTTTCTCTATTTCAGTCTGTTAATATCTAAACATCTCAGTCGGTTCCTATCTATCTATTTCGGTTTCTTCTCCCTCCCTCTGTTACTCTCTATCTCTCTCAATATCTATCTCTATATATAGAGAGAGATAAATGGAGAGAGAGAGAGAGAGAGAGAGAGAGAGAGAGAGAGTATCTTACTGTGATAGGTAGATAGTTATGTAGATACATACGAATACACTGAATCAGCTATAGGGAAATAGATAGCTATAAACAATTGATATATATATATATATATATATATATATATATAAAGAGTGAGAGAGAGATATAGATAGATGGATAGATAGATAGACATATATTCGTAGACTCATGGAGAAACAGAGTGAGAAGTATATATATATATATATATATATATATATATATATATATATATATATATATATATATATGGGAGTAAATATGAAAATTAAATCCGACAACATAAAGAAAATTTGAAAAAAACAAGTATTCCGAAATTGGGATGAATTTAATAATCATTTTCTTCACCCCAAGAGACATCCTGATGAAGGTTCAATGTAACCGAAATGTTTTAAACATCGATTATTAAATTCATCCCAATTTCGGAATACTTGTTTTTTCAAATTTTCTTATATATATATATATATATATATATATATATATATATATATAGAGAGAGAGAGAGAGAGAGAGAGAGAGAGAGAGAGCAATACAGAAAGAGAGAGAGAGAGACGATGAAGTGACCGAGATAGATAGATAGATAGATAGATAGATACATACATACATACATATATATCAATAAACTGAGATAGAAAAAAACAACAGATAGCAACTATAATAGAGTATATTCAGGTTATCATTGTAACTATATCATTTATTCTATTTTATTATTATTCACTATGTAACTAATTTCATTGAAATATTTTGTTGGAAAGTATATAATCATAATCAATAGAAAATATACAAACAAACGACAAAGAAAAAAAACAAAGGTTTAAACGACAGAAACATGACAGAATTTGAGAAAAAGATATATAACTATGAATAGCTGTGCGAAAATAATATACACAACATTTGTTTGCTTAATTGCTTGACTATTCAAAATGATTTCCTAAATTGAATCATTGCTTGTCTTGATAAAGTCTTGACATTTGTAGCGGAATGAGAAGAGTCTACCCCAATGGATTACAAGGGATACCTGAAGAAGGTCGGAGGGCACTTCAACCAAAACGCTGTGTATTTGTATTTTGCAATAAAGATGAAGATAACAGTCTGTAAAATCAAGATAATACATATCAAGCCTCATCTGAAAAATTCAGATAAACTATGTCCGAGAGTCAGGCAACGCTTCCTCCAAGTGATGGGAGTTCTTGCCAGAGTTCCGGGGAGGGATCTATGGATGTGTCTTGGTGTCATTAAAAATGTGTGTGCAGTTTCAAGCTAAGTGGAGAGGGATGTGGTATATTGATTAATAAGAAACGGAAGCACCGTTTCAGCCATTGTATATGGCATACTGGTGAGGACCGAACTAACTATCCGGTATTAATGAATATTAATCTAGCATTAAATATTAATCTAGTATTAATCTAGTATTAAACTAGTCTACTAACCATTACGCCACAATGAAATGCCCAAAAGACGAGGACTCTGACTAAATCATTTCTGTGAAAATTGAAAATCTAATAAATGCAAATAGCAATTCACCAAGTCTAATTATATAGAATAAATTGTTAAAATATAAATGAATAAATATTAAATCTCGGTCACTTGTGGCAAATTTATAAAAAAAAATGAATACTGTCAAGTTGAATTTGATAATTTGATAAGAGTATTTGAGTTATATATATATATTTTTTTACATGTTAATGAACATATAAAGTTTACGATTTATTCATTACCACAATATATGATAAATCTTCTTTTTTTTTTTTTTTTTTTTTTTTTTTTTTGCTGACCGATTTAATTTGAATATGACAAGCTATCAGCCATTGCAGGGACATGGAGAATACATCCATATGTGGGTTCTACACCTTTTATTTTTAACTAGAAGCGGCTACCCAATGTCGTTTTGGTAGTGGGGAAACCATGATGTATTGATATCTTTACTTTTGGGAATTTCAATGCTATTTGGATATTGTTATAGGTGACACACCACATAAGACCAATGGAATGCGCCAACAGATTACTATGAATAAACAGGGATAATTGTGGCTTAGGAGCAAGCCAATGCGAGTGCCAATAACTCTGTTCGTCGGACGTAATTTCCACATCTCTCTATTGTATTGTCTACTTTCTGTTAATACATTTTCTACTTTTCGTTACCCGTTGTTTTGTTCTTATTTGACCCCTTAAAACCTCACAACAGATATATGTTTTAATTTCTAAATATCTTCGAATATAAATCAAATTTTCATAACTTTTGCATCAAAAACAAGAACCCGTTATATTTGATATGTATATTTATTTACTTAATCTCTTATAAAAGAACACTGACGCAAAATGTCATATACAAAAAGCGAAGCCACACAATGCAGTAGCAAGATATTGCTGGGATGCAAGCCCGAAATTTTAACATTTTGGACTGGGTCACCTGTGCGACCCAGTATAATGTTGAAAGACCCGAAACTGGTAATGATCACAGGAAAAGCATTACTGATTATGCATCCCAGCGCATCTTAAAGATGTATTCCCCCCAAAAAAATACTTAGCCGTTAATTGTTTTATATTGTCATATTTCCATCCGGGCATATATACATAGATGCATACATACATACATATATACGTACCAGCTACTCTTTTTATATGTAATAGAAGTGGCTACAACGTCGCCTAGGAAGAGGATGCAAAACCCAAACGTATTAATTTGTTTACTTTTGAGATATACAAATGCTGGATATTTTTGAGAAGATTTTCAACGTTATTTCTACATATATATTAATTTTTAAATATCTCGAATATAAATCAAATCTTCATATTTTTCCACAAAATGCAAGAAACGCTGATATTCAATGTATATATATATAAGTAAAGTAAAGTAGGTATCAGCCAGTCAGCGAGGGAGTCTATCCCCATTTCAATAGCGCTAGACCAAGGAGATTGTTTTTAGCATCTGAGGTGGAGCGCCACACCTTCCATCATCTCCTTACTTTACCGCACAGATCCATGTGCTACTCATACGCTGAGTTGGCGGGGACCGGTATCGAACTAGGAATCTTGTGGTTTCTAGCCGAACGCCCTACTGACTGAGCTAACCCGGCCCCTATATATATATACTTTGTCATTTTATTTTCATACTTTCATCAGGAAATACACACAGACATACACACCAGCTGCTTTTAATGACCATCTTACAAACTCTGTATATAGGTAAGAATTGCTTGTATTTAAGAGAGAATGATCATATGTATGATCTTAATTCTAACATCATGTATTTAGTATAGACGATCTCATCGACGTAATGGCCTAGAGAATTTAGGGATAATTTTTATTTTTATTTTTTTAAAGTGAAAAAAGATAATGAGACTAGATAATAAATATATAAATAAAAACTGAATAAATCAGCAAATCGTTTATCTCTCAAACGATTGACAGAGTGTTGTATTAAATAAATAGTTTGCGGTGTCTTTTTAAAAAATTGTTAAAAAAAATCTTCATTGAAGTGAATTTACCACAGAATTAAATTCTTTTACAAGGCAAAATATTATGTTGAAAACGAAATATTTGTTATGCAAAACGCTTCTTTTTTTCAGTAAGAAGCTTTCAAAAAAAGACGATAGTATGTAAAAATATTCATACATATATTTTGAGAAGAATACGATAAGAGACTTAAAATTGATAAAAAAAAAAAAACAGATGACGAAATGAAATAAAGAAATACTTAGATAAAATAATAAAAAAGAAAGAAGTTTATATTAGAATAATGCATTAGCAATGACATAAATAAATAGATATGTCGATAAAATCCCGGCGAAATTTTAAGAGTTGATTCGAGAAAAAATGTAGAAGAAAATTACGAAAAAATCAAAACATCTAAGCGATAAAAAGTCATAAAATCTGAAAATAGATTTCGATATATATATATATATATATATATATATATATATATATATATCGCCAATAAGTAATACCACAGTTTCTATTTTGGCTTCTTTTAGTAAAAAAAACTTTCTTTAAACTCAATGGACAAAGCGACACGAGTTCAAATCCTGGACGTGTCTGTCGTCTGAGCTTTAGAATATACCGACTTCATCTCCGCAAAGGGTAAGACTCCCTTAATGGGGCAACCTTTTTGTTGTAGGTGGCGGCTCGTCAGGCTTAAGTATGGAAACCTGTTGGTTGAGCAGTCCATGACATGCAACACTCCACTTTTGCCATTACATAGGACTCAATGGACAAAGCGACACGAGTTCGAATCCTGGACGTCCCTGTGGTCTGAGCTTTAGAATATACGGACTTAATCTCTGCAAAGGGTAAGATTCCCCTAATGGGGCCACCTTTTTGTTGTAGTGGCAGCCCGTCAGGCTTAAATATGGAACCCGGTTGACTGAACAGTCCATGACATGCAACGCTCCACTTTTGCCATTACTTAGGGTTGACGGGTGGTTGGAGAGGGTCCCTCTGACCAGTAGGATAGTCACATCAAGCCCTAGCACCTATATAATTGTCCCAACCCTATTGCCATTATGGCAGGCCCCAACCCCTTTTTATTATATATGTAAGAAGGAGGTAGCTGAGGGAGTATTTTCCTGGGTATAACGTTAAACTCTATCTGATGGTTTAAAGATATGTTTAAAAATTGAGTTTAAAAAGATTGAGTACCCATAAAGAATGAATAAAACAAACGACTTCGGCATAAAATGACCCAATGGGTTGACATGCCGTAAAACCCAAACAACCAATTAAATCCTGCTCGAGGCTGGTTGCATTTCATATAGCACTAATGCCCCTGGGAAATGTATGAATCCAACTATTTTCGCCTCTACTATTGGTAAATAGTAAGGCAGGCTGGAAAATTTAACTTTGGTTAGACAACCAGTATAGGAAAAGGAAAACTCTGAATTCAAACCTGTTGAATTCTGCTTAAGAAATTGACATTGTGTCACATCCTACTCGTGTGGAGGGTTTGGCAAATACGTATAGTTACGTTTGGAAGTAATTTTACTACATAAATGCATTGGAAGTAATTTTACTACATAAATGCATTGGAAGTAATTTTACTACATAACTGCATTGAAGTAACTTACCATTAAATCTGAATTCAGCTGCACCCCCAAATTAGGTTAAAACAGCTATTTTTGTGCTTGCCTCAATTTCTTTGTAAACCAGTGTTATTAAACAAGCAATGTCCAGAAATGCACTGGAACTGATTTTACTACATAAATGCTTTGGAAGTGATTTTACTACATAAATGCATTGGAAGTAATTTTACTACATAAATGCATTGGAAGTGATAGTTATCGATGGATTACTACTATTAAATGGAGGGACAGGGTTAGCTCAGTCGGTAGAGCGTTCGGCTAGAAACCATAAGGTTCCTAGTTCGATACCGGTCCTCGCCAACTCAGCGTATGAGTAGCACAGGATCTGTGCGGTAAAGTAATGAGCTTATGGTAGGTGTGGCGCTCCACCTCAGATGCTAAAACAATCTCCTTGGTCTAGCGCTATTGAAAAGGAGATAGACTCCCTCGCTGACTGGCTCATACCGAATTTAGGCCACCCCGTCGACTTTACTTTACTTTACTTACTATTAAATGAAAATGATTATTTCGTTAAAAACAAAATCTTGTCAGAATTTCATAATAATCTTGAAATTAATGTGTCAGTGTGATCTAGTCAAAGAATACGTTTGTTTACATAAAGCCATATTCATGCTTCGAATGATAGTATCGAAATTCATTTGATATTATTAACAACACGAAAAGACCCGAACCTCAAGTTACCTCACAAGAGGAAATGGAAATGGAAGTGGATGATGTAGATTGCCAAGACAGAAGGGAAGTTCCATCAATGATGGAGGTTGATGAAGACCCATATGAAATGCCACCAGACCGGGGCCTATGTCGCTGTACAAGGAGGTCACAGCCACCCAGGAATTTATCCCCACAGACACGGGGTGCGTCACACGATTACTCAAGGACGTCCCAACAAGTGACCACAAACCGAACCTTTTGTGGTCCCATGAAAGGGGGGGGGCATGTAGAGTAGTACGACGGAACAGATATTGGACCGGGACGCCCTTGGACAGTCACCGGCAGTCACCTGCAATAATAGACTCTACCATTCACGTACAAGGCATGGGAGGGAACTAATATAAGCAGGCTTCCTCCTCGAAGCCGGCAGTCCACATTTCGTCGTCGAACACGTTACAAGTGTGATCTAGTCAAAGAATACGTTTGTTTACATAAAACCATATTCATGCTTCGAATGATAGTATCGAAATTTATTTGATACTATCAAAATTCGTTCACAAAGCAAAGCAAATGTACGCATAGGAAAGGCATTGTCTGCTATAGACAGATTATCCATTACATGTCCATCTATCTCTCTCATAAGATAAAGCAGTGTGTGTTTCAAGCCGGAGACGTATCAGTGTTAATGTAGGGCTGCACCTAATGAAACACCCAGAGAAAATGTTTGATGGGAACTACACAAGGATGTTGCGTGCAGTCTTGAAAAAATCTTGGAAGTAGCAAATCTCAAGAAAACAGCTGTACGGTCACCTGCCTCCTATTACACAAACTATCCAACTGAGAAGAACGAGACATACTGCTAACTGCTGAATAAGTAAAGACGAACTCAGAAGTGACGTTCCCCAGTGTAGGCAGGACATAAAAAAACTGTCATCATTCAGATCTTTGCGCGTTCTGGATACTGTGTGGAAGACCTGCCAGGGGCGATGACCGATAGTAATGTTTGGCGAGGAAGCCGTTATCGTCATTAGAAATGGATTGGGTTACCCGGGTTCAAATCATTGACGTGGCTGTTTGCTGTTTGACATTGTGCTAATACCCTTGGATAGGTATTTGTCCAAATATTATCCCTCCTGTTATGGGTAAATTACAGGAGAGACTGGGCTCTTTAGCATTAGTTAGGCATCCAATCTAGGAGAACGAACATTTTGAATTTAATTCTGTTAAAGTCTGCTTGAGAACTTGACCTGGTGTCACATCCAACTCATGTGTAGGAGTTATTACATGAATATATATATATATATATATATATATATATATATATATATATATATCATGATATTATATATATATATATATATATATATATATATATATAATCATAATATTATATAAAAGTAAAAAAGTAAAGTCGACGGGGCGGCCTAAAGTCGGTATCAGCCAGTCAGCGAGGGAGTCTATCCCCTTTTCAATAGCGCTAGACCAAGGAGATTGTTTTTAGCATCTGAGGTGGAGCGCCACACCTACCATCAGCTCCTTACTTTACCGCACAGATACCTGTGCTACTCATACGCTGAGTTGGCGGGGACCGGAATCATAATATTTTATATATATATATATATATATATATATATATATATATATATATATATATAAGGTGTGTCAAAAAGTTCCGAGATTGATTTTACATTTTGACAGACCTTGTATTCTGAAAAAAAAAAGTTCTATTTAGTCTTGGTAAATACAACTTTAAACGTTGTACTTTTTTAACATACCTTGTATTCTGAAAAAAATAATGAATGGAATGTTATTTTTTTTAGAATACAAGGTGTGTCAAAAGTTAAAAAAGCCTCGATAAAAAATCACAATATTATACATTAGCAAAATGGCATTGTACTTTAACAAAATCACATTTTACACTAGCAAAATCTTTTCATATATTACCAAAATGACATTATTCATTAACAAAAGACATTATAGATTAGCAAAATCCCAACATATTACGCTGGCAAAATCCCAAACAATACAGGCTAGTAAAATCACACATTATACACTAGCAAAATAAGCACATTATACACTAGCAAAATAAGCACATTATACATTAGCAAAATAAGCACATAGCAAAATAGCAAAATAAGCACATTATACATTAGCAAAATAAGCACATTATACAGCAAAATAAAGCACATTATACACTAGCAAAATAAGCACATTATACATTAGCAAAATAAGCACATTATATATTAGCAAAATAAGCACAGCAAAATAAGCACATTATACACTAGCAAAATAAGCACATTATACACTAGCAAAATAAGCACATTATACACTAGCAAAATAAGCACGTTATACACTAGCAAAATAAGCACATTATACACTAGCAAAATAAGCACATTTATAGCAAAATAAACACGTTATACACTAGCAAAATAAGTTATACACTAGCAAATAAGCACATTATACACAGCAAAATAAGCACATTATACACTAGCAAAATAAGTACATTATATATTAGCAAAATTCTGCTGAGTCGAGTTTTCGATTTCGCTTGTATTAATATTGGATTCACTTTCGGGGTATTCCAGACATTTATCTTCATTTCAGATGAAAAATGGAACGCTGTCAAGACAAAAAGAAAAGAAAAAAGTGTCGAGGTGGGGGTAGAGAGATAAACAGACCAAAACATCCAAAAACAGAATGATTTTTGGAACGATCGATTGAACTTTGAACCCAATCATAATTAATCACGACCCCGCAGACATGTTGTGACGTCTCATAATATTGTGCCGAGAAATAGTAATTACACTTATCACATGAGAAATTAATCTGCATCTGTATTTTATTGTATTAATCAGTGTCATTCAGAACAAATATTGTACGGACTGGGGGAGGGTGTAAATTTGTACAAACATACCCCACCCCGCCAAAAACATCAAATCTGGATGGAGAAATGGGGTTATTTGTACAACGAAAAGAAAAGCGGATGAATATGAATAGCCAAAAGTAGGTTATTGTCGCTTTTAAAGTAAGCTAATCAACCTCCCCCATCTCTTTCCCTTACTCTCTTTTACGCTTTGGCCCTTTCTCTATCACAATCTCTCTGTCCTTCTCCCTATCTCCCC
>CM042155.1:12490860-12533360 GCA_023376005.1 Doryteuthis pealeii
TCTCTCTCTCTCTCTCTCTCTCTGCCTCTCTGTCTCTGTCTCTATCTCTGTCTGTCTGTCTGTCTGTCTGTCTCTCTCTCTCTCTCTATATATATATTATATATATGAATTAATAGTTAAATTGTAAAAATGTTTCAATTATTAATTTCGGGCATGCGTTTTGCTTGTTTTATGTTTTACCTGTATACAGTGTTGCATGTCATGGACTGCTCTGCCACCAGGGTTCCATGCTTAAGCCTCACGAGTCGCCAC
This sequence comes from Doryteuthis pealeii, assembly GCA_023376005.1. NCBI lineage: Eukaryota > Metazoa > Mollusca > Cephalopoda > Myopsida > Loliginidae > Doryteuthis > Doryteuthis pealeii. Next base: position 12,491,113 of record CM042155.1, read on the forward strand.
CCACGGCCAATACGTGGACCCATGGAGGGAGTCTCAACCCTCTGCAGAGGTGCAGTCGGTTTATTCTTACGCCCCAGTCGACAGAGCGTCAGAAAGATTGGGAGAAATAATATATTAAATTTTATTTAAAATTTATTTTCCGATAAAACTTTAAAATGACCGGCTATTTTGAATGATGAATTTAGTACTCTGTCGTTTATTTGAAAACAAAAACAAACAAACAAACTAACAAAACACGAAAACAAAGATGGCTAATCGTTTTTCAATCCCAATATTTGTATGCGAAGGAAGCAGCCGCCTTAGGCCGAGCTTTTCGGTATAAACAGTGTTGGCATTGGAAGCAATTCTATTCTTCTATTTATGAAAGTTAAAAACACTGAGGGTGACCCCCTGCTCTTTTAAGAGGTTCTCAATTGACGTAATTGGCTTGTTGGTGTGCAAGCCTTCAGGGACTCTGGGGGCGTCTCACTACTGAGTACGCAAACACACATATAACACTAATGGGTTGAATTTAGTGACTGATTTGGCAATTGATGGGTTCCATCATGATGACGTGTTAGTAGTGTTTGCTCCTATTAGCACTTCAATCGCTCAAATATAATTAGTTTGCCTCTGAAAGTAGGCTTAAGTTCTACAATTAATCACCATCACCATCATCATCATGATCATCATAAAGTTGTCCTGACAACATGGATTCTCTTGACGCACTACCTGTCTCCTCTCTCTCACTCTCCTTTTCTTTCTACATATTTATCTCTCATCATCCGTCCATATCTCTTATTAGACATCCGTCCATATCTCTTATTAGACATCCGGTGTCTTATATCTCAATTAGCGCGTGGTGTAATGGTTAAAGTCATGGGAAATGGACTCGTCGCCCCAAGTTCAAATCCTGGACGTGGTAATTGCATTTCACTTAGCGCTAATACCCTTGGGAAAGGTATGAATCCTACTCTCCCTCCAGCTATGGGTAAATAGTCGGGCAGACTGGGCTCTTTAACCATGGCTAGGTAACCAGTCTAGGAGAAGGAAAACTCTGAATTCAAACCTCGCTTAAGAAATTGACCTTGTATCCTGCTTGTGCGGGGGAGTTGGTAAATATATATATCTCAATTAGACATCCGGTATCCGCACACAGCTGCCCAGCATGTTTTGTTCATCGTATTTGGATAATTTTTGTGATAAGAGGTAAGAGGCCCTATAACTGCTGTTTATTTTGTGTAGTCATCCACAGTAACGTGTTCCGACTTATCAAGTCTCTTCAGTGTGGCTAGACATTTTGTGAGCTACCTATAGCCGGGATAGAACCTCGATCGATTCAGCAGCAGTCGGTCAGCTTAACTGCTCAGCCATTGTCATCCACAGAATGTGAAAGGGGATTTTAACTGTTTTAATAAACACTTCTGTATGTAGTATATTAAGAAAGATTGAAAAAACACAGGTTTAAATGATTTAAGTGGTGATTTTATTGGCCGATGCTGCAGTGTTTCGATCTATTAATTAGATCATCTTCAGGGCATTTGTTGGTATATGGAAGAATTTTTTTATCACAGAATAACGAGAAAAGCGAGTGATAGACCTTGTTAATCAGTCTGTTTAAAATTTGAAGTTTGAAAAAAGGAGACGGTTTTGCGATAACCGACAGCGAAAAAGATTTATACACACACAAAAGATTTATACACACACGCGCAACCACACACCGAAAAAAAGCACAATGCTTTCTTTTCGATACACACACTTACACAGTCCCATACTCACATCCTAAAAGAGAATATTTGACGTCATATTTCAAACCGTCTCCTTTTTTCAAATTTCAAATTTTAAACTGACTGATAAACCAGGACTATCACTTCCTTTTTTTCACACTTGTGTGTGTATGTAAAGGCTGACATAGAGTGCTCCACCCCTTTCATATATATATATATATATATATATATATATATATATATATATATATATATGAAATAAAAGGAAATTAATCCGACACTGTGAATTTGATATATTGAAAAACAAATGATGTTTACAGATGCTTGGGATCATCAGGAGAGAATGTGCACCGTTTCGGGGCCTTCCACTCAACGGTTTTAACTGCACATCGGCCCCCTTACTGTTGTGAGGTCTCTCGGAATATCGATACAGATATTCCGAGGGACCTCTAAACAGTGAGGGGGGGGGCGATGTGCAGTTAAAACCGTTGAGTGGAAGGCCCCGAAACGGTGCACATTCTCTCCTGATGATCCCATATATATATATATATATATATATATACATATATATATATATATATAATATATATTATATATAATATAGATAGATAGATAGATATAGATATATAGATTTATATTCCAACGCATAAATTTAAAAGACAAGTCAGAATATATATTAGCAGTGAATGTATTATGAATAAAAGCGTAACATTAACAATAAAGCAAGAAAGTGTTTGTACTGGATGCATCTAGTTTTCATATTGCAAGTTAAGCATTGTTTAACAACCGAGGGAGAATCAATACGTACGAGTAGTGATTAAACTTCGAAGAATAAAATTACAAACCTTTGTTCAATGACTTGAAATTGTGCCATCAAGTAATTGCTAGATTTCGCTTCGCTTTTTGGTCGTTTAATCATGTGGAAATTGATGCATGTACAGTATTTTCACTTTTGATCAATGAAGCCAAACAGCTTGGTGTTAAACAGGAACAGACACTTTCGCATATATTTACCGATTTACTTCCCAGTGATATGTTACGTCAATACATTCCTTCGCAGCTTTATGCTCATCCGAATCTTATAAGACAGTGAGTCAAAAAGTAATGCCATTTTCTTTATTCATGTGGAATCCTTTTTATAAGACTAATGCCGACATTCAAACCCTTTTACTTCCCAATGATATGTTACGTCAATACATTCCTTCATAGCTTTATGCTCATCCGAATCTTATACGACAGTGAGTCAAAAATTAATGCCATTTTCTTTAAAATTAAAAAAAAAATATTCCCTCTCTTCACGCCCTGTCGGTGGGGCGTTAGAATGCACCGACTGCACCTCTACAGAGGGGTAGGACTCCCCCAATGGGGCCACCTGTTAGCCGTGGGTGGCGACCCAGGTGGATGAGCAGTTCATGACATGCAATACTCCACTTTGGCCCTATCTTGGGCTAGACGGGCGGTCGGAGATGTCCCCTCCGATCAATCGGCTGGTCACGTCAAGCCCTAGCACCTATATGATTTCCCAACCTCTTTTTATCATATGCGTGCTAGAAGGCGGTGGCTGCGGGTCTACATGTCCTGGGAATGACGTTAAACTCTATCTGATGGTGAGGTTCCAGTTTTGGAGGTTTGGGGAATGTGGCGCACCCTATTCATCACCATTGCTCCCTGGTCCACTCTGACCCGGAGTGGTAGTACCTGTTAGGGTCCCATCTATGGGTTAAATAGAAAAATGTATTTATAAAAAAATTGTATTATCCATTAAGAATTGATTTATTTCAAAACTTTATCGGCATTAAATGACCCACTGAGGTTGATATGCCGTAAAACAAAACAAACAAACAAACAATCCCTCTCTTCAATGGGAACCTGAAATTTAATATGCTAGGAAATATCTATCCCCATTTGAAAAAATTTGTGATTTCCAAATTGATTGCAATGGAAATAATCAGTATTTGGCAAGCAGTGAACCCACAATTGCCTTTGTTAAGGGAACATTATATAGGGCAGAAGGTGGATATATTTTGTTTCAAGAAGGCCAAACAGCTTAACAGAAAATCTCTCACCACACGCAAAGTGAAAAGAATGGAGGAACAGCTGGACAGATTATTTGATATTTCTTCATGTTGCTGTAAACTGTCCGTCTTAAGATATCACGACTTTGCTGTGAAGTGCAACAAAGAAAATTGCCAAAAAAGGCACATAGTTTGCACTTGTCTTCCTAACAAGAAGTTAATCTTAATTCAATGCTTGATTGTTTTTTCCTGGTTTAATTTGAACAAGTTCATGTCTCGGTTTTTTAAATTTAAATTTACCTCTGATGATATTCCTTTTTCTGGTAAATGATATCATGACATCTTCCTTAATATTTGTCATGTATGCTAGACCTGTTATTAAACACATGCAAATTTTGAAATTTAATATAACTAACGCCTACATTGAGACCCTAACCAGGCTCAAAGTAATAATCCGACGAGTAAAACCCAACTTGCCAATCGACAATGTCCTCCTTGGTGTTAAACAGGAACAGACACTTTTGCATATATTTACCGATTAACTTCGCAGTGATATGTTACGTCAATACATTCCTTCACAGCGTTATGCTCATCCGAATCTTATAAGACAGTGAGTCAAAAAGTAATGCCATTTTCTTTATTCATGTGGAATCCTTTTTATAAGACTAATGAATACATTCAGACCCTTTTACTTCCCAATGATATGTTACGTCAATACATTCCCTCTCAGCTTTATGCTTATCCCAATCTTATACGCCATTTCACTTAGCGCTAATACCCTTGGGAAATGTATGAATCCTACTCTTCCTTCAGCTATGGGTAAATAGTAGGACAGACTGGGCTCTTTAAACTTGATTAGGCAACCGGTCTAGGAGAAAGAAAACTCTGAATTCAAACCAGTTAAACTCCGCTTAAGAAATTGACCATAATTAAACAAAAGAATAAGCAGAGATAGAAAGAGAAATAAATGATTAAAAAAGGAATTATGAAAAAAGTAGAAAGAAGTAAGAAAGTATTATAGGTGATACACCCTATTGACCAATGGAATGCGCCGACAGGTTACTATAAATAAACAAGGATAATTGTGGCTTAGCAGTAAGCCAATGCGAGCAAGCCAATACTCTATTGTCGGACGTAGTTTTCCACATCTCTCTATTGTATTTGTCGACTTTCTGTTAATACATTTTCTACTTTTGTTACCCGTCATTTTTGTTCTTATTTGACCCCTTAAAACCTCACAAAAGAAAGAAAGAAAGAAAGAAAGAAAGAAAGCTTGGAAACAGAGAAGAAGAAATAACGTTGTGAAAGAAAGTTTGTGCAAAAAGAAAGAAAGAAGTAAAGAACGTAAGAAAGAAAAAGTCATTTATAAAAGAAAATATCGTAACCGACATAAAATGGAGATAGAAATAAGTGGAGAAATAATGCTCATCCGAATCTTATAAGACAGTGAGTCAAAAAGTAATGCCATTTTCTTTATTCATGTGGAATCCTTTTTATAAGACTAATGCATACATTCAGACCCTAAGGGGGCTCAGAGCAAGAATCCGACGAGTAAGACTCAACTTGCTAATCGACAATGTCCTCCTTCTATATGAAAATTCTCAACTACACACAAGCATCAGGACAAGGGAAAAAATCACCTCATTCGGGTGGACAACTTTAACGTATCCTCCATACTCCCCAGATTCGGCCCCATGCAAAAGGGTTTGAGAGGCAAACATTATTCCAGTGACGAGGAATGGAAATCTGTAGTGAAGAGCTGACTCAAAGAACAGTCGGCTTTATGCTCATCCGAATCTTATACGCCATTTCACTTAGCACTAATACCCTTGGGAAATGTATGAATCCTACTCTTCCTTCAGCTATGGGTAAATAGTAGGGCAGACTGGGGCTTTAGCCTTGGTTAGGCAACCGGTCTAGAAGAAGGAAAACTCTGAATTCAAACCAGTTAAACTCCGCTTAAGAAATTGACCATGCGTCGCATCCTGCTCGTGCGGAGGGGTTGCTAAATATATATACGCCAGTGAGTCAAAAAGTAATGCTATTTTCTTAATTCATGTGAATCCTTTTTATAAGACTAATGCATACATTCAGACCTTAAGGGGGCTCAGAGCAAGAATCCGACGAGTAAGACTCAACTTGTTAATCGACAATGTCCTCCTTCTATATGAAAATTCTCAACTACATACAAGCATCAGGACAAGGGAAAAAATCACCTCATTCGGGTTGACAACTTTAACGTATCCTCCATTCTCCCCAGATGTAGCACCTCCAGACTATCATCTCTTCGGTCCCATGCAAGAGGGTTTGAGAGGCAAACATTATTCCAGTGACGAGGAATGGAAATCTGTAGTGAAGAGCTGACTAAAAGAACAATCAGCAGAATGTTACGAAGCAGAGATACATGCTCTCGTTCACAGGTGGAACATTGCTATTGAAAGAAACTGTGTCTATGGGGAGAAGTAGGGATGTGATCCACGGGGGATCAGCTTCATTTTGATGTATAATACATGTTCCGGTGTTGGTAATTATAACTGTCCTAAACAAAATGGCATTACTTTTTGACTAACCCTCGTATGATTGTCTGAAGCATCCCGTTATTCAACGGCAACGTTTCGGTGTGTGGTCAGTACCAAAGCTCGATATGAACTGTTTCCCCATCATAAAGTGTCCTTATAAGATAATTACTTTTTAGCCAGGATCGGGTCCGGTATACCGATATCCTCCTGAGACCATTTGTCCGTATATATATCCTCCAAAATGGATCTTGGCATGAAGATATGGATCTTTAATTACTTTCTGTTTGATCAGTAAAACACCTTAAGACAACCCTGACAGTCCAAGCTGATCATACACCGAACTGAAGTTTTCTTTTCAATTGATTTTCATGTCTTCTTCTGCCAATATGGGATCAGATGGATCGGACTCTTTTCTGAAGCTGATCCTCTGTGGATCACATCCCTACTTCACCACATAGTCACCATTCTTCTCAATAGCAATGTTCCACCTTCGAATGAGAGCATGTATCCCTGCCTTGTAAACTTCTGTTGACGGTTCTTTTTTTGCTACTTCCTCACTAGAGATTTCACTTCCTCGTTACTGGAATGTTTGCCACTCAAACCATTTATCATGGGGACGAAGATATGATTGTCTGAATACGCCAAATCTAGTGAATGTGGAGGATGCAGTAAAGTTGTCCACCCAAATGAGGCGGTTTTCTCTCTTGTCCTGATGCTTATATGTAGCAGAGCATCGTCATGCTGAAGAAGGACATTGTCGATTGTCAATATTCTTGCTCTGGACCTCGTTAGGATCTTTATGTAGGCCTTAGTTCTCTAAAAAAATTCACGTGAAATAAAGAAAATAGCATTACTTTTTGACTTACCCTCGTATGATGAGACGAAGTCGGCCCATGGCTTTCTACTCTAAAAGAAACGGTGACCACGACTTTAATACTTTATTACAAAAAAATCTCATTTCCTTCAAAAATATCCCATTTCCTCATAATTACTATTAAATTATATTATAATTTGGGGCCGGTTTAGGTCAGTCGATAGAGCGTTCGGCTAGAAACCACAAGGTTCCTAGTTCGATACCAGCCCTCGCCAACTCAGCGTATGAGTAGCACAGGGATCTGTGCGATAAAGTAAGGAGCTGATGGCTCCACTTCAGACGCAAATCAATCTTCTTCGTCTAGCGCTTAGAAAAAGGGGATAGACTCCCTCGCTGATTGGCTGATACCGACTCTAGGCCACCCCAACGACTTTTCTTATGTTATAATTTAGAAGATTTGTAGTTTTCTTTTGCAGAAGTAAATGATGGTGCAACTGTTTATATGTAAAAGAAAAAAAAACAGTTATGTTGGAGGAGTGGTGCATTTTCATTATTAACCGGGCAGTGTAGGATAATATCCCCTTTTACCTAGCAATAAACCACACCTACCGTTAGTTGCCTACTGTACCGCACAGATAAGATGATCCAAGCTGTGCTAACCATGCACTGAGTTGACGAGACCCGGTATCGAACTGGGAACCTTGTGATTACATGGTTGATGCTCAACTGACTGAACTAAACTGGCACCCTTTATATTGCTTTAAACTTCTCATTTACAAAAAAATACCTTCTTTTTTAAATATAATTCGGGATATATACCTTTTAGAATGTTTCATCCCGAAACCTATTTTATTACACGAAGAAAGAAATAATGAACCCCCAGTAAAAAAAAAAAAAAAAAATAAATAAATAAAATGAATAAAAATGTAGTGCTGTGTGATTTTTCGAAGGGAACTGTGTTTAATATAACTAGCAAATATATGCACCCTTTGGGTGCAAGTATTTAGGTTTTGATGTAATAAAATAGTGTATCAAATTATAAACTATTTAGAAAATGATAAACTGAGGAGGTATAATCGAAAAATAGAACAGCTTTAGATTGAACTCTTCCATCATTTTCTTTCACTCCCGTCTTTCATTTTTCCTAATTATCTTTTTAGTTAGATTATGAAGTATTTAATAAAATTAAAGTTCTTTCGTCTTGTTTATGGATTTATTTCAAGATTTATCCAGGAGATAGTTGCTCAGATTCGTTAAGAGAAAACCAAACAATTAGAAATCAATAATACTAAGCATATATTTATTAAAATCAAATTTTAAATATCAATATGCAAATTAGCCTTCTCGTTCACACTGTAAACCGCTATTTTGTTGTATATATAAATACAATTACATGCTATTAGTACGTAGATATGGTCAACAGTATTAATAATGTAAAACAATTTTATTAATAATTGAGGTTTAAATAAAAATAAAATCATGGAGAATGTGACGTCAATAACTAAGGGAATTGTGACTTGAGTAGTGATTTAGTTTCGGTTACAGACAGACAAACACACAATCTCCATTATAATAAGAGATGTTATCCTACCGATAGCAACGTAAAAGCAGCATTAATAAGCACAGAATTCAATGAAGGAGTGCCGCAGAGCATTGAAACATATCGTATCAAATAATAAGACCACCACCCGATAAAAAAAAAAACACTTGAATAAACACATAGAAATAATATTTTGAAGAAAAAAAATTCAAGTGGGGAAAAATATTACTACCCAGATTTATATTTAATAATGTATCGTTCAAGTGTTTATTTTAAAATCGAGGAAAAATATATTTTCTTTAAAAAAATTGTATGATGAGGAGGCTGAGCTGGAGGATGAGGAGGTCTATTCTTTAAACGTAATATTCGGAGGATGAGAAAATATTAGCACTCCTTTATCAATCACGTGAACACCATTTCAAAGCAGAGTTTTCAAAATTTAAAATGAGGTGGATTTACCTCATATACATGCATGTCCAAAAGTAAGTGATCGTTTTAACGTTGTACGTACTTTTTGTTGCATAATTATTAGATTCTTAATATTTATGTACAGTAGTGTAGAAATCAAAATGGCCGTTATAAGTTGCAGCCCACGGCCTTGAAGGATTTGAATGACAAGTCTTGGCCTGTCCTGATCCTTCCTTCCGGTGGATACCGTGAGAATCGGTGGAGAAGACCCTCTTCCGGTTTAGATTAGAAATAGATTTTAGCTAGTCGACCAGAAACCACGACGGTGGTGAGTCGTGTATTGCAATCTCCGACTCGATCTGCGCAGGTAGTCTGGTGGGGATTTCGAAATAAATATGATCTAAGTTAAATCGAAGTCTTGTGAAGTCTTGTTATTAACTAAAAACTACAAATGACACAGGGCTTCTGATAAAGAGAAATCCCCAATGGAAGACCAGACACGAAGTCCCCAAGAGAAGACCATACGCTAGAAGAGATGTTAGAAGAATATATAAGATAGAAAAGACGTCAGAAGAAGAATAGAAGTAAGTAAGTAAGTAAAGAAGGGTATACAACATTTTCTTGAAATAATATTTTATAAATTCAACCCCCACCCCGCAAAAAAATAAGATGAATTGTAATACGAAATAATACACCATTTTAATTCTTAGCTTCTTTTTATTGATAATTTTTCATGGGGTACAAAAAATGAATCAAACAAATGCATTTTTATTGTTGATCATTGTATCTAAAATGCAAGGAAAATAAAGAAAATAAAGATATCTGGTATCTTATATTTGAGTCTGTCCTTAAATACTTTTTTGTTCTTTGGTTAAATTCTTTTGAGCATGTCGTGGAACTAGTTCGTAGCTGTCTGTTGAATATGAGCGCCAAAACTACTGTGTGCCACACGTAGTTGTTATGTTCAATCACAGAAAGGCGGGTAATCTGAACATTAGCTACATAAATGTAAAGTAACCACCCCTTGTTTATTTCACTTTGAAGAAGCCATATGTTTTGGTCGGCCATTTTTATTTCACCGTAAATCTACACTGAAAATACGAATTTGTTCGAATCAATACAACTGCATGTTTTAACACGAAAATATCATAAAATCTGTTCTAATTGTTCTGCGCATTATTTGAAATGAACTTAATTGTTATTAAGAACACATTTTATGATATTTTCGTGTTAAAACTTGGAGTTATATTGATTACGGTGAATTAAAAATGGCCGACAAAAGCATATGGCTTCCTCAAAGTGAAATAAACAAAGGAAGGTTACTCTCATTTATGTAGATGTTCAGATTACCGAAAGGCTTTCCCTGACTTAACTTCAAGTAAGTGAGGGAGTGTATAACTTATATATAATTAACTGTATAAGTAGATGTATTTTACAGACCAAACAACTTTCTTTTTTTGTTTTTTTTTACTTTTAAAGATAAAATCTAACTACATTCACTCGCCGAGTAACAATTACTTACATTCATCAGCTTTGTGTATTTAGTGGACGCCGCCAAGTGTACCAACTAAGGGAGATTGCTGATAGGGACGGATGGCAAGAGAATGCTAAAGGGAATCTATGCAAAAAAATATAACATAAATGCAAGCTTGCACGTCTTCTTATGGGATATAGGGTAAGGAGTTATTATCTATGTATATATATATAAAGGACAGTTGTATGTATGTATGTAAGTGTGTGTGTGTGTGTGTATGTATGTATGTCAGGATGAAACTAAGAAAATAAAACAATTATCGACTAAGTAAATACATATACACATTAAATATCACCGGTTCTTGCTTTTTACTCAAAAGTTTTTGAATCTGTGTGTGTGTGTGTTTCACGTGATTGTTGGTCAGCGTGTGACCGCATATGACTCAAGAGACCAGCCTGTGACAGGCAAGCCCTGCCACACATACTACATATATTGTCAGGCTTGAATGTAGGAAATGTATCCAAGACCCCAGTCTTGTGCCGCTTCCGCAGTGCCCACTTCAGGATATATACATACATATATATATATATATTATATATATATATATATATATATATATATATATAAATATATATATATATGTGTGTGTGTGTGTGTGTGTGTGTGTGTGTGTGCTTTAAAAAACAAATGAGACATCTCCGCACTCGACAATAATCGTCTAATTCCAGTAGAACAATTCAAGTACCTAGGTAGTAATATCTCATCCACGGAAAGCAATGTTAATGCAGAAATAGGGAAGAGATGGTCTGCTATATACCGATAATCAGTTATATGGAAAATCAGATCTCACCGACAAGTGAAAACGTCAATTCTTACAAGCCGTTGTAGCATCAGTGCTACTGTATGAATGCACCACTTGGACCTCAACAAAGCCCGCAGAGAATACACCAGATGTGAACTGCACATGAATGCTACGTATGTTCTTGAACAAATCGTGGAAACAACAATCAGCAAGGGGGCAGTTATACAGCCACCGAGTGAGAGGACACGACATGCTGGACACTGCTGGAAAGGTAAGGAGGTATTAAGCGACATCCATTTATGGAAACTAGCGCAGGGACATGCCGGTGTGGTAGTCCCGCAAATACCTACATAGATCAGCTCTGTACGGATACGATGACAATGATGACAATGAATGCACAAAATACAAAAGCAGCGGCTATGTGGAGGAAACATCCACTACCTTCAGACTACGCCTCAACAACCACAAATCTAAAAAAAAAACTTAAATCTCCACACAGTAAAATCGCTCATCTCTTCAACACCCCACACCACAATTTATTATTAAATAGTATTAAAACTTAAATGTATCTTAATCCAACAAGGCTTCCCCACCATACAAGCTAGAAAACTAGCTGAATTAAAATGGATCATTAGACTAGACACTCACTGGAATGGCTTGAATACAGACACCAGCACTTTAAAGGGATAATCATATTTCCAAAACACCCCCTTACCACCAACCCCATGACCCCTATCAGACGACCACACACAGAGTACAAACTCATTAATCACCAACAGACCAATCAGCATCAAGCACCTCCGCATCATTCCAACTTACCGAACAAGCAGCCAAAAGATCACTACTACGATTCACGGTCAGGAAGAAGGGATGTCACTATCCTGATAATTTACCACTACGTCTAAATAAAAGAAACTAAAAAAAAGAGTTTTCTAATATTTATTCCTTGACTAACATATTATGGTAACACATTAGCATAATATAGTACGTTAATGCTTCACACTATGCCCAAACCTGGTATATGTATTTCCAACAACGGATACAGATACAACATACATCTCAAAATATATATACGCACTAGAAGCATACGGAGACGCAAAATCTACAATATATATATATATATTATATATATATATATATATATATAATATATATTCGAAAACAAAAGGAACGGCTAAACAAACCCAAATCCTTTCTCATTAATTTTTTCTCATATTTATTTTATTTCATTTTTCTACACAGATATAGTTGTCAAATGATACCTTGATAAAGAGTGAAAGGCACCCGAGATATCGGAAAAATAAAACGAACACGGACAGAACAACGGTTAAGTATTTTGTTCTCTTTTTGTTCACTTATAGATTTTCCATGTTTCCTGATATAACAAAATACGTTCACAAGAATAAAATGTATACACAAAAATTCATATATATAATATATATATATATATATATATATATATATATATATATTTGCTGGTTTTTATAGATCAATGTTTATTATAAACAGCTACCCAGGTTTCTTGCTAGGGTGCAATCATCAGAACGTTGAATTAGATCCCATGGTCTTTATTGAAGATCTTTTCTTAATGTCACATTCTGGACCGCAAATAACGTCGGTTGCTTTCACGGACGCTAGTGCACTTCGGATTTATTAACAATTTAATTTTTTAATTCTTTTAAAAAATTGCATTTTTTTGTAACAATGCCAACGAAGTTACCTCCCTTTATTCGTTAAAAATAGAAAATCTTTTCTTTTGAAAAAAAATTTATATTTTTTATTTTTAAATTAATTCCGTTTGATAAAGGATGTATATGTTTTCAAAAAACATTTTTATAAAAACTCAGCAAATTAAATAAATATTAGCTCTCACAATTTGTGATTGAGCACTGTATTTTATTTGTTTCATCACACAAAAAAAAATGTTTATATATATATATATATATATATATATAATGGAGATAGACTGCATTTTTGTCTGAAGCCGAAACTCCGTCACGGCTGACGTCAGATATTCCAAAGTAAATTCTAGCATTTATCAATGAGAACCTAATTTATAATCAATTTGTGTTATACTTAATATTAAAGGAACAAATTGCTTTATATACAAGTATTAAGATGCGTTTGTAATATTTGCTGGTTTGTAATATTTGCATAGCCAATTTTTAACGAATCTTTTAATAAATGCATGTTTAGTTCTAAACAGTTTCTAATTGATATTTAATTTTATTTGTATTTATAATTATTTCATGTATAAAGTTTTGCGAGAAATTAATTTAAAAATAAAGATACAGCCACTAATTTCAATCTTACGTTAAATTATTAGTTATGGTCTTTTGTCCGTGACTACTCCCGTTTTCGTTGCGGTAAAAAAAAATTTATATTTTTAAAGTTTTTAATAGAGTTAATTTTTACTGAAAAAATTTATAGATAAAATTTATTTTTAATTTTCGCGGCACCTTCACAAATATAACAAGTATTTTTTATTTCAAATTATTTTATTTTATTAGGAATTTTTAAAAAATAGATAAAATTTATAGATAAAATTTATTTTTAATTTCGCGGCACCTTCACAAATATAACAAGTATTTTTTATTTCAAATTTTTATTCCTATTAGGAATTTAAAAAAAAATGTTTTCATTTATTTTTAATTCAAAATTGTTTACGGTTATTCCATATTACTAATATTAAAATTAAAATAACAACCAGTTCTGAGCGATGCTTTTTCCGCTAAATATGATGACCGTGATTTATTTAGAAATTAAGAAATACCTTTTAATTTTAATTTGTCATAAATTCCCTTACAGAAACAGACGACAAAAAACAACAACAAAAAAATGATTTTACGTGTTTGTTTTTTAACACTTAGCGCTTCTTTCTTAAACTAAAAATTAATCTTTATTTTTTATCATAATTGACGCAATACTTTTAAAATTCATTATTCAACAATGTTTAACCGAAGTTCGGTTTTGTATAAACAAAAAGCGGTGATAAAAAAAAAAGTCCCCTACCTAATCGATTTAGGTAGGGGACTTTTTAAATAGAAAAAAAAATGATACAAACACCATGAAAAAATTTATAGATAAATTTATTTTTATTTTTCGCGGCACCTTTCACAAATATAACAAGTATTTTTATTTCAAATTTTATTATTCCTATTAGGAATTAAAAAAAGATGTTTACTTTTATTTTTAATTCAAAATTTGTTTACGGTTAATTTCATATTACTAATGTATTTTCATCATTTATTTAAATTATTGTAGCGAGAAATTAATAGTATTTTGTTCAATGTTTAAACATGTTTAAACAATACACATTCATCAATAAGAGGATTACTATTCTGTATTAGATGATTGAAAAATAGCATTTTACTTCGAGTTTATATAAATTTTGTTTTGTTTTTAAAAAATTAAATAAATAAAATTATTCGTCGGACTTGAGCATCTGAAACCCTTCCATCTAAATTTTTAAAATCTTTAAAATCTTTATTTTTCTTCAATGGATTATTATCGATTACACACCAGTCTATCAGATTGTAAAAAAAAAAAAAATTCAAAAAAGTTATTATTTTTTCGAGTTTTCAGGGGTGCTCAGTTTCCCGTATAAGTTTATTGTAAATCGATCCCCATATCGGAACCGCTAAAAATTTTTTTTTTTTTTTTTTCCTTCAATGGATTGTTATCGATTACACACCAATCTATCAGATTGTAAAAAAAAAAAAAAAAAGCGGCCTGATTCAAAAATAAAGAACTTTTTTAGTTCTTTATTTTTGAGTTTTCAGGGGTGCTCATTTCCCCGTATAAGTTTATAGTAAATCGCCTCCCCCTATATCGGAACCGCTCTACCTTAACAGTTGGGCTGAATTTGCACAAAGGTGTCAAAATTAGGTGACATTGAAAAAAACAGAACCCACAAATTTTGTAATAAAACTGTTAATTGTAACTAGGGGGGTTTAGGGTTAGGATTGAGGTTAGGGTTGGTGTTGGGATTTAAATAAATAATTTGGGTTCTGTTTTTTTCTGGGCCACCCTAACTTTGACATGTTTGCGCCAGTTTCCTTTCGAGCGTTCTGATATGGGCAGCGATTTACTATAAACTTATATGTCGGCATGAGCATCCTGAAAACTCAAAAAATAAAGAACATTTAAGAATTTTTTAAAAACCTGATAGATTGGTGTGTAATCGATAATAATCCATTGAAGGAAACAATAAAATAAATAAATGAATAAATTTTGTAGCGGTTCTGATATGGGGGGTCGATTTACGATAAACTTATACGGGAACTGAGCACCGCGAAAAATAAATAACTTTTTTGAATTTTTTGTTCTTTTACAATCTGATAGATTGGTGTGCAATTGATAATAATCCATTAAAAGAAAGAAAAAAAAATAAAAACAAAAAATTTTAGATGGGGGGTTCCAGATGCTCAGGTCTGCCAATTATTCAATTTAATGCTTACTTTAATGGATATAAAATTTATTAAATCTCTAAGAAAATGAATTAAGAGTGTAACAACATAATTTATATTCATTAATTTATTGTACAAACATTTTTACATAAACTAGCAAAAAATGCCATCTGGGCGGTTATAAAAATTAATTTTTTGAAAGATATTGTCTGAGGTTAAAATTTCCATATAGAGGGTTTGTATTATCGGTAAAATCACAAATTTATTAAAGGAGTAAGAAAAATGAAACCATTTTGAAAATGGAAACTTACTTCTGTCCGCCTCAAATCAAAATGTTGCATGCATCTATTGATTATTAATCAAATAATATTTTTATCAATGACAGTGTTTTGATGTAAGCAGTGACATAGTTTTAGTTGATACTGAATCTATTATTCAAAAGATTTTTATTTATTGAAAAAACTTTTTACAAAATTCATTTTTTACATAAGTGTACCAAACAAAATACTTGAAAATAAATCTATAAATTAGATATTTTTATTTACTCCAATTAAAAAAAATAATATTAAATATTATTTAGCATTTAAAATTGATTTAAGTATCATTACTCTATTTTATTTTAGTAATGTTTATTTACACTTAAACTAAATGTTTGTAATGGTAAAATAAATAAGGTGAATGTTTATTTTTTTTTATAAATTTTTAGAAATAATCAAAACAATAAAAAATCATTTTTGTATTTTGTGTTTTAGTTACAGACAAATTGATACTGAATCTCTTATCAAAGATTTTATTTATTGAAGAAATTTTAAAGAATTTATCTTTTTACAGAATTTTACCAAATAAATTTAGTTGAATAAAATCTATAAATTAGATATTTTATTTTACTCCGATTAAAAAAAATTAATATTAGGTATTATTTAGCATTTAAAATTGATTAAGTATCATTACTCTATTTAATTTATGTAATATTTATTTTACACTAAAACTAAATGTTTGTTAAAGTAAATAAATAAGGTGAATATACTGTTTTATTTTTCAAAGATTTAGAAATAATCAAAAACAAATAAAAAATCATTTTGTATAGTTGATTGTTTTATTCATTGATAAACCAAATTTAATTTTATTATTGAATATTATTCAGGAAAAACTTTGGTGTAGAAAGTTAACTTTCCTAATTTCTATTTCAAATTGTTTATTTTTACTCCTTTAATGAATTTGATGATTTTAATTAATAAAATCATTAAATGTTGAATGTCCTTTTAAAGTTTTTGGCTATTTTGGTATTGTGTTTTTTATTTTATTTGATTTATTAATTTTACATCAACATAGTTTTAGTTACAGACAAATTGATACTGAATCTCTTATCAAAAGATTTTATTTATTGAAGAAAAATTTTTTAAGAATTTATATTTACAGAATTTTACCAAATAAATTTAGTTGAAAATAAATCTACAAATTAGATATTTTTATTTACTTGATTAAAAAAAATTAATATTAATATTATTTAGCATTTAAAAATGATTTAAGTATCATTACTCTATTTTATTTTATATAATATTATTTACACTAAAACTAAATTTGTTAAATGTAAAATAATAAGGTGAATGTTTATTTTTTTTTTATTTTCAAATTTTTAGAAATAATCAAAACATAAAAAATCATTTTGGTATAGTTGATTGTTTTATTCATTGATAAACCAAATTAATTTCATCATTAAATATTATTTCAGGAAAAACTTTGGTGTTAGAAAGTTAACTTCCTAATTTCTATTTCAAATTGTTTATTTTTTTACTCTCTAATGAATTCAAGATTTAATTAATAAAATCATTAAATGTTTGAATGGTCTTTAAAGTTTTTGGCTTATTGCATTTGTTGTTTTTTTCTTTATTTGATTTATAATTTTACAGCAACATTAGTTTTAGTTACAGAAAAAATTGATACTGAATCTCTTATCAAAGATTTTATTTATTGAAGAAAATTTTAAAGAATTTATCTTTTTACAGAATTTTACCAAATAAAATTTAGTTGAAAATAAATCTATAATTAAGATATTTTTATTTACTCGATTAAAAAAAAATTAATATTAGGTATTATTTAGCATTTAAAAATTGATTTAAGTATCATTACTCTATTTTATTTTTATGTAATATTTATTTACACTAAAACTAAATGTTTGTTAAATGTAAAATAAATAAGGTGAATGTTTATTTTTTTTTATTTCAAAATTTTTGAAATAATCAAACAATAAAAAATCATTTTGTATAGTTGATTGTTTTAGTCATTGATAAACCAAATTTAATTTTATCATTAATATTATTTCAGGAAAAACTTTGGTGTAGAAAGTTAACTTTTCCTATTTCTATTTCAAATTGTTTATTTTTTACTCCTTAATGAATTTGATGATTTTAATACTAAAATCATTAAATGTTGAATATCCTTTAAAGTTTTGGCATATTTTGGCATGCTGTTTTTTATTACTTCATTTCATTTATTAATTTTACGTTGGATACTACCCCTCTGACATTGAATTTTAAATCCACTCGCTCACGCTATATTTTTCAAAATTTTATTTTTACACCGCCCGAAGGCGGTTTTGTTATGCTAGTATATATAATGAAGCTTCATTCCGCTCTCGTCCTCGCAAAAAAACAATTTATACACACACACACAACCACACACCTAAAAAATGCACAATGTTGCCTTTTCGATACACACACATACACCATCTTATACCAACGCGAAAATAGAACATTTGACGTCACATTTCAAAACGTTCTTCTTTTAAACTTCAAAATTTTTAAACTGAATAAAACATAACTACACTGGCTTTTCTCGTCTATTCTGTGATAAATAATTTATTATCACCTTCCATTATACCAACAAATGCCCTGAAGATGATCTAATATAGATCAAAACACACGCAGCGTCGGCAATAAACTCGCCACTTAACCATTTTAAACCTGTGTTTTTTTCATTTTTCCTAATATACTAGATACGTTGGATTCACTTCCTTCTTCACACACACACACACACACACACACACACACACATATATATATATATATATAATATATATATATATATATATATATTATATATATTTATTACTTTGAATATAATACATAAATAACTTCAAAACAAACTGTTTTGAGCCAGGAATGATATATTGGTCGTCGATGATTTTCTTTTTCTGACAGCGGTGGTCTAAGTAAGCAGAGACATCTATAAAATGATATCTAAACTTTTATCATAGAAAAAGAATCTCATGGGAAATGTTATTGCCTGGAGAAAAATATGAAATTAAAAAGGAGAGACTTCTTGCGAAATAACAATTTTAGAATTGAAATATATAGAAGAAAAAGAAAAGTAATAATGTTCAAAATTACAATGTGTGCTTATAGTATACTATCATCTTTCCCGTCAAAAAGCCCACTGTTATTTACGTCTGAAACAACACTTTTGTTTATGATCAGAGAATGATAAATATATATAATATATAATATATATATATATATAATATATATATATATATATTATATGTGTATGTGTGTGTGTGTGTGTGTGTGGTATATATGCCGTGTTAAGGGATATATTATGAAGTTGTAGATAAGACATATTTCTCGTAGTAAATAGAAGCTGGTGCGTCAAGTAGTAGTAGTAACACTACGTCTTCCGGGCAGTCGTGTGGTAGTCTTGCTAGTAGGCTTGTGGTAGGTGATTGTACCACCATAGTGTCGAAGTATTTATGAGGACCACTATCCTATCAAATTATAGTGAGGGGGTACTTAGGTATTTGCATATTCATTATAATATATATATATATAGGTATATGTAAAAACAACATTTTTTTTGCGATGAAACAAGAAAATACAGTGCTCAATCACAGTCGTAAGAGCTAATATTTATTTATTTATTTTTACAATGTTTTCATAGATCAATGTTCATTCTCAACGACCCGGTTTCATGCAAATAGCACTCATCAGGTTGAGTAGTAAGATCCTATGGGTGTTGTTGGAGTTCTTTACTCGATGTCACATTTAGGATTGTAAATAACGTCGGTTAGAAAATTACAGGACGCTGATATTTATTTTTAAAAATTTGAATTTTTTTTAAGTAATGCCAACGAGTTGCCTCCCTTTATTCGTCAAAAAAAGGGCTTTTATTAAACTTTGAAAAAAATAGGCCGTTTTTTTTAAAAAAAACGTTTCATTTTTTATTATTTATTTTTTATGTTAATTCGTTTGGCAAAGGATGCATATGTCTTCAAAAACCAAATTTTAATATATCTGTTGGGGATAGATCTTTTAAGACTAATGATGGTGGTTGGAATGTTATATTTATGTATTTAAGTTCTCACTTTGTTGTGGTATGGCTTATATGTATCATTTTTTAAGATCTAAATCTAGTCCCCAACATTAGCCGTAGAATCTCAGAACTATCATCCAATAAAGATATTTTTGAAAAAGGCCGCCCCATATTACAAATAAAGCATTACTAAATAGCGGATTCAAAGAAAAATATACTACTAGATAACATCCCAAACATAATAATTAAAAAACAGAAAAAGAAAGATAATTTGGTTACGCCCCCTTTTTCTAAAACAGTTAAAACCAAATGTCGGTAAAAAATTTCTAGACTTAATAGATAAACACTTCCACCCCAAAATAGATATAATAAAATATTTAATAGAAATACGGTTAAAACTAGCTACTCATGTGGACTCTCAATGAAATCACTTATTACATCAAAATCTAAACAAACTCAAACCCTTCATGTCTTGTAGAATAAAAAAAGACTGCCCTCTAAATCAGAAATGTAACATTAGATCAGTAGTATATGAGGCTAAGGTACAACTACAGGTGCAGATCACCCTATAAGCACGGACAGATATGTTGGTATGACCCAGGGTGATTCAAGCAAGATTTTACGCCCATATGGATCTTTCAGAAAGAAGATAAAAGAGAAAACAAACTTGCAACAAGGATATGGGAACTAAAGAAAAAGATATACTCACAAAATAGAGTGGACAATCTAGATCATCCCAAATGTTACACACAAATGGCTCCAGATACTGCAACTTATGTGTTACCGAAAATTTAGAATATTTAAAAACTTGATTTCTTTAATAATAATAACAATAATAATAATAGAAGTTTAAATAAAAAATCAGAAATCTTCAAACAATGTCCCATAAAGAAATTCTTCCTAAATGCATGGAGGGAGATACTCAACATCCACCCTGAGGATAATTCAGCAATTATTTGCAATGATATCCATATTTCAACAGTGAAAAATGATTTTTCGACAAAGAAACCACACACCACTTTATATTTATGTTGGATAAAAGACTTTAAAAGACTCTACCAGATATATTAAAATTGGTTTTTTGAAGACAATATGCTCTTTGCAAACGGAATTAACTTAAAAAATAATATGTTGGATAAAAGTTTAAAAGACACTCTACCAGATATTATTAAAATTTGGTTTTTTGAAGAAACTATGCATCTTTGCCAAAACGGTATTAACTTAAAAATAAATAGTTTGGAAAAGCTTTAAAAGATCTACACAGATATATTAAAATTTGGTTTTTTGAAGACATATGCATCTTTGCCAAACGGAATTAACATAAAAATAAATAATAAAAAATGAACGTTTTTTTAAAAAAAACGCCCTATTTTTTTCCAAGTTTAATAAAAGCCTTTTTTTTTAGAATAAAGGGAGGCAACTTCGTTGGGCATTACTTAAAAAAAATTCAAATTTAAAATAAATATAGCGTCCGCTAATTTTCTAACCGACTTTTAATTATCATCCTAAATGTGACATCGAGTAAGGATTCCAACAAACACATAGGATTCTTACTACTCAACCTGATGAGTGCTATTTGCATGGAAACCGCGGTCGTGAGAATGAAGCATTGGATCTATGAAAACATTGTAATATAAAATATATATATATATATTATATATATTATATAATATATATATTATATATATTCAAATAAGTATATTAGGTATCATAATATTTCCTTCATGTATGTTCTGTTGAACGCAAAGACTTTCCTGTCGTGACAATTTTCTTTCTATCCTTCAATTGTTTGGCCATCTTTTCTTTTATGTCTGGGGTTTTGGGAAAAATTTGTTTTGAATGATCCACCCAAAAGGTTCTTTACACTAGTACTTTTCACTACTTAGCTGTCATCATCAGGTTATTAAATTGGTTCATGCGGCCTTTAGCTGAGTTGAGTGTAGCCGCTAGTCACTCCGAAGTTGACGTATTTATTATTATTATTATTATTATTATTATTATTATTATTCTTAAATGGAATGTTTAAGTAAATATTCCCATATCCAGCTTTTGACGGAAGGTAAAGAAAGGATTTAATGAAATGTCTAGTTACTTATTGTACAATAATATATATATATAGTTATATATATTATATAATATATATATATATTAGAGGAGAGAGAGAGAGAGAGAGGATAGATAAAGGGCATTGTGGTGTGTATATATGCATGGTATGTATGTCGGAGGAAACGTACGAAAATGAAGACAGTTACAAATAAATCAAATATATATATTGTATATTATATATATATTATATATATAGAGAGAGAGAGAGAGAGACGAGAGAGCAGAGATGGATTAAATTATTACCATAGCTTTTTTTTTGTGCAAAAATAATGAAGATTTATTCATATTTAGGGAAATAATTCCTGACGTCTCAGCGGTCATTTTTTACGTTGGAGAATCTTCATGGGGCATCGACGATAGTCCAACCCGCTATTAGTAATATGGATCTGCGAGACTAATTTTTTTTTACAACCCTTCTACCCTGAAGATGCCGGGAAGCCGCTTTTAAGTGGCAAATCATTATTTGTCAGCCAGTATTTTAAGTGAATTCTCTTTTTACTTTTCTGTCTATTTTTAAATTTCATCTTACTATTGGTTAAATACTTACCAGTGAATATTCCCAAGTCCTAATCTACTTTAAGTGAAGCTTATCACTTAATTATCATTGTTAATTATTATTCTGTCCTGAAGATTAAGATATTATTTGAACATGTGTAAAAACCGTATAATTTATTTCAATAAAATTACTACTTTTGTCACTCAAAGTTGATTAACTCCAAAGAGGTGCGTAAACTCAAAGGAAAAGTGTAATTTGATCTGTGTTGCGTTGTACTTGGTATGTTTTGTGTATACTCTTCTTGATAGAGAAATGTGTAAAAAGGATAGGTAACTATCAGGAATTGTATTCTGTCTCCGCTATAATATCTTATTAATAATAGGATCGCCTTCCGCGTTTTTGTCTGTAACAAAAAATTATGTACTTCTTACGTTGACTTAAGCAGTGACGTAATTTTCATAACATAGAATAATACAGTGAAAATTTTAACATGCAACATTAGACAGTCCTATATTAGTTTTATTAAAAAGTTTTTAATAAATACAATGATGGTAATTGTTATTATATATTATAGTTTTGTTTTATTTTAGACATTTAATTTTAATAAATATTCATCACATATCATGTCGCGCTGTTCGCGCGGATAATCCATGCAATCTCTCTCTTCATCGTCCCTATCGCTCATCATTTCTCGGGAGGTCCTCTATGCAGCATCCTGTATCCGCGCAGAGCTGTCATGTACGTCTTTTGCTGGTCGGGCCCCACCACTTGGGTGTCATGTGCTGCGTTTCCACAGGGACCGTCGCTTATGAGTTCGTCATTGTATATCTATATATAGTTTTAGTTGAATTTTAATACATATTTAAAGTTTACATTTCAAATGTTTATTTTTAATTCTTTATGAATTTGATTGATTTTTACTTACTTAGGCGCTACCAAACTCGCTGAAATGAACTTTTAACTCCCCCCCCCCCATGCAATGTTCAAATGTTTTCAAAAATATATTTTTACACGATCGCCCGGGAGGGTGTTTTTATATTTTGTACTAGTATTATGGTATGTGAGTTAATAGAAAAATAAACCAAGCTTAATAACGTCTTAATGTAAAGAATGAAAATGGGCAAAAGAAACTACTGATTAACGTGTAGTGCTTTATACGTTATTCTAGAATTCCTATACAAACATTCCCCATTAATGGTTAAATTCATGGAATTCTCACGTGTGCAAGCTAGACTTCTCAGACCATTGTTTGACAGATTTTCATCGGACGCCCTACATCTGTCTTGTGCCCACTCTAATCCAAAGGCTAGTAAATAATTAATAAGATACATTTCTAAAGCAGATTCCCAACAGTTTTGAACAGCGTTGTCCTTCAAGACTGGTTGCTTAACCAAGGTGCTAAAAAGTCCAGTCTGCCCTACTATTTACTCAATATCCACACACACCACGACACACACAACCCATGCACACACGCACACACACACACACACCACACCATATATATATATCTAATATATATATAATATATATATTATTTACATATTAGAAGTTTGAAGAAATAGGGCTGAAAATCGAATCAGCTTCCATCTAACTTTAAAACAAAAATATCTGACTCCAGCTTTAGGAAATTTCATCTGCCCAGTGTGCCTCATGGCTAAGCATCAAGCCTTGGCATGCTATCACACTCGAGGAAAACACAAAAATTCTTCACAAACATCGGTAGGAAAACAATCACTCACTGCTGACCCTCATCTATGGTTCAGGATAGGAGAGTCCACAAATATATTATTAATATATATATTAATATATATATATATATTAATATATGAGAAGAAAAACAAACCAAACAATGTGTTATATGGCAATTTTTAGCCGACAATTTTTTGGAGAATATGGATTAATTGAAGGTCGCCTACCTAATTTTGAAAATTGATTTAATGATAATTAATAAATTAGGCGGGCATACTTTATTCAAATGTATGGTGTTTAGCCTTACCATTTTGAATAGGTATGCCGCCTAATACATTAATTATTAATGATTTAATTTTCAAAATTAGTACGACTTTAATTAAGCACATATTCTACCCCCCCCCCAAAAAAAAATATATATGTATATATTACTGACCAGCCACAACCAGGAGTATGATGAGACAAAGGCAATTCATTGACGCGGAGTTTGACGCGTCAGAGTTTGAATTCAGAGTTTTCCAGAGCTTGTCTTAGCGCAGGTGTATAGGAAACAGGATCCCTCGTTGTTCAGGCTGATACCAACAATATGCCACTCTGCCTACTTATATAAGTCATTAGTCCCGATTATGCATTGGTTTCATACAAGACTAACGCACTCCTATATATACACCAAGAACAACAACCACAAGTGAAGCATGTCAAACACCCCTACAGTAAACAACTTATCATTGAATGCAGATTTTTGCTCACCAGAAACCGTTATTTTAAAAGCAAACAGTATGAAAAGATCCGTGTTTGAAAATGGTTAACATGGAGATATTTTCTCCTTTTTGAAGAAATAAAATTAGGTACCAATGAATATAGGACATGAACACAAATCACCAATGCCATAACAATATGATCCCCAATAATTGCTAACACATTGCTTAAAACCAATTACTAAAGTTTATATATTGAATAAAATATGTATACACCCTAACTGTTAGAAATTACATATCCCTGGACGGGTTGAGATGCCGTTAAAATCAACAAAACCAACCACCCAACCAACAACCATACTTATATTTCTTGTTTTGTACATTTGTTAAATTTACAGGTCGGTGATAATTTAACCAAACATGTATTAAAAAATGTTACCAATTATCTATATATCAATTGATCGTTCATACCTTAATCTGTCAACACTCTCTGATTACCAAATGATACCGTCCAAATCGTCAAGCATTAAATGCAAAAAATATAAAAATCCTGCATTATCTGGCGTCGCTTATTTGCCAAATTTTTTATTTCTTATGTTCATATGAAGAAAAGAAAGGAAGAAAGACATGCTACACAGAAGAATATAAAAGAAGGAAAGAAAGAAAGTAGTTTAAATGATAAAAGTGGAGGTGAGCAAAGGGTAAGCGGATACTGCTAATCTTTTCATCGAACATAATTGGAAAAGTGAAACAAGAAGGAAAGAAAAGAAACAAAGAGAGGTGAGTGTTAAATCAAGATTATTATACTTTTTACCAATTTGTATTACTCTTCTTTTTACTTTCTATTATTCTTCTGCTCATCTTTGGTATCTACGTTCATTCTTTCTAGCGTCTGGGACTTGTCTTGGTTGGTCCGTCGCACTTAATTTCATTTCTTCTTCTAGATCAATCTTGTTGCCAAGACATTCATCAACACAAAACCATATTATTTATATAAGCTTTTATTTTACTAACTAAACAATTCATGTAACTAAATTAGCGCGCGTGCGGCAGGGAGCTTTCAGCTAAGGCAGGAAAGACCTTATCTTGCCTGACGGTCAAAGCTGAAAACTTGAGAGGCCAAACCCAGGTCCCACGTGACTTCACGTTATTTCGCAGGGCTTTCTGCTAATTTCCATGGAAAGTCGCCGCCCGTTGGTATGAAAAGGGCCATCCCTCAGAAATACAGAGGGAAGTTGACAATAATCTATGCATAGCATTATGTAACAACAATGTTAACTACTTAGCAATGTCTCCTAAGTAAACATATAAAACGTGATAATAGTCAAATGATCATACTAATTTTATATAGCGCTTAGTCGGTAGAGCGTGCGGCTAGAAACACCAAGATTTCCTAGTTTCGATTACGGGGCCCCTCGCCAACTCGGGCGTATGAGTAGGCACAGGGCGCTGTGCGGTGAAGTAAGAGAGTTGATGGTAGGTGATGGCGCTCCCCTCAGATGCCAAAAAAACCAATCATCCTTGGTCTAGCGCTAGTTGAAAAGGAGTATAGACTACCTCGCTGATTGCGCTGATGCCGACTTTAGGCCAGCCCGACTTATCTTCGTTTAAGAAAACCCATTCTCTTCTTAAAGGATTAATGCAACTGTATTATTCTCTGGCAATATTTCCATATAGTAAAGAGCTGTAAAGTTGGTTGAAAATGGGAGTAGATTCCTCGCTGATTGCGGCAGATTAAACGAATTTAGAGGCCACCACGACGGACTTTACTTTTACTTACTTTAATATAATTATATATATTTACCAACCACTCCGCACGAAGCGGATGGGACAACAAGGTCAATTCCTAAAGCGGAGTTTAACAGGTTTTTGAATTTCAGAGTTTCCTTCTCTAGCTGGTTACCTAGCCATGGTTAAAGAGTCCAGTCTGCTTGCCTATTTACCCATAGCTGGAGGGAGAATTGGATTCATACCTTTTCCCAAGGGTATTTAGCCCTATGTGAAATGCCAGCAGCTTCTACAGGAATTGAACTCGCGTTGACGACGTCCATATCCTATGACTCTAACCAATTAGTCACGGCCACCTCCACTACTTATTTTTGTTAGCAAATCCTTATGTACACTCCCTGTATTATTCTATCAGCTTTTGCCCCTTCCAAATTTCATGCTTACTTGAAATGTTTTATACGAAGTCACAATGGATCGATTTATATGAAAAAAAACAACTGTTCACAAAGAGACACGGGAAAGCAGTTTGTAGCGAGAATGGAAATATATTGTGTTCAAAGGCCATTATGCTTCTGTGAACTGTTTGTATGCAATGTAGGAACATGAATGGGTATGTCACAGAAAATACTGAAACTACATAGCCTGAACAAGTCACTAACGTTAAATAAAAACACTGGCTGGCACCATACGCCAGAGAAATTGTCATATCTCATTATAATGGAGTTCGGTGTCAGTCTGTCTTTAACCAAACTACGTCAAATACTTACGTCACATTACCCTCAAGGAATTGCCTTAAGTTTTTCAACTGAAGATATTGATTTTATTGTCAAACCATTGAATAGATATTTAACGTTGTCTCTAGAAAATCTTAGTTAGATCTTGCCTCAAACACCTCATGTTACTTAGATGCATTTAAAATTCCTGCAATGTCTTACATTCGCCTAAGAAATATAGGCTTACATAATATTATGTGTGGATATTTTGCATTACTGGTTTGAAAAAATTGGGTTAATAAAATAATTGTTTGGTGTTATTGATCTTTATTACTCACTCTTTTTGAGTTTTCACATCAAGCGTTTCAAACGTTAGCTGATGCGTCTTTTCACTGGAGTCTGAGTTTGACAGCAAGTCTTCTCAGGTTTCCAGGATTCTTCTAAGTATTATTCAATTGCTAGCAGATGCAGTATCTGGATGGTCTCCAGTCTTTCCTCTGATGTCCAGATTTTCCAATCCCTTTGCGGACGTTATTATTATTATTTATTTATTTTATTATTATTATTATTATTATTCACTCTCCTTTTGAGTTTCACATCAGCATTAGCTGATGGTCTTTCACTGGAGTCTGAGTGACAGCAAGTCTTCCTTCAGGTTTCCAGGATTCTCTAAGTTATTTCTATCACATTGCCAGCAGTGCAGTATTCTGGATGGTCTCAGTCTTTCTCTGATGTCCAGATTTTCCAATCCCTTTGGACCGTTTATATATTATTTTAACTCCTTTGAGTTTTACATCAGTAGCTGATGTCTTTCACTGGAGTCTGAGGTGACAGCAAGTCTCCTCAAGTCTCGGACTCTTTCTTGCAGTATTCTGGCAGATTGCAGCAGTGCAGTGTTCTGAATCCTCCTCTGATATCCAAACTTTTCCAAACCCCTTTTCCATCCCGTTGCGGACTGTTCAAGGCACCAACTTACAATTGTTAATAACTTTCACTTTTCATATTCCATAACTTTTTTCATTCTCTGCAAGGCTCCAGATATTTGTCAATTTTTTTTCATTTCCTTTAACTTCACCCTGTGATCCACTGCACTGCAAAATCCACCAAAGTTGAAAGTTCTTTCTTTTTTGTTTAATCAACACTAGGTCTGGGTTCTTCTTGCTGCGGATAGCGTGTCCGTTTTAATTCCAAAGTCCCAGCAGATTTTGTGCGTTCGTCTTTCAAGAACAGATCTGGTTTTGCATATACCATTTTGTTGGTGTGGTCAAAATTTAATTCTTGCATAATTCCCAGTGGATCACCTTTCCCAACCAGTTCGTGTCTAGTTTTGTATTCTCGGTGTGCTAGTTTGCTACATTCGCCAGAAGTATATGGTTAACAGTCTCATCTCTATTACCGCAAAGTTCTACATTTACTAATTTTGCTGGGTCTTATCAATTTTCGCTTTGATGTAGTTTGTCCTTATGGCATTATTTTGTGCTGCAGCAATTATAAGTGATTCTGTTTCTCTTTGAGGTTTCCCTTTCTTAAACCATGTCCAAGTCTTTCCATGTGCAACCCATCTATTTGTCGTTTGGAAGCGTCCATATAATTGCTTTTTCTTCCCATTTTTGTTTTCTAGTCTTTGTCGTTTTTCTGTTTGTCCATCTGCCGTTTCTACTTATTGTTGCGCCCATAAGTAATTTGTCTTTGGCCTCTTTCCTTGTGTAATCTTCAAGTTGTGGATTGATGGTTTCTATTATTATTATTATGTATTATTATTAGTATTATTTATTATTATTTTATTATTATTTACTCCTTTAAGTTTTCACCATCAGCATTAGCTGATGGTCTTTTCATTGGAGTCTGAGTGACAGTAAGTCTCCTCAGCTGTCCAGGACTCTTCTGAGTATTCATGCAGCATTGCAGAGGGGCCAGTGTTCATGAATGTTATCAATCCTTCTCTGATTCCAAACTTGCCAAAACCCCTTTTCCAATCTTTGCGACGTTCCAAGTGTGCATCAACTACAATTGTTTGTATTACTTTGACTTTTCATATTCCATAACTTTTTCAGTTCTCTTGCAAGCGTCCAGAATATTTGTCCATATTTTCATTTTCCTTTAGCTTCACCCTGTGATCTGCTTGGGCACTGTAAATCCACCAGTTGAACGAGTCTTTCTTTTTTTTGTTATCAACACTGGGTCTGGTCTTCTTGCTGGGATAAGGTGAGCATCCGTTTTTATTTTCAAAGGTCCCCAGAGAATTTTATGCGTTTCGTCTCAAGAACCAGATTCTGGTTTATGCATATACCTTTTGTTGTAGCGGTCAAAATTTAAATTTCCTTGCATAATTCCCAGTCGACACCTTCCCAACTCAGTCGTGTCTAGTTTTGTATTCTCGTTGTGCTAGTTGCTACATCACAGAGTATATGGTTTACAGTGCTTCATCTCTATTACCGCAAAGTCTAACATTTACTAATTTATTGTTGGGTCCTATCAATTTGTCGCTTTGATATAGTTTCTCCTTATGGCATTATTTTGTGTAACAATTATAAGTGATTCAGTTTTCTATTTTTGAGTTTCCCTTCGCAACCATGTCCAAGTCTTTTCAATTTCATATATAATATATATATATATATATATATATATATATATATATATATATATATATATATTATTATTATTAATTATTATTATTGTTATTATTATTATTATATTTCTCCAAACGTATTAAAATAAATTTTATGAAACTAGCAAATATATGCACCCTCCGGGAAGATGTATTTAAGTGTTGAATGTAATAAAATTTTATATTAAATTAGGAAAGGCTAATTACACTAAATTTGAAATGAGGGTATAATCGAAAAAATAGAAAAACTGAAACTTTACTCTTCCATCACTTCCTAGTTTTAACTATTTGTTAAGGAAGTAAAGAATAAAAAATTATAGTTATTTCTTCTTGTAAGGATTTTCTGCTAAGATTAGTTCACTGAGATCTTTTGCTCATAACTACATTAGACAAAAATCAAACAATTGGGAAATCAATAATACTAAGCTACTATTAAAAAATTCAAACTTATTAATATCAATATGCAATTAGACTTTCCCGTTCACACTGTAAACGCTATTTTGTTGTATATTATATACATACAATTGAATGTTGTCAGTACGTAGAGCTTCGTAGCCCTTCTTCGCTACTCTGGGTCTGAATCGTATACGTTGCTGGTATACTTGCGGTGTCGTCACTAACCCTAAACGATATATGTAGTGGTCGCTTAATTGGAATCTACAACACATCTGTATCTAGTAGGGGATTGAACTTTTTATTTCTTTATTTCCCTTCGTGGTGCGTGGTGGGGTAGTGAGCTTGACAATGGGAACTAATATGTTGCGGCTGACGATCGGGAGGTGAAAAGGGCGGTGGGAACCGTGAACATGCGTCACACCGTTCGCCGTCTCCTCCTTGACTGTTCACTACTGACCCCCTTTTATATATTTCCAAAACGCCTACGCGTTTTCTTTGTCGCTCCCACCAGGAAAAAGTCCTTTGTCACCTTTGTCAGCCCCCCGCTCTGTTTAATTCAACCGGAAATTTCTATTCTGTCTTGTACAATATACAGCCCGTAGATATGGTCAAACCAGTATAATAATGTAAAACAATTTATTATAATGGAGTTAAATGAAAATAAAGTTAAGACGAATGTGTCGTGAATAATTAAGAGAGTGTTACTTGAATAATAATATATTTCGGTTACAAACAGAACACCAAATCCCATTTATAATAAAGAGACTAATATAATTTATGTTAGAAACAGATTAAGATTGTGTAATCTTTTTGTATGCGTTTCTTATCTAATTTGTTACTCTTTCTAATTTAATATATTTTATTACAGTAAAACTTAAATTACGTACACCCTATCCTTGCTAGGTTTGTTTGGAAAAATCTGTTGGAAAGAGACACGTGAAAGCACTGTTAACGTGTGGGAATAATATTGGCTTCAAAAGCCTATTTTCTGTGAACTGTGAACACAATAGAACATAAATGTTTATGCACAGAAACAAATAATAAACTTCATAGCCTTAAAACAGGTCAAACTATCTTTAATATTAAAACGCTGGGCTGCCAATTACGCAGGAATGGGTGATATAAGTTATATCAGCAAAATCGCATTCCACAGTATACAAGCCTGTGAGAAGATCAGCCGGAATGGTGGACCTTGAAAGTGACCGTTGTGTTAAACTAGCTATTTAATTCAACATCTAAGCTTCATTACACGTGTAGCGATTGCTAATCTGGAATCAGAAATAGATATGCAATATGGCATCTATATCGGGCTAGATTTCCCGAAGCATTAAATGCACCTGCGTACACAATGCAAAAGAGATTGCATTTGCATTATAGATCAGTTATTATATATATATATATATATATATATATATATATATATATACATTATCATCATCATTCATCATATTATTTTTTTATTATATTATTTACTTCCTTTTGGTTTCACATCAGCATTAGCTGATGGTATTTCACTGTGTCTCAGTGACAAGCAAGTCTCCCAGGTCTCCAGGACTCTTCTGTGAGGTATTCTGGCAGATTGCACAGCAGTGCAGTGTTCTGATGGTTTCAACCTTCCTCTGATTCCAAAACATTCCAGACCCTTTTCCAATCCTTTTGGTACGTTCCAAGTGCACCAACTACTACGGTATCACCTTCACTTATGATTCCATAACTTTTTTAGTTCTCTGGCCAAGGTCCAGATATTTGTCTATTTTTTTTCATTTCCTTTAGCTTCACCCGTGATCTGCTGGCACTGCATAAGAGTCACCAGGGACAAGTTATTCTTTCTTCTTCTTCTCTCTCTTACTTCTTCTTCTCTTTCTTCTTCTTCTTCTTCTTCTTCCTCTTCTCTTCTTCTCTTCTTCTTCTTCTTTTGTATTTAAGATTTAATGTAATAACATTTATATGCAATAGAAAGGGTTATGAAACTAATAAGAACACAAATCAAAAGATTTAAACACCAGGGGGATATAATCGAAAAGTAGAGAATAACTGGAAACTTACTCTTCCATCATCCCGCTTCATTGATAATTTTTCTTAATTAACTATTTAGTAAAATAGGGAAGTAAAATAATGGAAACTTACAGTTATTTCCTTTCTTGTTAATAGATTTCTTTTAAGATTACACCGAGATATTTGTTCATATTTATTAAAGATAAAATAGAATATTAGAGATTCAATTAATACAAAAACACATATTTACAAATCAATTTAATATCAAAATGCAAATTAGCCTTCCCTCTGTAAACCGCTATTTGTTCTATATATTAAAATAACGATTGCATGTTATTAAGTTACGATATATGGTTCAACATTATAATAATTTAACAATTGTCTTAATAAATTGGAGTTTAAAATAAAAATAAAATCATAGAGAATGTAACTAAATAACTAAGGGAATTCTCACTTGAGGTTAATAATATTAGATTTCAGAAAACGCACAATCCCCATTATAAATAAGATATATATTATCTATACATTAAATGGCTTAGTGTTTAATGATGGATGTGGTAGACGTGGTCTGCATGAGTGACCACCAGAAAGCTCTGATTTAAACACCCTCGGTGACTTCTTTGTGGGGTTTTGTTGAAAGGGAAAGCCCAATTTTTACTCTATTGAAACAACGAAAATCTCTCCTTNGAGACAATGAAAGTTTGGCCTGCGTATGTGTATTAGAACGAAAGGTTTAAGTGATGATTTTGCTGGTTTGATTGGACGAGCAAATGGTAGGTGCGAAAATGGGAGAAAGGAGGGGTGAAAGGTCAGAGTGTGAAAGCGAGTCTAGAGAATGCGTTAACGAGGAGGAATACATAAATTTCTTGCTGATAATTGTAATTTTGGAGAAAAAAGAAGCGGCCTTGTGTTATTACAAAATCTCCCAAAATGGCACCAGTCCCAAGTTGCGCGTCCAACTCCATTGACATCATAAAACTGTCAACAACTAACAGCAGCCTTCAGCAACACCATTCACCCTTCTGATGAAGTGCGGTACAGAGATAAGGTATATTGATATCTCTTTATCCACGATCGTCACTTCATTTTAAAAAGTAAGAACCGCATACGTATTACAATGGATTAGCCATCCTGTAGGCTAAGCCAGAGCACTTTCCATGAATTTTCATGGTAAAGAGTCCTCGATAATGAATCCTTTATCTCTGGTTAAAGGGTCCAGTATGGTAAAAGTCCTCATTCCTTTGTCAATGTCTAAGTTCCTCCTCAATGATTACCAAGTGAGCTGTGCAAGTATCAATGTTTAAGTAATGTATTAGCACGCATATGGCTTGTTGATTGGCGGAGGGTAAAACCACTGACCTTAGGCTAGCTATAAATCCAGGTGGGGAATTAGAGCACACCTTATATTGCAAAATATTCCAAATACAGTAGCAACGGGGACATATCACCTCTATTCAGAAATGAGTGCAGGACGTAACGAAGCGTTGACGACGCCATCATCCCAATAGTTATTTACGTTAGAAATATTACGAGCAAAATTGAGACGTTCAATGAAATTGTAGACATTTTCTCAGGCAATTTAAATCACTGAATTACAAGGATGGAATAAAAGGAAATAATGCTGTATCCGAAACATTAACTCATCCTCTTTTATTCTACTAAGAAGATTATTTAAACTTGAGTCAGTCGGTGCAGACCAAACCATTTTAGCATTTGAAATAAGGCATATTTCATTATGTAATCGCATTTCATCCAATAACAATGACATACATAGAAGCAGAATTATGTGAATCTTCTTATATCCCAAACATGCTAGCCATGTTATCAGTTTATTAAAGGAATGGAAGGCGCGTGACGTAATGGTTAGAGCCATAAAAACGGACTAATGGACCCGAGTTCGAATCCTGGATGAAGCTGTTATATTTCACATACCAACAAAGGCTAGCTTACCGTAAAAACACCTAAATACTAAATCGTAAATATTCAGAGCTTGACCAAACAAACGAACTTTATTAAACTCTTGGTCTAAAAAATAACAACACAAAAATCAACCAGCTTAAAGAAAAAAAATATTTCAAGTGTTATTTTAACACCACGCACGCACGCACGAGGATGACACGCGGTCAGATACAGCGAGAAATCACTATCCGTTATGAATACATAATGGATATTCACGTGGTGTCCTTTACAAGGTGATTTGTCTGATGATAAGCATGACTCATGTATGGTTTGGCTCTAACTGCTATACCAACCATGCAGGCTCATATGATACTATATGCATCAAAGTACATGTAGTGCCTATCTGCGGGTGTGTCCTCTGCCACTGCACCCAGTAGGATATGAATGGAATGTGGCCCAGTAGGGAGTTTATCCTTTGGCATAGCACCAAGACGTATATACCATCTCTTCTAACTGGTTGGTGTTGCATACTTGATTTAAATCCAGATAGTCACTGATGGGAATTTACACATTTATATCATCAAATATACAGGGTGATTGTAAAGTAACTCTCTATTTTAAAAGTCTTAGAATTTATTTCTAAATCATTATTTTTACAAAAAAAGAATTGTAGAAGAACACACATTACATGAAGTTTTATTTGAAATTCTGTATGGGCACCAGCATTCACCTCCAGCCTCTTAAGCAGCTCAGGAATTGCATCAACTGACCTTCTTGTATTAATCCTTCAAATTCTTCCAAAGTCGTTGTTTTCATAGAGTAAAATTGCTCCTTCAACCAACCCCCAAAGAAGTCACAGGGTGTTAAATCAGAGCTTCTGGCTGGTCACTCATGCAGACCACGTCTACACATCCATCATTAACACATAAGCCATTAAATGTATAGATAATAATAATAATCTTATTATAATGGGGATTGTGCGTTTTTCTGAAACTATATTATTAACTCAAGTGAGAATTCCCTTAGTTATTTACGTTACATTCTCTATGATTTTATTTTTATTTAAACTCCAATTATTAAGACAATTGTTTTAAATTATTAATAATGTTGACCATATATCCGTACTAATAACATGCAATCGTATTTATATATAGAACAAAATAGCGGTTTACAGTGTGAACGGGAAGGCTAATTTGCATTTTGATATTAAAAATTTGATTTTGATAAATATGTGTTTAGTATTATTGATCTCTAATTATTCTATTTTATCTTAATAAATATGAACAAATATCTCGGTGATAAATCTTAAAAGAAATCTATTAACAAGAGGAAATAACTGTAGTTTCATTATTTACTTCCTATTTTAACTAAATAGTTAAATTAGAAAAAATTATCAATGAAAGACGGGAGTGATGGAAGAGTAAGTTTCAGTTATTCTACTTTTCGATTATATCCCCCTGTGTTTCAAATCTTTTGATTTGTGTTCTTATTTAGTTTCATAACCCTTTCTAATTGCATATAATATGTTATTACATTAAATCTTAAATACAAAAAGAAGAAGAAGAAGAAGAAGAAGAAGAAGAAGAAGAAGAAGAAGAAGAAGAAGAAGAAGAAGAAGAAGAAGAAGAAGAAGAAGAAGAAGAAGAAGAAATAACTTGTCAACTGGTGGACTTTGCAGTGCCAGCAGATCACTGGGTGAAGCTAAAGGAAAATGAAAAAAATAGACAAATATCTGGACCTTGCCAGAGAACTAAAAAAGTTATGGAATATGAAAGTGAAGGTGATACCAGTAGTAGTTGGTGCACTTGGAACAGTACCAAAAGGATTGGAAAAGGGTCTGGAATGTTTGGAAATCAGAGGAAGGGTTGAAACCATTCAGAACACTGCACTGCTGCAATCTGCCAGAATACTCAGAAGAGTCCTGGAGACCTGAGGAGACTTGCTGTCACTGAGACACCAGTGAAATACCATCAGCTAATGCTGATGTGAAAACTCAAAAGGAGTAAATAATAATAATAATAAAAATAATAATGATGATGATGATGATAATGTATATATATAATATATATATATATATATATAATATATATATAAACTGTATCTTATAATGCAAATGCAGTCTCTTGCATTGTGTACGCAGGTGCATTTATGCTTCGGGAAATCTAGCCGATATAGATGCCATATTGCATATCTATTTCTGATTCCAGATTAGCAACGCTACGTGTATGAAGCTTAGATGTTGAATTAAATAGCTAGTTTACACACGGTCTTTCAGTCACCATTCCGCTGATCTTCCACAGCTGTATACTGTGGAATGCGATTTTGCCTGATATAACTTATATCACCATTCCTGCGTATTGGCAGCCAGCGTTTTATATTAAAGATAGTTGACCTGTTTAGGCTATGAAGTTATATTTGTTTCTGTGGCATAAACATTTATGTTCTATTGTGTATCAAACAGTTCACAGAAAATAATGGCTTTTGAACACAATATATTCCCACCCACGTTACAGTGCTTTCACGTGTCTCTTTGCCAACAGATTTTCCAAACAAACTAGCAAGGATATGGGTGTACGTATTTAAGTTTTACTGTAATAAAATATATTAAATTAGAAAGAGTAACAAAATTAGATAAGAACGCATACAAAAAGATTACACATATCTTAATCTGTTTCTACATAAAATTATATAGTCTCTTATTATAATGGAGATTGTGTTTTTCTGTTTGTAACCGAAACTATATTATTATTCAAGTAACAACTCTCTTAATTATTCACGACACATTCGTCATTACTTTATTTTCATTTAAACTCCAATTATCAATAAATTGTTTTACATTATTATACTGTTGACCATATCTACGGGCTGTATATTGTACAGACAGAAATAGAAATTTCCGGTTGAATTAAACAGAGCGGGGGCGACAAAGGTGACAAAGGACTTTTTCCTGGTGGGAGCGAACAAAGAAAACGCGTAGGCGTTTGAAATATATAAAAGGGGGTCAGTAGTGAACAGTCAGGAGGAGACGGCGAACGGTGTGACCGATGTTCACGGTCCACCGCCCTTTTCACCTCCCGATCGTCAGCCTGCAACATTATTAGTTCCCATTGTCAAGCTCACTACCCACACGCACCACGAGGGAATTAAAGAAATAAAAAGTTCAATCCCCTACTAGATACAGATGTGTTGTAGATTCCATTAAGCGACCACTACATATATCGTCTAGGGTTAGTGACGACACCCGCAGTATACCAGCAACGTATACGATTCAGAGTAGCGAAGAAGGGCTACGCAACTCTACGTACTAACAACATTCAATTGTATGTATATATATACAACAAAATAGCGGTTTACAGTGTGAACGGGAAGTCTAATTTGCATATTGATATTAAAAGTTTGATTTTTATTAATATGTACTTAGTATTATTGATTTCCAATTGTTTGATTTTTGTCTTAATGTATATGAGCAAAGATCTCAGGACTAAATCTTAGCAGAAATCCATTAACAAGAAGAAATAACTATAATTTTATTCTTTACTTCCTTAACAAAATAGTTAAACTAGGAGTGATGGAAGAGTAAGTTTCAGTTTTTCTATTTTTCGATTATACCCCCTTCAGTTTCAAATTTAGTGTAATTAGCCTTTCTAATTTAATATAAAATTTTATTACATTAAAACTTAAATACATCTTCCCGGAGGGTGCATATATTTGCTAGTTCATAAAATTTATTTTAATACGTTGGAGAATATAATAATAATAATAACAATAATAATAATAATAATAATAATATATATATATATATATATATATATATATATATATATATATATATATATATATATATATGAAATGAAAAGACTTGGACATGGTTGCGAAAGGGAAACCTCAAAATAGAAACTGAATCACTTATAATTGTTACACAAAATAATGCCATAAGGAGAAACTATATCAAAGCGAAAATTGATAGGACCCAACAAAATAGTAAATGTAGACTTTGCGGTAATAGAGATGAGACTGTAAACCATATACTCTGTGAATGTAGCAAACTAGCACAACGAGAATACAAAACTAGACACGACTGAGTTGGGAAGGTGGTCGACTGGGAATTATGCAAGAAATTTAATTTTGACCCTACAACAAAATGGTATATGCATAAACCAGAATCTGTTCTTGAGAACGAAACGCATAAAATTCTCTGGGACTTTGAAATAAAAACGGATCACCTTATCCCAGCAAGAAGACCAGACCCAGTGTTGATAAACAAAAAAGAAAGAACTCGTCAACTGGTGGATTTTACAGTGCCAGCAGATCACAGGGTGAAGCTAAAGGAAAATGAAAATATGGACAAATATCTGGACCTTGCCAGAGAACTGAAAAAGTTATGGAATATGAAAGTCAAAGTAATACAAACAAATTGTAGTTGATGCACTTGGAACGGTCGCAAAAGGATTGGAAAAGGGTTTGGCAAGTTTGGAAATCAGAGGAAGGATTGATAACATTCAGAACACTGCCCTACTGCAATCTGCCAGAATACTCAGAAGAGTCCTGGACAGCTGAGGAGACTTACTGTCACTCAGACTCCAATGAAAGACCATCAGCTAATGCTGATGTGAAAACTTAAAAGGAGTAAATAATAATAATAATAATAATAATAATAATAATAATAATAATAATAATAATAATAAGAAACCACAATCCAACAACTTGAAGATTACACAAGGAAGAGCAAAGACAAATTACTTATGGCGGCCAACAATAGTAGAAACGGCAGATGGACAAACAGAAAAACGACAAAGACTAGAAAACAAAAATGGGAAGAAAAACAATTATATGGACGCTTCAAACGACAAATAGATGAGGTTGCACATGGAAAGACTTGGACATGGTTAAGAAAGGGAAACCTCAAAAGAGAAACAGAATCACTTATAATTGCTGCACAAAATAATGCCATAAGGACAAACTACATCAAAGCGAAAATTGATAAGACCCAGCAAAATAGTAAATGTAGACTTTGCGGTAATAGAGATGAGACTGTTAACCATATACTCTGCGAATGTAGCAAACTAGCACAACGAGAATACAAAACTAGACACGACTGGGTTGGGAAGGTGATCCACTGGGAATTATGCAAGAAATTAAATTTTGACCACACAACAAAATGGTATATGCATAAACCAGAATCTGTTCTTGAGAACGAAACGCACAAAATCTCTGGGACTTTGGAATTAAAACGGACCACCTTATCCCAGCAAGAAGACCAGACCTAGTGTTGATTAACAAAAAAGAAAGAACTTGTCAACTGGTGGATTTTGCAGTGCCAGTGGATCACAGGGTGAAGTTAAAGGAAAATGAAAAAATTGACAAATATCTGGACCTTGCCAGAGAACTGAAAAAGTTATGGAATATGAAAGTGAAAGTTATACCAATTGTAGTTGGTGCACTTGGAACAGTCCCAAAGGGATTGGAAAAGGGTTTGGAAAGTTTGGATATCAGAGGAAGGATTCAGAACACTGCACTGCTGCAATCTGCCAGAATACTCAGAAGAGTCCTGGAGACCTGAGGAGACTTGCTGTCACTCAGACTCCAGTGAAAGACCATCAGCTAACACTGATGTGAAAACTCAAAAGGAGTTAATAATAATAATAACGGTCCCAAAGGGATTGGAAAATCTGGACATCAGAGG
This sequence comes from Doryteuthis pealeii, assembly GCA_023376005.1. NCBI lineage: Eukaryota > Metazoa > Mollusca > Cephalopoda > Myopsida > Loliginidae > Doryteuthis > Doryteuthis pealeii. The sequence continues at coordinate 12,531,119 of CM042155.1, forward strand.
AAAGACTGAGACCATCCAGAATACTGCACTGCTGCAATGTGATAGAATACTTAGAAGAATCCTGGAAACCTGAGAAGACTTGCTGTCACTCAGACTCCAGTGAAAGACCATCAGCTAATGCTGATGTGAAAACTCAAAAGGAGTGAATAATAATAATAATAATAATAATAATAATAATAATAATAATAACGGTCCCAAAGGGATTGGAAAATCTGGACATCAGAGGAAAGACTGAGACCATCCAGAATACTGCACTGCTGCAATCTGATAGAATACTTAGAAGAATCCTGGAAACCTGAGAAGACTTGCTGTCACTCAGACTCCAGTGAAAGACCATCAGCTAACGTGAAACGCTGATGTGAAAACTCAAAAAGAGTGAGTAATAAAGATCAATAACACCAAACAATTATTTATTAAACCCATTTTTTCAAACCAGTATGCAAAATATCCACACCATATATTATGTAAACCTATATTTCTTAGCGATATGTAAGAAACATTGCAGGATTTTAAATGCACTAATAACATGAGTTGTTTTGAGGCAAATCTAACTAAGATTTTCATAGAGACAACGTTAAATATCTATTCAATGGTTTTGACAATAAATCAAATACTCATTGAAAAACTTAGGCAATTCCTGAGGGTAATGTGACGTAAGTATTGACGTAGTTTGGTTAAAGACAGACTGACACCGAATCTCCATTATAATGAGATATAACAATTTCTGCGTATGTGCAGCCAGTGTTTTATATTAACGTTAGTTGACTTGTTCAGGCTATGTAGTTCTATATTTTCTGTGACATACCCATTCATGTTCTACATTGCATAAAACAGTTCACAGAACATAATGGCCTTTGAACACAATATATTTCCATTCTCGCTACACTGCTTTCCCGTGTCTCTTTGGTGAACAGTTGTTTTTTCAATAAACGTATCCATTGCTGACTTCGTAATAAAACATTTCAAGTAAGCATGAAATTTGGAAGGGGCAAAATGCTGATAGAATAATACAGGGAGTTGTACATAAGGATTTGCTAACAAAAATAAGTAAGTGGAGGTGCGTGGACTAATGGTTAGAGTCATAGGATATGGACTCGTCAACGCGAGTTCAATTCCTGTACGAAGCTGCTGGCATTTCACATAGCGCTAATACCCTTGGGAAAGGTATGAATCCAATTCTCCCTCCAGCTATGGGTAAATAGCAAGACAGACTGGACTCTTTAACCATGGCTAGGTAACCAGTCTAGGAGAAGGAAAACTCTGAATTCAAACCTGTTAAACTCCGCTTTAGGAATTGACCTTGTGTCCCATCCTGCTCGTGCGGAGTGGTTGGTAAATATATATATATATATAAGTAAGTAAAAGTAAAGTCGTCGTGGTGGCCTAAATTCGTTATCTGCCAATCAGCGAGGGAATCTATCCCCTTTTCACCAACTTTTACAGCTCTTTATATATGGAAATATTGCCAGAGAATAATACAGTTGCATTAATCTTTTAAGAGAGAATGGTTTTCTAAACTGAAATAAGTCGGGCTGGCCTAAAGTCGGCATCAGCCAATCAGCGAGGTAGTCTATACTCCTTTCACTAGCGCTAGACCAAGGAGATTGGTTTTTGCATCTGAGGTGGAGCGCCACACCTACCATCAACTCCTTACTTCACCGCACAGCGCCCTGTGCTACTCATACGCCGAGTTGGCGAGGGCCCGTATCGAACTAGGAACCTTGTGGTTTCTAGCCGCACGCTCTACCGACTAAGCTATATAAAATTAGTATGATCATTTGACTATTATCACGTTTTATATGTTTACTTAGGAGACATTGCTAAGTAGTTCAACTTGTTGTTACATAATCTATGCATAGATTATTGTCAACCCCCTGTATTTCTGAAGGGATGGCCCCTTTTCATACCACGGGCGGGACTTTCCATGGAATATTACAGAAAGCCTGCGAAATACGTGAAGTCACGTGGGACCTGGTTGGCTCTCAGTTTTCAGCTTGGACGTCAGGCAGATAAGGTCTTTCTGCCTTAGCTGAAGCTCCCTGCCCACGCGCGCTATGTTAGTTACATGAATTGTTTAGTTAAGTAAATAAAAGCTTATATAAATAATATGGTTTTGTGGTTGATGAATGTCTTGGCAACAAGATTGATCTAGAAGAAGAAATGAATTAAGTGCGACCGACCACCAAGACAAAGTCCAGACGCTAGAAGATGAACGTAAGATACCAAAGATGAGCAGAAGAAT
>CM042155.1:12540860-12553360 GCA_023376005.1 Doryteuthis pealeii
CATTTTTAGCCGACAAATTTTTGGGAGAATATGTGATTAATGAAGTCGTACCTAATTTTAAAATTGAATTGATAATTAATAAATTAGGCGGGCATACTTATTCAAATGTATGGCTTGTTTAGCCTTACATTGAATAGTATGCCCGCCTAATACTTAAATTAGAATTGATTAATTTTTCAAAATTAGGTACGGACTTTAATTAAGCACATATTCTACCCCCCCCCAAAAAAAAAATAATATGTAATATACTACCAGCCACAACAGGAGTATGATGAGACACAAGGTCAATTCATGACGCGGAGTTTGACAGGTCAGAGTTTGAATTCAGAGTTTTCCAGTAAGCTGTGTCTAGCGCAAGTGTATAGGAAACAGACTCCTTTGTTCAGGTGATACCAACAATAGGCCACTCTGCCTACTTATATAAGTCATTATGTCCGATTATCATTGGTCATACAAGACTAACGCACTCCTATATATCAAACCAAGAACAACAACCACAATGTGAAGCATGTCAAACACCCCTGACAGTTAAACACTTATTCATGGAATGCAGATTTTTTGCTCACCAGAACCGTTATTTTAAGCAAACAATATGAAAGATCTGTTTGAAAATGTTAACATGGAGGATATTTCTCCTTTTGAGGGAAATAAAATTATACCATAGAATATAGACATGAAACAAATCAATGCCATACAATATGATCCCCAATAATGCTAACACATTGTTAAAAAACCAATTACTAAAAGTTATATATGAATCCACAAAATATGTATTACACCCTAACTGTTAGACAATTACAATCCCTGGACGGGTTGAATTGCCGTTAAAAATCAACAAACCAACCACCCAAACAACCAACCATAACTTATATTTCTTTTGTACATTTTGTTAAATTACAGCGTCGTGATATTTAACCAAACATGTATAAAAAATGTACCAATTATCTAATATCAATGATCTTCATCCTTTAATCTGTCAACACTCTCTGATTACAAATGATACCGTCCAAATCGTCCAAGATTAAATGCAAAAATATAAATCTGATTATCTGGCGTCGCTTAATTTTGCCAAATTTTATTTTCTATTTCATTATGAAGAAAGAAAGAAGAAAGACATGCTACACAGAAGAATATAATAGAAGGAAAGAAAGAAAGTAGTTAAATGATAGAAAGTGGAGGTGAGCAAAGGGAAGCGATACTGCTAATCTGTTTCAATCGAACATAATGAAAAGATGAAAAGAAGGAAGAAGAAACAAGAGAGTGAGTGTTTTAAATCAAGATTATTATACTTTTTACAATGTTGTATACTCTTCTTTTACTCTATATTCTTCTGCTCATCTTTGTATCTTACGTTCATCTTCTAGCGTCTGGACTTTGTCTTGTGGTCGTCGCACTTAATTCATTTTTCTTCTAGATCAATCTTGTTGCCAAGACATTCATCAACCACAAAACCATATTATTATATAAGCTTATTTACTTAACTAAACAATTCATGTAACTAACATAGCGCGCGTGCGGCAGGAGCTTCAGCTAAGCAGAAAGACCTTATCTGCCTGACGTCCAAGCTGAAAACTGAGAGCCAACCAGGTCCCACGTGACTTCACGTATTTCGCAGGCTTCTGTAATATTCCATGGAAAGTCCCGCCCGTGGATGAAAGGGCCATCCCTTCAGAAATACAGGGGTGACAATAATCTATCTAGATTATGTAACAACAAGTTGAACTACTTAGCAATGTCTCCTAAGAAACAATAAAAACGTGATAATAGTCCAATGATCATACTAATTTTATATAGCTTAGTCGTAGAGCGTGCGGCTAGAACCACAAGGTCCTAGTTCGATAACGGGCCCTCGCCAACTCGGCGTATGAGTAGCACAGGGCGCTGTGCGGTGAAGTAAGGAGTTGATGGTAGTGTGGCGCCTCCACCTCAGATGCAAAAACCCAATCTCCTTGGTCTAGCGCTATGAAAGGAGTATAACTACCTCGCTGATTGGCTGATGCCGACTTTAGGCCAGCCCGACTTATTTCAGTTTAGAAAACCATTCTCTCTTAAAAGATTAATGCAAACTGTATTATTCTCTGGCATATTTCCATATATAAAGAGCTGTAAAAGTTGGTGAAAAGGATAGATTCCTCGCTGATTGGCAGATACGAATTTAGGCCACCACGACGATTTACTTTTACTTACTTATATATATATATTATATTTACCAACCACTCCGCACGAGCAGGATGGGACACAAGGTCATTCCTAAAGCGGAGTTTAACAGGTTTGAATTCAGAGTTTTCCTTCTCCTAGACTGGTTACTAGCCATGTTAAAGAGTCCAGGGCTGTCTTGCTATTTACCCATAGCTGGAGGGAGAATTGATTCATACCCTTTCCCAAGGGTATTAGCGCTATGTGAAATGCCAGCAGCTTCGTACAGGAATTGAACTCGCGTTGACGAGTCCATATCCTATGACTCTAACCATTAGTCACGCACCTCCACTTACTTATTTTTTGTTAGCAAATCCTTATGTACAACTCCCTGTATTATTCTATCAGCATTTTGCCCTTCCAAATTTCATGCTTACTTGAAATGTTTTATTACGAAGTCAGCAATGGATACGTTTATTGAAAAAACAACTGTTCACCAAAGAGACACGGGAAAGCAGTTTGTAAGCGAGAATGGAAAATAATTGTGTAAAAGGCCATTATGTTCTGTGAACTGTTTTATGCAATGTAGAACATGAATGGGTATGTCACAGAAAATATAGAACTACATAGCCTGAACAAGTCAACTAACGTTAATAAAAACACTGGCTGCACATACGCAGAAATTGTTATATCTCATTATAATGGAGATTCGTGTCAGTCTGTCTTTAACAAACTACGTCAATACTTACGTCACATTACCCTCAGGAATTGCCTAAGTTTTCAATGAGTATTTGATTTATTGTCAAAACCATTGAATAGATATTTAACGTTGTCTCTATGAAAATCTTAGTTAGATTTCCTCAAAACACTCATGTTATTAGTGCATTTTAAAATCCTGCAATGTTCTTACATATCGCTAAGAAATATAGGTTTACATAATATATGGTGTGGATATTTTGCATACTGGTTTGAAAAAATGGGTTTAATAAATAATTGTTTGTGTTATTGATCTTTATTACTCACTCTTTTGAGTTTTCACATCAGCGTTTCACGTTAGCTGATGGTCTTCACTGGAGTCTGAGTGACAGCAAAGTCTTCTCAGGTTTCCAGGATTCTTCTAAGTATTCTATCAGATTGCCACAGTGCAGTATTCTGGATGGTCTCAGTCTTTCCTCTGATGTCAGATTTCCAATCCCTTTGGGACCGTTATTTATTATTATTTATATATTATATTATTATTATTATTATCACTCCTTTTGAGTTTTCACATCAGCATTAGCTGATCGTCTTTCACTGGAGTCTGAGTGACAGCAAGTCTTCTCAGGTTTCCAGATTCTTCTAAGTATTCTATCACATTTGCAGCAGTGCAGTATTCTGATGGTCTCAGTCTTTCCTCTGATGTCCAGATTTTCCCAATCCCTTTGGGACCGTTATTATTATTATTAACTCCTTTTGATTTTCACATCAGTGTTAGCTGATGGTCTTTCACTGGAGTCTGAGTGACAGCAAGTCTCCTCAGGTCTCCAGACTCTTCTGAGTATTCTGGCAGATTGCAGCAGTGCAGTGTTCTGAATCCTTCCTCTGATATCCAAACTTTCCAAACCCTTTTCCAATCCCTTTGGGACTGTTCCAAGTGCACCAACTACAATTGGTATAAACTTTCACTTTCATATTCCATAACTTTTTCAGTTCTCTGGCAAGGTCCAGATATTTGTCAATTTTTTCATTTTCCTTTAACTTCACCCTGTGATCCACTGGCACTGCAAAATCCACCAGTTGACAAGTTCTTTCTTTTTTGTTAATCAACACTAGGTCTGGTCTTCTTGCTGGGATAAGGTGGTCCGTTTTAATCCAAAGTCCCAGAGATTTTGTGCGTTTCGTTCTCAAGAACAGATTCTGGTTTATGCATATACCATTTTGTTGTGTGGTCAAAATTTAATTTCTTGCATAATTCCCAGTGGATCACCTTCCCAACCCAGTCGTGTCTAGTTTTGTATTCTCGTTGTGCTAGTTGCTACATTCGCAGAGTATATGGTTAACAGTCTCATCTCTATTACCGCAAAGTCTACATTTACTATTTTGCTGGGTCTTATCAATTTTCGCTTTGATGTAGTTTGTCCTTATGGCATTATTTTGTGCAGCAATTATAAGTGATTCTGTTTCTCTTTTGAGGTTTCCCTTTCTTAACCATGTCCAAGTCTTTCATGTGCAACCTCATCTATTTGTCGTTTGAAGCGTCCATATAATTGTTTTTCTTCCCATTTTTGTTTTCTAGTCTTTGTCGTTCTGTTTGTCCATCTGCCGTTTCTACTATTGTTGGCCGCCATAAGTAATTTGTCTTTGCTCTTCCTTGTGTAATCTTCAGTTGTTGGATTGTGTTTCTATTATTATTATTATTATATTATTATTATTATTATTATTATTATTATTATACTCCTTTTTAAGTTTTCACATCAGCATTAGCTGATGGTCTTTCATTTGGAGTCTGAGTGACAGTAAGTCTCCTAGCTGTCCAGGACTCTTCTGAGTATTCTGGCAGATTGCAGTAGGGCAGTGTTCTGAATGTTATCAATCCTTCCTCTGATTTCCAAACTTGCCAAACCCTTTTCCAATCCTTTGCGACCGTTCCAAGTGCATCAACTACAATTGTTTGTATTACTTTGACTTTCATATTCCATAACTTTTTCAGTTCTCTGGCAAGGTCCAGATATTTGTCCATATTTTCATTTTCCTTAGCTTCACCCTGTGATCTGCTGGCACTGTAAAATCCACCAGTTGACGAGTTCTTTCTTTTTTGTTTATCAACACTGGTCTGGTCTTCTTGCTGGGATAAGGTGATCCGTTTTTATTTCAAAGTCCCAGAGAATTTTATGCGTTTCGTTCTCAAGAACAGATTCTGGTTTATGCATATACCATTTTGTTGTAGGTCAAAATTAAATTTCTTGCATAATTCCCAGTCGACCACCTTCCCAACTCAGTCGTGTCTAGTTTTGTATTTCTCGTTGTGCTAGTTTGCTACATTCACAGAGAGTATATGGTTTACAGTCTCATCTCTATTACCGCAAAGTCTACATTTACTATTTTGTTGGGTCCTATCAATTTTCGCTTTGATATAGTTTCTCCTTATGGCATTATTTTGTGTAACAATTATAAGTGATTCAGTTTCTATTTTGAGGTTTCCCTTTCGCAACCATGTCCAGTCTTTTCATTTCAATATATATATATATATATATATATATATATATAATATATATAAATAATATATATATATTATTATTATTATTATTATTGTTATTATTATTATTCTCCAACGTATTAATAAATTTTATGAACTAGCAAATATATGCACCCTCCGGGAAGATGTATTTAGTTTTAATGTAATAAAATTTTATATTAAATTAGAAAGGCTAATTACACTAAATTTGAAACTGAAGGGGTATAATCGAAAATAGAAAAACTGAAACTTACTCTTCCATCACTCCTAGTTTAACTATTTGTTAAGGAAGTAAAGAATAAAATTATAGTTATTTCTTCTTGTTAATGGATTTCTGCTAAGATTTAGTCCTGAGATCTTTGCTCATATACATTAAGACAAAAATCAAACAATTGGGAAATCAAAATACTAAGTACATATTAATAAAAATCAAACTTTTAATATCAATATGCAAATTAGACTTCCCGTTCACACTGTAAACCGCTATTTGTTGTATATATATACATACAATTGAATGTTGTTAGTACGTAGAGTTGCGTAGCCCTTCTTCGCTACTCTGAATCGTATACGTTGCTGGTATACTGCGGGTGTCGTCACTAACCCTAGACGATATATGTAGTGGTCGCTTAATGGAATCTACAACACATCTGTATCTAGTAGGGATTGAACTTTTTATTTCTTTAAATTCCCTCGTGGTGCGTGTGGGTAGTGAGCTTGACAATGGAACTAATAATGTTGCAGGCTGACGATCGGGAGGTGAAAAGGGCGGTGGACCGTGAACATCGGTCACACCGTTCGCCGTCTCCTCCTGACTGTTCACTACTGACCCCTTTTATATATTTCAAACGCCTACGCGTTTTCTTTGTTCGCTCCCACCAGGAAAAAGTCCTTTGTCACCTTTGTCGCCCCCGCTCTGTTTAATTCAACCGGAAATTTCTATTTCTGTCTGTACAATATACAGCCCGTAGATATGGTCAACAGTATAATAATGTAAAACAATTTTATTGATAATTGGAGTTTAAATGAAAATAAAGTAATGACGAATGTGTCGTGAATAATTAAGAGAGTTGTTACTTGAATAATAATATAGTTTCGGTTACAAACAGAAAAACACAATCTCCATTATAATAAGAGACTATATAATTTTATGTAGAAACAGATTAAGATATGTGTAATCTTTTGTATGCGTCTTATCTAATTTTGTTACTCTTTCTAATTTAATATATTTATTACAGTAAAACTTAAATACGTACACCCATATCCTTGCTAGTTTGTTTGGAAAATCTGTTGGCAAAGAGACACGTGAAAGCACTGTAACGTGGGTGGGAATATATTGTGTTCAAAAGCCATTATTTTCTGTGAACTGTTTGATACACAATAGAACATAAATGTTTATGCCACAGAAACAAATATAACTTCATAGCCTAAACAGGTCAACTATCTTTAATATAAAACGCTGGCTGCCAATACGCAGGAATGGTGATATAAGTTATATCAGGCAAAATCGCATTCCACAGTATACAGCTGTGGAAGATCAGCGGAATGGTGACTGAAAGACCGTGTGTAAACTAGCTATTTAATTCAACATCTAAGCTTCATACACGTAGCGTTGCTAATCTGGAATCAGAAATAGATATGCAATATGGCATCTATATCGGCTAGATTTCCCGAAGCATAAATGCACCTGCGTACACAATGCAAGAGACTGCATTTGCATTATAAGATACAGTTTATATATATATATTATATAATATATATATATATATATACATTATCATCATCATCATCATTATTATTTTAATTATTATTATTATTTACTCCTTTTGAGTTTTCACATCAGCATTAGCTGATGGTATTTCACTGGTGTCTCAGTGACAGCAAGTCTCCTCAGGTCTCCAGGACTCTTCTGAGTATTCTGGCAGATTGCAGCAGTGCAGTGTTCTGAATGTTTCAACCCTTCCTCTGATTTCCAAACATTCAGACCCTTTTCCAATCCTTTTGGTACTGTTCAAGTGCACCAACTACTACTGGTATCACCTTCACTTTCATATTCCATAACTTTTTTAGTTCTCTGGCAAGGTCCAGATATTTGTCTATTTTTTTCATTTTCCTTTAGCTTCACCCAGTGATCTGCTGGCACTGCAAAGTCCACCAGTTGACAAGTTATTCTTCTTCTTCTTCTTCTTCTTCTTCTTCTCTTCTTCTTCTTCTTCTTCTCTTCTTCTTCTCTTCTTCTTCTTCTTCTTCTTCTTCTTTTTGTATTTAAGATTTAATGTAATAACATATTATATGCAATTAGAAAGGGTTATGAAACTAAATAAGAACACAAATCAAAAGATTTGAAACACAGGGGATATAATCGAAAAGTAGAATAACTGAAACTTACTCTTCCATCACTCCCGTCTTTCATTGATAATTTTTCTAATTTAACTATTTAGTTAAAATAGGAAGTAAATAATGAAACTACAGTTATTCCTCTTGTTAATAGATTTCTTTTAAGATTTATCACCGAGATATTTGTTCATATTTATTAAGATAAATAGAATAATTAGAGATCAAAATACTAAACACATATTATCAAAATCAAATTTTAATATCAAAATGCAAATTAGCCTTCCCGTTCACACTGTAAACCGCTATTTTGTTCTATATATAAATACGATTGCATGTTATTAGTACGGATATATGGTCAACATTATTAATAATTTAAAACAATTGTCTTAATAATTGGAGTTTAAATAAAAATAAAATCATAGAGAATGTAACGTAAATAACTAAGGAATTCTCACTTGAGTTAATAATATAGTTTCAGAAAAACGCACAATCCCCATTATAATAAGATTATTATTATTATCTATACATTTAATGCTTATGTGTTAATGATGGATGTGTAGACGTGGTCTGCATGAGTGACCAGCCAGAAGCTCTGATTTAACACCCTGTGACTTCTTTGGGGGTTGGTTGAAGGAGCAATTTTACTCTATGAAAACAACGACTTGGAAGAATTTGAAGGATTAATACAAGAAGGTCAGTTGATGCAATTCCTGAGCTGCTTAAGAGGCTGGAGGTGAATGCTGGTGCCCATACAGAATTTCAAATAAAACTTCATGTAATGTGTGTTCTTCTACAATTCTTTTTTTGTAAAAATAATGATTTAGAAATAAATTCTAAGACTTTTAAAATAGAGAGTTACTTTACAATCACCCTGTATATTTGATGATATAAATGTGTAAATTCCCATCAGTGACTATCTGGATTTAAATCAAGTATGCAACACCAACCAGTTAGAAGAGATGGTATATACGTCTTGGTGCTATGCCAAAGGATAAACCTCCCTACTGGGCCACATTCCATTCATATCCTACTGGTGCAGTGGCAGAGGACAACACCCGGCAGATAGGCACTACATGTACTTTGATGCATATAGTATCATATGAGCCTGCATGGTTGGTATAGCAGTTAGAGCCAAACCATACATGAGTCATGCTTATCATCAGACAAATCACCTTGTAAAGGACACCCACGTGAATATCCATTATGTATTCATAACGGATAGTGATTTCTCGCTGTATCTGACCGCGTGTCATCCTCGTGCGTGCGTGCGTGGTGTTAAAATAACACTTGGAAATATTTTTTTCTTTTAAGCTGGTTGATTTTGTGTTGTTATTTTTTAGACCAAGAGTTTAATAAAGATTTCGTTTGTTTGGTCAAGCTCTGAATATTTACGATTTAGTATTTAGGTGTTTTTACGGTGAAGCTAGCCTTTGTTGGATATGTGAAATATAAACAGCTTCATCCAGGATTCGAACTCGGGTCCATTAGTCCGTTTCTTATGGCTCTAACCATTACGTCACGCCCTTCCATTCCTTTAATAAACTGATAACATGGCTAGCATGTTTGGGATATAAGAAAGATTCACATAATTCTGCTTCTATGTATGTCATTGTTATTGGATGAAATGCGATTACATAATGAAATAATGCCTTATTTCAAATGCTAAAATGGTTTGGTCTGCACCGACTGACCTCAAAAGTTTAAGATAATCTTCTTAGTAGATAAAGACGGATGATTATGTCTTCGGATAACAACATATTCCTTTTATTCCAATCCTTGTAATCAGTGATTTAAATTGCCATGAGAAAATGTCTACAATTTCATTGACCTCACATTTTGCCTCGTAATATTTTAACGTAAATAATATTGAGATGATGACGTGTCAACGCTTCGTTACGTCCTGCACTCATTTCTGAATAGAGGGATGATATGTCCCCGTTGCTTACTGTATGTTGGAATATTTTGCAATATAAGGTGTGCTCTAATTCCCCACCTGGATTTATAGACTAGCCTAGGTCACGTGGTTTACTCCTCCGGCCAATCAACAAGCCATACTGCGTGGCTAATACATTACTTAAACATTGATACTTGCCACAGCTCACTTGTAATCATTGAGGAGGAACTTACGACCATTGACAAAGGAACTGAGGACTCTTTACCATGAACTGGGGACCCTTTACCAGAAGAATCAAAGGATTCATTATCGGAGGACTCTTTACCAATGATCCAATTCCACTGGACAAGTGCTCTGGCTTAAGGCCTACAGGATGGCTAAATACATTGTAATACTGTACGGTTCTTACTTTTAATGAAGTGAACGATGCGTGGATAAAGAGATATTCAATATACCTTATCTCTGTACCGCTACTTCATCAGAAAGGGTGGAATACGTGTTGCTGAGCTGCTGTTAAGTTGTTGACAGTTTTATGATGTCATGGAGTCTGGACGCCAACTTGGGACTGTGCCATTTTGGAGATTTTAGTAATAACACAAGGCCGCTTCTTTTTTCTCCAAAATTACAATTATAGCAAGAAATTTCATGTATTCCTCCGTTAACGCATTCTCTCAGACTCGCTTTACACTCTGACCTTTCACCCTCCTTTCTCCATTTCGCCACCTACCATTTGCTCGTCCAATCAAACCACGCAAAATCATCACTTAAACCTTTTCGTTCTAATACACATACCAGGCCAAACTTTCATTGTCCTCATATTTTGCCTCCTAATATTTCAACGCAAGTAATATGAGGATCTGTTTGAGATTACTAAGATGGATGACATGTTATACTTCTTGAAAGAAATAAAAATATTTCGAAGTAGAGCCTTAGTCCCGGAACCACAGGTTTCCGGAATCGAAAACGGTCCTCGCCCACTCAGTATATGAGTAGCACACCTTATGTACGGTAAAGTGGGTAGCTGTCGGTAGGTGGTTTACTCCTCCGGCCAATCAACAAGCCATACTGCGTGGCTAATACATTACTTAAACATTGATACTTGCCACAGTTCACTTGCAATCATTGAGGAGAAACTTACGACCATTGACGAAGGAACTGAGGATTCTTTACCCGAGTAACCAAAGGATTCATTATCAGAGGACTCTTTACCCAATATCCAATTCCAAGACAAGCGCTCTGGGTTAAGGACAACGGGATGGCAAAACAAGTAGAGCGTCAGCCTCGGAACCACAGGTTTCCGTGTCCTCACCCACTCAGTATATGAGTAGCACAGCTTCTGTACGGTAAAGTGGGTAGCTGTCGGTAGGTGTGGCTCTCCACCTCAGACGCATTACATAATCTCCATAGTCTAGCGCTAGCAAAAAGGAGATACGCTCCCTCGCTTTCCGGCTGATGATGACAATAGACCACTCCTCTTAATTTACTTACATTTTATGAATCAGATATAAAATACATCCACGACGAAACTGCGTTTGAATTCCTGGGTAATCGTCTGATGATGACATATTTTAAGATAATTAAAATGTTAAAGCCCTGTAGCTTGGAGCTTTAAAATACATGGACTACATTTCTGCAGAGAGGTAAGATTCCCACAATGGGGTCACTTGTTGTCCGTGGGTGGCAACCCGTGATGCCTAAGGGTGGAATCCTGGTGGATGAGCAGGCCATGACATGTAACACTCCACTTAGAACCATACTTAGCCTAAACGGGCGGTCGGAGAGGCCCCCCTACGATCAATAAGCTGGTCATGTCAAGCCTTATAACCTTTATGATTACACCAACCCTATTGCCCTTATGAAAACTCCCAACCCTTTTTATCATATATGTGCTAGAAGGCCGTGGGTGATGGTATTCATATCCTGGGAATGACATTAAACTATATCTGATGGTGAGGTTCCAATTCTGGATGTCTGGGGAATGTGGAGCACTCCTTCATCAACATTGTTCCCTGGTCCACTCTGACTCGGAGGGGTAGTACCTCTTGGGGTCCCATTTATGGTTTAAATAGAAAAATGTGTTTATAAAATAATTGAGTATCCATTAAGAATGAATTTATTTCCAAACTTTGTCGGCATTAATTGACCCACCGAGGTTGATATGCCACAACACAAACCAAACCAAATAAAAAATAATAAATAAAAAATACCTAAAACAGAGTCCGAGGTTACAGTAGCCTGAAGGTTGTGTTTACATATGATATAGATGAGGACAACAGTCCGCAATGTCATAATTATTCATATTAAGCTTCATCTCATAAATTGTTGTACCGGCCGTTCCTACAGTGGAGAACATGCACCGGTTCTCACTATAAATAATGAGACACCGAGTGGAAAGGTAGAACTGTTCTCGTTAACGACAAGCTAGTCGTACATGTACCATTGATTGTAAATACACTTGTCTTATTTTACCCTATCTCGACTTGACTTCTTTTTACTGTTGGGACTAATATCACAACATAAATACACATGAAAATACACATGTAAAGGAAACTTGAGTACCAACTCACAGTTTTGGCTTTAAATAACACACAGGTTTGATATGCCATTAAACAAACATAACCAAACAAAACGGTCTGTCCAGGTATATAAATCTCTGCGCCTCTTCTTTCAATTAAACTCTCAAATGCTTCCAATTAATCATTATTCCATAGAAAAGGAAGAAGCTGGACCAATCTTAATGTATTTGGCGAGTGGCTGAACATACCATTAATATTTTAACTGGATGTTTCTCAACTGGGGTCGCTATGAACCATCGGAGATAATATAACATTTTTTCTGGGAGGGGGCAGCCAAGTAAACAATATTTAATCATAAAAATACAAGATTTTTAAACATCGAATTATTATTACACTTTTTACATAT
>CM042155.1:12560860-12575860 GCA_023376005.1 Doryteuthis pealeii
ATTTGATGGATTGATTTTAACGGAATATTGATCACTATAACGTTTATTTCATACAAATATTTACAATTTTGTGTAGTTGCCTAATCGTCAAGTTACGCACGCTCAATTTTTTAAACATTTTTTAAGCTCCCTTCAAATAAGCAGTTAATTTCTCTTTTTATGAAAATAAATGTTTTTCATTTGAATTTTTAAATAATATTCTTTTGTAATAAATTATTAACTATCTATAATAAATTATTTTACGTATTTAAAAAAAAAAAATTCCAGTGAACTTTTTTGTACACAATGAATTAAACTTTATTTTAAATATTAAAATTTTAAAACTTTCAATGAGACATATTTATTAAAAAATGCCCATCATAATTTATTGTAAATTGAAATAATCTAAGACTTCAGATAAAAAAACTAATTTGTTTTCCGGAAAAAAGCAGATTAAAAGAGATTGGCTTCTGCTGTTAATATTAAGCGAGTATTCCTAAAAAGAGCCGAGTTAGCTCAGTTACTAGAGCGTTCGGCTAGAAACCACAAGGTTCCTAATTCGATACCGGTCCTCGCCAACTCAGCGTATGAGTAACACAGGGATCTGTGTGGTAAAGTGAGGAGCTGATGGTAGGTGTGGCGCTCCACCTCAGATGCTAAAAAACAATATCCTCGGATATACTCCCTCGCTGACTGGCTGATACCGACTTTAGGCCGCCCCGTCGACTTTACTTTACTTATTCCTAAAAAAAATACTGAGGAACACGGAAGTGCCTTTCCTGAAGATAACCTGTACTTGTTTCCTAAAATATTCTTTGTACATGGTTATATAATATCGAGGAATCTAATCCAATCTAATCGAAATAATTTGCACAGAATTGTATGCTTCCATGACAACCTCTCGCCAACCTTCCCTATCATTCATTGCTCCTAGGAGGTCCTCTGCGCTGCATTCAGTATCCGCACAGAGCTGGTCAATGTATGTCTTTGCCGGTCGACCCACGCTGGCGTGCTCATGTGATGGCTTCCACAGAAGAACGTCACTTATGAGTTCGTCCTTGCTTCTCCAGCAGTGTCCAGCGTGTCTCGTTCGCCTTACACGGATTGTTTTATGGGATATGAGTCAGGTGGCCGTACAGCTGTTTTCTCGTGGGGTGCTGTTTCCACGTCTAGTTTTTATCGGAGTTCACATGTAGGCCGATGTTTTGTGCTGCCCTTTCTAGGCTATGTCGCATGGATTCAGACTGTGCAGGAATATTTGTAAGAAGTGCTCCGTGCTGCCGGTGTGACATGATGGTGATGATTAATATGTATGGTTCCAATAACTAATATCAATATTGTTATGATATTCAAAGTAGAAGTTTCAGTTCTTTGTCATTAGTCAGTCAATGATCAATACTTTACGTAGCGAGACTATACATAAGACCAACTCATACATATATGATAATTAAAATTCTCCGCACAACTGCCTGAAGGCAATCAGCTTTCTGATTTGTGTTAATCTCAAGACAATTTGTCTATTAATATCTTTATTTTAGGAATTTATTTGAATTCCTCCTCTCCAGAGATGAGTTTATAATTATCTCTATGGAAGATTTATATCGTTCTTCAAAGTCAGAAGAGAATATATATATATATATATATATATATATATATATATATATATATATATTATCCAACTGCCACTTAAACCTTTCCGTTGCATTGACATCAGTAAATAATCCAAAAGTGCTCAATATATTAAAAAAATAGTAATTACTGTAATATTAATATTAGTACTATAATAATAATAATAATAATAATAATAATAATAATAATAATAATAAAGTAGAGGAAAACTCTTTTCATCTACGAATACTACACACACACACACACACACACACACACACACACACATATATATATATATATATATATATATATATATATATGAGGAAAAATGAGTAAAGAAAAGAAATGTAGATGGATAAAAATACATTTTATCGATATCACTTTTAATCGATAACATTCATTTTTATCCATCTACATTTCTTTTCTTTACTCATTTTTCCTCATATTGTCGGATTCATTTTCCATTCTCACACACAGACACACACACACATATATATATATATAATATATATATATATATATATATATATATATATATATATATATATCATGTCGCGCAATTAGCACGGATATCCATGACAATCTCTCGCCAACCTTCCTTATCATTCATTTTCCCAGGGAGGTCCTCGGCGCAGCATCCAGCATCTTTGCATAGTTGGTCAATGTAGGTCCTTGATGGGCGGCACACACTAGCGTGTCCGTGTGTTGGCTTTCACAGGAGAACGTCGCTTATGAGCTCGTCCTCGCTTCTCCATTAGGGCCCAGCATACCTTGTCCGTCTCACTCGAATGTTTTGACAGATGGTGGGGGGCAGGTGGCCATACAACCGTTTCCTCGTAGGGTGCTGCCTCCACGATTTGTTCAAGACTGCACGCAGCATTCTTGTGCAGCTCCCATCCAGCTTATTCTCAAGGCGCCTCGTTAGGGTCCAGGCGGTGCAGCCATATAGCAGCACTGATATAACCACAGCCTGAAGAATGAATGGAACTTCTTTTTTTTCAGAATACAAAGTACAAAAAAATCTCGATACATTTTTGACACACTTTGTAAATTCTGTAAATAAAGTGGTTGGAATTAAGTTTCAATATCCGCCGATGTCGGTCTTTAAGCGTGTATATAATCAATTTTCAGTTTTCTTTTGTTATTTGATCTAAACTTAGATTAGATTAAGTTCAATCGTGTCAGTATTGATTAAATTTTCGAACACATTTGGTAGAAACTGTTTTCTAATCTTCTTTTACGTCAAGGATGTTATATTTATGATAGATTCAAAGAAGAGAGTTCTACTTTGTTTATTAAGTGATACTGTTTGCATTATTTTGTTTCTCTTTAATCTCAGTCCATGCGAAGTGAATCTCAATATCGTTTAATACGATAGATTCGTATTCTTTTTTCCCGCTTCCATCATCTGATAGCGCCCCCAAAATGCACTTGCAGGTCCGAAAACACTTGCAGGCGGATTATAAAAAGTAAGAGAGCTAGATTAAATCTAACTATGCAAAGGCATAGGCGTGCGGTGAAACAGAGGGACGTGCTCGTTGATTGGTAGAGTATATACAATCTTTTTTTCTCCCATAGAATTGTATTAGAGTATATATAATCCTTTTTTTTCTCATAGAATTGTCAGAATCCTAGAAAGATTGAAGGCGTGCAAACATTGATATCTGCGGCGTAAGAAGAATAAGCAAACAACCGCTCTTAGTTGGATTAAAATGGATTTTGAAGCCTTTTTCTGAACAACAGTTACTCGTCGACTCTTTCTCTGGAGAGATGTAGCATTGAAAGAAGGGGAGATAACCGCGGTGTAAATACTACGTTTCGAAATGAAGTGGAAATACGTACTTAAAAATAGAACGGTAAACCAAAAAAAAAAAAAATGGAATAAAAGTAAATGAAGACGAAAACGAGGCTGTCTGAAAGAAAAGAGGGAAAATATGTGAAAAATATGACAGTGGATTGAATGACTGAAAAAACAAAAAATTCTTTTTTTTAAATAAATGACAGGAAAACGGATCATATTTCGAGACAGGCTCAGAAACACGTATGAATAAATAAAACAGAGGAGAAATGGCTTTTAAAAAAAAGGGCGAAAACAAATAGAATTACCAAAATAAATATAAAAGGAACCGAGGTATTGACAGTGAGACGCAAAGAATAACTGTATATCTGTATGTTACTAAAATAATCACACACACAGAGAGACAGAGTCATACACACACACACACACACACACACACACACACACACACACACACACATACATATATATACACAGGGTATCCACAAAGTCTGAGTACAGGGGGATCACACCTTTATATTCAATTTAAACAAAAGTAAAAAGAAAAATTATTATTTTCTTATATTTAATTGTTTATGTCATGATTTTATTTACTGCTAAATTACCATATCTGACTTCTTGGGAAAATAACATAAATAAATACAATAGTGAAATCTCCATATACTCAGACTTTGTGGACGCCCTGTATATATATATATATATATATATATATATATATATATAGAGAGAGAGAGAGAGAGAGAGAGAGACACACACACACACACACACACATATATATATAAGTCGTCGGGGCGTCCTTAAGTCGGTATCAGCCAGTTGGTGAGGGAGTATATCCCCTTTTCAATAGCGCTAGACCAAGGAGGTTGTTTTGGCTTCTGGAGTGGAGCGCCACACCTTACGTCAGCTCCTTACTTTACCGCACAGATTCCTGTGCTACTCATACGGTGAGTTAGCGAGGGCCGGTATTGAACTTGGAACCTTGTGGTTTCTAGCCGAACGTTCTAGAAAGCTGTGGAATACAACCATGAGCGATTTGATAGCTTCAAGAAGCAATATCTGAACATATGACTGTGAAGTGTCCTTCTGACATGGGCAATCTACTTTTCTGCCACTTGAAAATAATTTTTAGGGTCTTTGTTACACATTTTCTGATGTCAAGATTGTAATATTTATGAAATTTTGATATTTTTCAGAATATGATATGTCTTTTGTTTTTCTTGAATGTTTACTTGGATTGTTTTTACAGAAAGAGTATTACAAATGCTTCAATTTGATACCCATTTTGTTGTTCTATCTCAATTGTAACAAAAGTCTCAGGTGAAAAACTATCTTGCAGAAGGTGAAATTTGGCACTTTTCTACTATCGCGGGCTTAATATCTTGAGGTCCAATGAGGCAAAGGTTCCTGACATTTTACCTCAAAATGGTTGTGATTTTCGGTTTTTCCAAGCCAAAAAGCATGGGGAACCATGCAGGAGAGTATGCAAAAAGGACAAAGTTGATTTTTTTGAACAGGTCTAGTGTGCCACCCTACGTAATGCAAGAATCTACCTGGCACAGTTTATGCTTGTTCAAATGCCTACACTTGTTTATCAACTCAGATCGCGAGTTAAATATCTTCCCGGGGTCTCTGCATTCCGCTATTTTTAGTTTCTCTTGTAAGCCCAGCATACAGGGGTTTTCGTTTTCCTTATGTGAAGGTTCCCTCTTTATAATTCTCCACTCTACCCCTGGACCTATACCATACTTTTGTTTTAGCCCCCACACATATTTTGCAAGTGTGGTGGTTTCTCTGTATTTTCTATCCCTAAAGGATAGCCTATGTTGTGATATCCTATGCTTTACAGGTTGCTGGGTGGCCCCTACATATATCTTTTTTTCTTTTGTGGTTGGTGATTTTACTACTACCTCATATACTACATCAGCTAGTAAACATTTTCCTTGTGCGGGGCAGATTTGGGACCTGCTGTTACAAGTTGGTTCCTTCTTGTTTTTGTTTTGCTCTTTTTCTAACATTTTTTTATTATGATTGTTGATTATTTTACTTATATTGCTCATGCAACTGCAGCTTAATTTTAGATAGTTTTTATTAAATAGCTTTTTTAGCCAGGGAGAAGTGATTTTCGACCAATTTTATAAATGTTCCTGCTATTTTATTTTTCACTACCAAGTTGAAGGGGGTTGGGGTTAAACCATATGATATTTCTCTTTGTATTTCTGCCCTCTCATTTGTTTTTACCAGCTTCATATTTTAGTTCTTCTTTGTGTTCCTTTAATGCGGTTTCAAATTCTGTTTTTGCTTTTTCAAATATCGAGGCATTTGAGGAGTTCACACTCAGTCTATTCTCAATCGACTTTTTCAAATTTTTAAGCACTACCGGCGGGTGGTTTGATTTCACATTTGTATAAATGGGTTAATTTCTCGACTTTCTATAAGGGCTGTGCACACCACTATTTAGGTCGAATGTAACATCCCAAAAATGTGTTACACTCAAATTCGTTTCCACCACTACTTTTAGAGCTTGCTCTTTGAATCTTCTTGTCAATTGCTTCCTTGCTTGATCCATTTCCCTCGTTTGATTTATCATTTATAATCATAATTGCGTCATCCCTAAACAGCCCTATATTTTTTCTGTCGAAAGTCGATGATAATTTATGTAACAGGAATATCCCGACCATTTCACTTGCTTCCGCGCCATCATATGCCCCGATTCCGACAGAAATGTTCGTTCTGGGTTTTATTTACCCATACTTTTTCGTTATGGTATATTATTAATTTCTGGCATCACTCATCAATTTTTTACTAATTGTTGGGTAGAAATCACAAATGTCGAATTTTATGAATACATATCTATTTTTTTATTTTATTTGGTCGAACCACTTTATCGCGTCTTTTGTTGATTCCCATTGTTTAACCTGCGTAAATTCTCGTAGATTTTCACATATGGCTTCCAGTATCCTCTTACTAATTCTTCCCACATTATTTTTAGTTGGATTTATAAGTCTACACTGTGGTTTATTCTGAAAATTCGCCTTGTGACCCTTTATGTTTATGTAGGTATTTTGTTTATATAGTTTCATCACCCTGTCATTTATTTTTAATACCGCTGTTATTTTTGCCGACTCATTGTTGGTTATCTTTTCCCAGTCCTCCTCTGTTGTTTTGTGGTGTTTCGTTATAGTTTCCGTGATCATTTTGTTGTACTTTTCCGTACTCACACCATAATATTCATTAGATTTATCACCTTTAACGTAGACCTTGTTTGAATTCTTTATCTTCTTGACATCCGACGCCATCTTTACTTGAAATTCATTGCAATTTTTTCTGAAATTAATCTTTCTTATTAGTCTAAATAGGTCATTCTCAAATTCAGCCAGCTCAGGTTGTTGCTGTGAGTGTTTACTTGTTCTGAAACCATATGATTTTTTTAATAGGATATCGCAGCATATACTATCATTTAGGGATAGAAAATACAGAGAAGCAACCACACTTGCAAAATATGTGTGGAAGCTAAAAGAAAAGTATGGTAAAGATCCAGGGGTAGAGTGAAGAATCATAAAAAGGGCACCTTCACATAAAGGAAACGAAAACCACTGTATGCAGTGCTTACAAGATAAACTAAAAATAGCGGAATGCAGAGACCCAGGGAAGATATTGAACTCGCAATCTGAGTTGATAAACAAGTGTAGACATTTGAACAAGCATAAACTGTGCCAGGTAGGTTCTGGCATGACGTAGGGTGGCACACCCACGTACTTAAGTATGGGTATAACCTGGATATTGATAAAAGTAGATGGCTGGAATAAGCAATAATTCCCTGAAGAATTGCTACGGCAAGAAATTGCAGTTGGAATATTTTATAACATTGGCTTTAATATATATATATATATATATATATATATATATATATATATATAATATATATATATATATATAGTGTATTTTTGCAACAAATAATTTAGGCAGCTATTGTTAAAGACCATGCAATGTTTCTTCTTTATGATCTTTACTTGTAGACGTTCAAGTCTTCTACTAGCTTTTTGTACATCGGGATTGTAAAGAACAAATCCCACACTTTTAACCCAAGCGCTTTTAACCATTTGGCTGGTCGTTCTCAGATGACTGTTGGTTGTAGTTTGTTTGGTGCGAATTTTATTTATTTGAATTTTTCCTTCTCCATAACACCATATATATATATATCTATATATATCAGTCATCCGCAGACACGTGTTTCGACGTTTACGTCTTATGAGTGCGGCTCAACTTTTTTAACAGCTACCTCTAGCCGGGATCGAAAACCAACATACTTTTCGTCTGCCATGTTCCTTACCCTTGCAACCGTCAGCGACTGTCAGTCCGGGGTGAACAATTAATTGATACGTACATACAGGAAATATGTTTTTACAATCAGCAGAGAACTCAAGTCTGTAAACAACAGCCGAGTAAATGCTTACGCTCCAGCGGTGAAATTTCATTTAATGTCTACCCATGAAAATTAGGAGCCTTAAATATATATATATATATATATATATTATATAATATATATATATATATATATATATATACCAAACTTGTTGGTAAATCCTCGCGGTGAGAAAAAAAACAGCAAATAGTTTGATTGTAAAAATATACTACAAACATTACCCGGGAGAAAATTTTTTTGAAAAAAAAGAAAGACCAAGATAATCGAACCAAACAAAGATAATCTATTGGTACAATATTTGGCCAAAAGAAAATACATTTATTATATAATATATATATATATATATATATATATATTATATTCATACAAAACCGCCAGGAAACTAAAGCTAATAAGTAAAAAAAAAAAGTAGAGCAGATGATAAAGATAAATCTAATGAGTCAGATAAACCTACTAAGAGTTTCGCTTAATGCTCTTCAGGGCTAAGATCCGACTAACGAGACTTAGGGTAAACGCATTAATATATAGGTGATATATAATTAATATATAATGACTCATTAGATTTATATATATATATTATAATATATATAATATATATATATATATATGGTAAGGGGAATGCAAACCATTGTACTCACATAAAGATTGACCTTGTGTCCAATTCTGTCATTGGTGAAGGTCTTGGATAAACACACACGTATATATATAGCCCAGCTGCGATTCAAGAATGTCTGCAAGAATGATCTCAGATGCTTTGGCATTGCCTTTTGCAGCAGGGAAAATTTGCCTAAGGACCGCACTCAGTGGCGGCAGACTCTCCGTAGAGGATTGCTCATGTCAGAAGTCACCCTGACACAACACCATGAAGCTAAGAGGTCTAGAAGAAAGCAGCGGCAACAAAGCACCGGCACATTATCATCTTCAGAGACGACCTTCAAATGTGACATTTGTGGTCGAGAATGTTTTTCAAAGACTGGACTTCACAGTCACAGGAAGCGCTGTAACTTCAGGGGCACACAAACTATATTATAGTCTTCTGAGACTGAAATGCGAATATAATGTTTTATATACATGCGACTCTGAGTCTCATCCGTGGAACAGCACAAATAGATTTATATTAATAATTTCGAAATTCTTCTTCTTTTATAAGAATTTCTCCCAAACATAGCTAGTCAGTATTTAGCAGTTAAAACTGAGTTAACTCCCCTTCCACGTTTACCTCCCCCCCTTGTCTATATTTTTCCATTTTATTTCAATACATCGTTTAATTTGTGTTTCATGTTCTTTTGGTTTTTCTTTTTTTTTCTTTTTGTTTTTCTTTTTTTTTAAAGATTCTGCAGTGAATTATGCAAAGTGCTCTGGAGGGCAAATTGCCTAATCACATTTATTTAAATGGCGACATTTTGATACCAATTCTTCTTTTTTGTTCAAACATTTACCGGCATAATTTTCCCTCGCGGCACAATTTGCAATTTTTCTCACCGCTTCTACTCGCTGTTATTTTCTTACTAATTTGCCACTTGGTGATTTGCATATATCGTTTTTGATTTTCCAGACATGGATTGTCATCGCTGTTGTAAATTCTATTCGTGAAGTTTTGTCAATGATTAGAAAATTTATTTCCGATACGCATTTTTATTTCTGTTTTAGTTAAATGTTTCGCTTGCATTATACATTAGGGTAGGTCGATTTTTCACTTTTTAAAAATATCAAATTGTCCATCTATGCAAATGTTGTGTGTCAGTATCCTGAATACTGATACCAAAAATTAGATCTTTTACTTGCGCCATTGTTTGACGACAGATCTACTAAAATGCACTAAAAATCCTCGTTTTCACAAGATTTACTCTTGAGAAATCGAGGATTTTTAGTGCATTTTGATAGTCGGTTTTTATGCCATTTCCTCAAACAATGGTGCAAGTAAAATAACTAATTTTTGGTATCAGTATTCATTATATGAACACACAACTTTCGCATAGATGAACAATTTGATATTTTTAAAAAGTGAAAAATCGACCTACTCTATTATAGATTGCATTTTTGTAAGGCATTGCCCATATAAAGGGTAAGTAATGGGGTCTCTGCGGTTACATATCATATTTTGAATGTGTTACGATTCCTTTAAGTCGTTGGCGTTGTGCCTATGGATAATTCTACCATATTATGAATCAATTGCTCATTTTGTAAAATAATTATGAAACATCTCCACCCGTTAAGACGCTTGTCAACTAAAGAGTGGAAAATAATTTAATTGTACCTTGAGGAAGATTATGCATTTTAGAATACCCAGTTGTCGGTGAATTGTTGAATAAAAATTCAGAATTACTATCAAAAATTTTGTCGTTTAAATAAATAAATAAATTTCTATTATGCCATTTTTCGCTCGACTAATTTGCATAATTCACTGGAAAATTCAAAAATGAAATCAATTAAAATATGGAATGGAAAGATAAAATGTGTTAGGAAACGAAGAATATTGGTAAAGAAATAAATTGTCGAGAATAAATTGTTATCTCTATTTTAAACTTCATTCATGTTAAAAAAGAATGTGAAAGACGAATGGTGTCGTACAGCCCATGATTGTGTTGTGCGCGCGCGCGCGCGTTGTGTGTGTGGTGTGTGTGTGTTGTGTGTGTGTAGAGTGTGTGAGTGTGTATTTACAGAGATAGATAGATTAGAGGATATATATATATATATATATATATATATATATATATAGAGAGAGAGAGAAGAGAGAGAGAGTGTGTGTGTGTGTGTGAGAGAGAAAGAGACTAAAGATTGCATAGATAAATAAATACATATAATGATAGATATAGATATATATATATATACATTGATCTATCTAAATATCAATCTCTATCATTCTGTCTCTATCTGTCCCACCTCTGTCTGTCTGTCTGTCTGTCTGTATCTGCCTCTGTCTCTTTCTCTTTCTCTCTCTCTCTGTCTGTCTGTCTCTCCCTGTCTGTCTGTCTGTCTGTCTGTCTCTCTCTCTCTCTCTCTCTCTCTCTATATATATATATATATATATATACCAACACAGGCATATAATTATAGATATAGATATATATGTGTGGTGGTGTATGTATTGTTTGACCGTTTTTCTATGTGTATTTGTACATGCTTGTGACTGCATAGGTGTGTTCGTAACTGTGTGCTTAGTAGTATATAATATATATATATATATATATTATATATAATATATATGATGTGTGTGCGTGTGTGTGTGTGTGTGTGTGTGTGTGTGTGTGTGTAAGCTGTAACCAGCAAAAACGGTGATATTTTATTAGGGAAGTACATTAAGATACTATAAGAGCAAAAATAAATTTACGATAAAATTTATGACTGAATGGTAATTTGGGTGGCTCTATGATGTAGTGAAATCCTATTTATTATCGATCTTCCCCTTATAAATGAGATAAGTAAGAAATGTTAATTGTATATTAGAATTTAAAATAACGTCCAAGGNAGTATCGACCAATAATAATACCACACTTCTATTTGGCTTCTTTTAGTAAAAA
Source organism: Doryteuthis pealeii (assembly GCA_023376005.1). Classification (NCBI taxonomy): domain Eukaryota; kingdom Metazoa; phylum Mollusca; class Cephalopoda; order Myopsida; family Loliginidae; genus Doryteuthis; species Doryteuthis pealeii. The sequence goes on from CM042155.1 coordinate 12,572,193, forward strand.
AAAACTTTCTTTAACTCAATGCAGACAATAGTTGGCACGGTCAAATCCTGGACGGTCTGTCGTCTGAGCTTTAGAAACATATACCGACTCATCATCGGCAAAAGGGGAAGACTCCCTAATGTGGCAACCTTTTTGTTGTAGGTGCCGCCCGTCAGGCTTAACATATGTAAACCTGTTGCGCTGAGAGTCCATTGGACATACCAACACACCACTTTGTCATTACATAGACTCAATGGACAAGCGACACGAGTTCGACCTGACGTACCTGTCGTCTGAGCTTTAAGAATATATGCGACTTAATCTCGCCAAAGGGTACGACTCTCCTATGGGTCACCGCTTTTTGTGTGTAGGTGGCGGCCGTCAGGCTTAAATATGAACCGGTTGACTGAACAGGTCCATGACATGCAACGCTCCACTTTTCTGCCATTACTTAGGGTTGAGCGGGTGGGTTGTAGAGGGCCCCTACTGACAGCTAGGCTCAGTCACATCAAGCCTAGCACCTAATTCATTCGTCCCACCCTATTACCGTTAATGGCCGCCCCCAACCTTATTATCATATATATGTAAGAAGGAGTAGCTAGAGAGTATTTTCCTGGGCATATAACGTTAAACTCATCTGATGGTTTAAAGATGTGTCTAAAGAAATTGATTAAAATTAGATGAGTACCCATAAAAGAATAAATAAAAGAAACGTTTCGCCAGTTAAAATGGAACCCAATGGATTGACATACCGTAAAACACCAAACAACCAATTAATCCTGTCCGAGGCTGGTGCATTTCATATAGCACTAATGCCCCTGGGAAAGTATGAATCCAACTATTTTCGCTTGCTATTGGTAAATAGAAGCAGGCTGGAAAATCTAACTTTGGTAGAAACAGATAGGAAAAGGAAACTCTCAATTCAAAACCTGTTGAAATTCTGCTAAGAAATTGACACTTGTGTCACACCTACTCGTAAATTGGAGGTTTGGAAATACGTACAGTTAGAACGTTTGGAAGTTAATTTACACATAAATGCATTGAAGTATTTACTACAGTAATGCATGAAAGAACTTACCATTAAAATCTGAATTCAGCTGACCCCCAAATTAGGTTAAAACAGCTATTTTTTGCTGCCTCAATTTCTTTGGTAAACCAGTGTTATTAAACAAGCAATGTCCAGAAATGCACTGGAACTGATTTTGACTACATAAATGCTTTGGACAGTGATATTACTACATAAATGACATGGAAGTAATTACTACATAAATGCATATGAAGTGATAGTTATCGATGGACTACTATTAAAAATGGAGGAGGCCTTTAGCTCAGTCGGTAGAGCGTTCGCTAGAAACACACGATTCTAGTCGATACCGTCCTCCAACTCAGGCGTATGAGAGCGACAGGGAACTATGCAGTAAAGTAATGAGCTTAATGGTAGGTGTGGCGCTCCACCCTCAGATGCATAAACAATCTCCTGGTCTAGCGCGATTGAAAAGGGGATTAGACTCCCTTCGCTGACTGGCTCATACCGACTTCTAGGCCACCCCGACGACTTTACTCACTTTACTTACTTAATTAAATGAAACATGATTATTTCGTAAAACAAAAATCTTCGTCAGAATTTTCATAAATAATCTTGAAATGAACTGTGTCAGTTGTGATCTAGTCAAAAGAATAACGTTGTTTATGTAAGCCATATTCATGCTTCGAATCGATAGTATCGAAATTCCATTTGATAATTTCACAACACGACAAATACCCGAACCTCAAGTTACCCCACAAAGAGAAATGGTAAGGAAGTGGATGATTGTGTAGATTGCCAAGACAGAAGGGAAGTTCCATCAATGATGGAGCTTGTTGAAGAGCCCATATAAAATCCACCAGAGCGGGGGCCTTGTAACGCTGTACAAGGAGGTCCACGCCACCCAGGAATTTATCCCCACAACACGGGTACGTCGCCGAATACTCAAGACGTCCAACAAGTGACCACAAACCGAACCTTTTGTGCGGTTCCAATAAAGCGGGGGGGGTAAGTAGTACGAACGGAACAGATATGTGGACACGGGACCCCGTTGGACAGTCACGGACAGTTCACCTTCAATAATAGACTCTACAAGCACGTGCAAGCGTGGAGGACTAATATAAGCAGGCTTCCTCCTTGAAGCCGGCTCCACATTTCCGTCGTCGAAACACGTTAACAAGTGTGATCTAGTCAAAGAATATGTTTGTTTACATAAAACCAATATTCATAGCTTCGAATGATATATCGAAATAAATTTGAATACTAGCAAACATTCGTTCACGAAAGCAAAGCAAATATGTACGCAATAGGAAAAGGATTGTCTGCTTAATAGACAGATTATAAGTTACCATGACCATCATAACTCTCTCATAAGATAAACTCAATGTATTGTCCAATCGGAGACGTATCAGTGTTTAATGATAGGCCTAGACCACTTGGAACCTAATCGAAACACCTAGAGAACAAAGTTTGATGGGAACTACACAAGGATGTTGCGTGCAGCTTGAAAAAATCTTGGAGGAAGTAGCAAATCTCAAGAAAACAGCTGTACGGCACCTGCCTCCTATTACACAACTATCCAAAACTGAGCAAGAACGAGACAGACTCCAACTGCTTGAATAAGGTAAAACGAACTCAGACCAGTGACGTTCCCAGTGTAGGCGGGACATGAAAAAACGTATTCATCATTCAAGATCTCTTGCGCGTTCTGGATTGCTGTGTCGAATTACCTCCAGCGGCAAGACGATAGGAATGTTTTGGCGAAAAGACGTTATCATCATTAGGAAAGGACTTGGGTTACCCGGGTTCAAATCCCTTGCCTGTGGCTGTCTAGTTTTGCTTTTTGACTTGTGCTAATGGTTGTGATAGGTATTTTTCAAATAATTATCATAACAGTTCATGGGTAAATATACAGGAGAGACTGGTATTAGCGTTAGTTAGGCATTCCAATCTAGGAAGAACGAACATTTTGATTTAATTCTGATAATCTGCTTGGAATTTGACTGGTGTCATCTGCCACTCATGTGTAAGAGCTATATTACACAGGATAATATATATTATATATATTATATATATATATAATCAATATTACATTATATATATTATATAAATCATGAATTATTATTATATACATTCATATATATATAATCATGATACATAATACTATACTATATATATATATTATATATATATATAATCATGATATCTATATATATTTAATTCTATTATATATAATATATATATGATATATATAGAATCAGATATTATAGTATAATATAACTTATAACTACTATAACTATACTATATATCATAATATATGTATAATATAATCATTAATATTATATAAAAGTAAAAAAGTAAAGTGACGGGATGGGACCTAAAGCCGGTATCAGCCAGTCAGCGAGGAGTCTATCACCCTTTCAGTAGCGCCTAGACCAAGCGAGATTGTTTCTAGCATTTGACGGTGGAGCGCACACCTTCCATCAAGCTCAACTTACTTTACCGCACAGATCCCTGCTGCTAACTCATACGCTGATTGGCGGGCGCACCGAGAATCTAAATAATTAATATCTATATAATATATATATATAATATATATAAAATACTATTATATATATTATATAAGCTTCCGAGATGATTGTTTTTACATGTTTGTTGTGACAGA
>CM042155.1:12580860-12595860 GCA_023376005.1 Doryteuthis pealeii
AGACGATTAAAAGCTAATGTTTTAAAATACAGATCGTTTAACATATACGGACTCAAGTTTCTCGCAATAGCACTAATACCCTGAAGATTCGCGCTATTGCCGAGAAACTAGAGTCCGTCGATTTTAATCTCTCTCCCACTCCCTCTCTCTGTCTCTCTCTGTCTGTATGTATCTCTCTCTCCTCTATATATATTATATATATATATATATATATATATATATATATTATATATATGATTTAATATGTAAATTGTCAAAAGTTTCATTATTAATTTCGGCATGCGTTTTGCTTGTTTTATGTTTTGCCTGTATACAGTGTTGCGTGTCATGGACTGGTCTGCCACCAGGGTTCCATGCTTAAGCCTCACGAGTCGCCACCCACGGCCAACACGTGGACCCATGGAGGGAGTCTCAACTCTCTGCAGAGGTGCAGTCGATGCATTCTAACGCCCCAGTCGACAGAGCGTCAGAAAGATAGGGAGAAATAATATATTAAATTTTATTTAAAATTTCTTTTCCGATAAAACTTTTAAAATGACCGGCTATTTTAAATGATGAATTTAGTACTCTGTCTTTTATTTGAAAACAAAAACAAACAAACAAACTAACAAAACACGAAAACAAAGATGGCTAATCGTTTTTCAATCCCAATATTTGTATGCGAAGGAAGCTGCAGCCTTAGGCCGAGCTTTTCGGTATAAACAGTGTTGGCATTGGAAGCAATTCTATTCTTCTATTTATGAAAGTTAAAAACACTGAGGGTGACCCCCTGCTCTTTTAAGAGGTTCTCAATTGACGTAATTGGCTTGTTGGTGTGCAAGCCTTCAGGGACTCTGGGGGCGTCTCACTACTGAGTACGCAAACACACATATAACACTAATGGGTTGAATTTAGTGACTGATTTGGCAATTGATGGGTTCCATCATGATGACTGTTAGTAGTGTTTGCTTCCTATTAGCACTTCAATCGCTCAAATATAATTAGTTTGCCTCTGAAAGTAGGCTTAAGTTCTACAATTAATCACCATCACCATCATCATCCATGATCATCATAAAGTTGTCCTGACAACATGGATTCTCTTGACGCACTACCTGTCCCCTCTCTCTCTCACTCTCCTTTTCTTTCTACATATCTATCTCTCATCATCCGTCCATATCTCTTATTAGACACCCGTCCATATCTCTTATTAGACATCCGGTGTCTTATATCTCAATTAGCGCGTGGTGTAATGGTTAAAGTCATGGGAAATGGACTCGTCGCCCCAAGTTCAAATCCTGGACGTGGTAATTGCATTTCACTTAGCGCTAATACCCTTGGGAAAAGTATGAATCCTACTCTCCCTCCAGCTATGGGTAAATAGTCGGGCAGACTGGGCTCTTTATCCATGGCTAGGTAACCATTCTAGGAGAAGGAAAACTCTGAATTCAAACCTGTTGAACCCCGCTTAAGAAATTGACCTTGTATCGTATCCTGCTCGTGCGGGGAAGTTGGTAAATATATATATATCAATTAGACATCCGGTATCCGCACACAGCTGCCCAGCATGTTTTGTTCATCGTATTTGGATAATTTTTGTGATAAGAGGTAAGAGGCCCTATAACTGCTGTTTATTTTGTGTAGTCATCCACAGACACGTGTTCGGACTTATCAAGTCTCTTCAGTGTGGCTAGACATTTTGTGAGCTACCTATAGCCGGGATAGAATCTCGATCGATTCAGCAGCAGTCGGTCAGCTTAACTGCTCGGCCATTGTCATCCACAGAATGAGAAGGGGATTTTAACTGTTTTAATAAACACTTATGTATGTAGTATATTAAGAAAGATTGAAAAAACACAGGTTTAAATGAGTTAAGTGGTGAGTTTATTGGTCGACGCTGCAGTGTTTCGATCTATTAATTAGATCATCTTCAGGGCATTTGTTGGTATATGGAAGGTAATAAGATTTTTTTTATCACAGAATAACGAGAAAAGCGAGTGATATACCTTGTTTATCAGTCTGTTTAAAATTTGAAGTTTGAAAAAAGGAGACGGTTTTGCGATAACCGACAGCGAAAAAGATGTATACACACACAAAGGATTTATACACACACGCGCGACCACACACCTAAAAAAAAGCACAATGCTTTCTTTTCGATACACACACTTACACAGTCCCATACTCACACCCTAAAAGAGAATATTTGACGTCATATTTCAAACCGTCTCCTTTTTTCAAACTTCAAATTTTAAACAGACTGATAAACAAGGACGATCACTCGCTTTTCTCGTTATTCTGTGATAAAAAAATTCTTATTACCTTCCATATACCAATAAATGCCCTGAAGATGATCTAATTAATAGATCGAAACACTGCAGCGTCGACCAATAAACTCACCACTTAACCCATTTAAACCTGTGTTTTTTATTCTTTCTTAATATACTACATACCGTCGGATTCACTTCCTTTTCTTCACACTTCTGTGTGTATGTAAAGGCTACCATAGAGTGCTCCATCCCTTTTATATATATATATATTATATATATATTATATATATATATTATATATATATATTATATGTGTGTGTGTGTGTGTGTGTGTGTGTGTGTGTGAAATAAAAGGAAATTAATCCGACAGTGTGAATTTGATATATTGAAAAAACAAATGATGTTTACAGATGCTTGGGATCATCAGGAGAGAATGTGCACAGTTTCGGGGCCTTCCACTCAACGGTTTTAACTGCACATCGGCCCCCTTACTGTTGTGAGGTCTCTCAGAATATCGATACAGATATTCCGAGGGACCTCACAACAGTGAGGGGGGCGATGTGCAGTTAAAACCGTTGAGTGGAAGGCCCCGAAACGGTGCACATTCTCTCCCGATGATCCCAATATATATATATATATATATATATATTATATATATATATATATATTCCAACGCATAAATTTAAAAGACAAGTCAGAATATATATTAGCAGTGAATGTATTATGAATAAAAGCGTAACATTAACAATAAAGCAAGAAAGTGTTTGTACTGGATGCATCTAGTTTTCATATTGCAAGTAAGCATTGTTTAACAACCGAGGGAGAATCAATACGTACGAGTAGTGATTAAACTTCGAAGAATAAAATTACAAACCTTTGTTTCAATGACTTGAAAATTGTGCCATCAAGTAATTGCTAGATTTCGCTCGCTTTTTGGTCGTTTAATCATGTGGAAATTGATGCATGTACAGTATTTTCACTTTTGATCAATGAAGCCAAACAGCTTGGTGTTAAAACAGGAACAGACACTTTCGCATATATTTACCGATTTACTTCCCAGTGATATGTTACGTCAATACATTCCTTCACAGCGTTATGCTCATCCGAATCTTATAAGACAGTGAGTCAAAAAGTAATGCCATTTTCTTTATTCATGTGGAATCCTTTTTATAAGACTACTGCAGACATTCAAACCCTTTTACTTCCCAATGATATGTTACGTCAATACATTCCTTCATAGCTTTATGCTCATCCGAATCTTATACGACAGTGAGTCAAAAAGTAATGCCAGTTTCTTTAAAATTTAAAAAAAAATATTCCCTCTCTTCACGCCCTGTCGGCTGGGGTGTTAGAATGCACCGACTGCACCTCTACAGAGGGGTAGGACTCCCCCAATGGGGCCACCTGTTGGCCGTGGGTGGCGACCCAGGTGGATGAGCAGTTCATGACATGCAATACTCCACTTTGGCCCTATCTTGGGCTAGACGGGCGGTCGGAGAGGTCCCCTCCGATCAATCGGCTGGTCACGTCAAGCCCTAGCACCTATATGATTTCCCAACCTCTTTTTATCATATGCGTGCTAGAAGGCGGTGGCTGCGGGTCTACATGTCCGGGGAATGACGTTAAACTCTATCTGATGGTGAGGTTCCAGTTTTGGAGGTTTGGGGAATGTGGAGCACCCCATTAATCACCATTGCTCCCTGGTCCACTCTAACCCGGAGTGGTAGTACCTGTTAGGGTCCCATCTATGGGTTAAATAGAAAAATGTATTTATAAAAAAATTGTATTATCCATTAAGAATTGATTTATTTCAAAACTTTATCGGCATTAAAATGACCCACTGAAGTTGATATGCCGTAAAACAAAACAAACAAACAAAACAATCCCTCTCTTCAATGGGAACCTGAAATTTAATATGCTAGGAAATATCTATCCCCATTTGAAAAATTTTGTGATTTCCAAATTGATTGCAATGGAAATAATCAGTATTTGGCAAGCAGTGAACCCACAATTGCCTTTGTTAAGGGAACATTATATAGGGCATAAGGTGGGTATATTTTGTTTCAAGAAGGCCAAACAGATTAACATAAAATCTCTCACCACACGCAAAGTGAAAAGAATGGAGGAACAGCTGGACAGATTATTTGATATTTCTTCATGTTGCTGTAAACTGCCCGTCTTAAGATGTGATGACTTTGCTGTGAAGTACAACAAAGAAAATTGCCAAAAAAGGCACATCGTTTGCACCTGTCCTCCTAACAAGAAGTTAATCTTAATTCAATGCTTGATTGTTTTTTCCTGGTTTAATTTGAACAAGTTCATGTCTCGGTTTTTTAAATTTAAATTTACCTCTGATGATATTCCTTTTTCTGGTAAATGATATCATGAAATCTTCCTTAATATCTGTCATGTATGCTAGACCTGTTATTAAACACATGCAAATTTTGAAATTTAATAAAACTAACGCCTACATTGAGAACCTAACCAGTGTTACGTTGTGGGCTTTCAATTAGCGATACGTAACGTAGTGACTTTCAATTAGGGATATGTTACATACGGTACCAGTTCGTAATATTTAACGTAGCGGGACCAATTCGTATTTAACGTACGTACGGCCAGTTTCGTTTGTTTACATACACAGATCTAGCTGTAGCAGTCAGTCTTAGCTAGCCCCAAAATCTTCCTCCACTTCTTTTGTTTATGGTCAAGGGAAGATCTCACTTTACGTACGCCGCGTGCTCCTCGTTACGGCCAATTTGACGTGTTGACAAGTTTACACTTTAATGACTTTCATTCATGAGTACGATTTCTTTGCGATAGTGACTTTACTATCTTGTTTGCATCGTGAGTCCATTCATAAAATGATTTCTTTCGTTGTAAATAGAGCAGACTAATAACACCGGGTTACTTCTCAGAAGTTTATTATGTTCCAAACTTCCTATAACTTTTGAGAGAGAGAGATGGTCAGCTTCCTTAAATATGGTTTTAACTTCGTTCAGTGTAAAATATTACATCTCGGGTTTCATACATCAGCGACCTCAGTTCATTAACTGCCAACTGCCACGCACGCCTCCTGACTCTAACTGCCTCTGACTCTCGGACCCTCACTGCTCTGATCGCAGACCCTAACTGACTCCAACTGCAACTCCAGCTGACTCCCACTGATCTCCGTGATTCTATTCGCGGGTCTTAAATAACATTTCTAAAATCTTCTAGACGATTCCTTCTCTAGAACGTTCGACTTCTTTCGATTCGTTCCAATCTCACTGGTCAACCAGAGTTCACTAACCTAAACATCAAAGGCTTCTTGGAGTCCAAAATACTGTTTTTTTCTTAATCCTAGACTTATCGTCTGCTTTCTCTCGTTAAAAAGATGTTATCTATCCTAACTACTTTTTCGGTGATTCCACAAAGACCACCCAGTAATCTAAGATAATCGGTAGTACATTTTTCTAAGGTTCTTTTCCAAGTCTGGCACAAGGCCACAAATATAGGTGCAGGGCGGCGATTATATAACACCAGGCTCAAAGTAATAATCCGACGAGTAAAACCCAACTTGCCAATCGACAATGTCCTCCTTGGTGTTAAACAGGAACAGACACTTTTGCATATATTTACCGATTTACTTCCCAGTGATATGTTACGTCAATACATTCCTTCACAGCGTTATGCTCATCCGAATCTTATAAGACAGTGAGTCAAAAAGTAATGCCATTTTCTTTATTCATGTGGAATCCTTTTTTATAAGACTAATGCAGACATTCAAACCCTTTTACTTCCCAATGATATGTTACGTCAATACATTCCCTCTCAGCTTTATGCTTATCCCAATCTTATACGCCATTTTACTTAGCGCTAATACCCTTGGGAAATGTATGAATCCTACTCTTCCTTCAGCTATGGGTAAATATTAGGACAGACTGGGCTCTTTAAACTTGATTAGGCAACCGGTCTAGGAGAAAGAAAACTCTGAATTCAAACCAGTTAAACTCAGCTTAAGAAATTGACCATAATGAAACAGAAGAATAAGCAGAGATAGAAAGAGAAAAAATGATTAAAAAAGGAATTATGAAAAAAGCAGAAAGAAGTAAGAAAGTGTTATAGGTGATACACCCTATTGACCAATGGAATGCGCCGACAGGTTACTATAAATAAACAGGGATAATTGTGGCTTAGCAGTAAGCCAATGCGAGCAAGCCAATACTCTATTGTCGGACGTAGTTTTCCACATCTCTCTATTGTATTTGTCGACTTTCTGTTAATACATTTTTCTACTTTTGTTACCCGTCATTTTTGTTCTTATTTGACCCCTTAAAACCTCACAAAAGAAAGAAAGAAAGAAAGAAAGCTTGGAAACAGAGAAGAAGAAATAACGTTGTGAAAGAAAGTTTGTGCAAAAAGAAAGAAAGAAAGAAAGAAGTAAAGAACGTAAGAAAGAAAAAGTCATTTATAAAAGAAAATATCGTAACTGACATAAAATGGAGATAGAAATAAGTGGAGAAATAATGCTCATCCGAATCTTATACAACAGTGAGTCAAAAAGTAATGCTATTTTCTTTATTCATGTGGAATCCTTTTTATAAGACTAATGCATACATTCAGACCCTAAGGGGGCTCAGAGCAAGAATCCGACGAGTAAGACTCAACTTGCTAATCGACAATGTCCTCCTTCTATATGAAAATTCTCAACTACACACAAGCATCAGGACAAGGGAATAAATCACCTCATTCGGGTGGACAACTTTAACGTATCCTCCATACTCCCCAGATTCGGCCCCATGCAAGAGGGTTTGAGAGGCAGACATTATTCCAGTGACGAGGAATAGAAATCTGTAGTGAAGAGCTGACTCAAAGAACAGTCAGCTTTATGCACATCCCAATCTTAAACGCCATTTCACTTAGCACTAATACCATTAAGAAATGTATGAATCCTACTCTTCCTTCAGCTATGGCTAAATAGTAGGGCAGATTGGGGCTTTAACCTTGGTTAGGCAACCGGTCTAGAAGAAGGAAAACTCTGAATTCAAACCAGTTAAACTCCGCTTAAGAAATTGACCATGTGTCACATCCTGCTCGTGCGGAGTGGTTGCTAAATATATATACGCCAGTGAGTCAAAAAGTAATGCTATTTTCTTTATTCATGTGAATCCTTTTTATAAGACTAATGCATACATTCAGACCCTAAGGGGGCTCAGAGCAAGAATCCGACGAGTAAGACTCAACTTGTTAAACGACAATGTCCTCCTTCTGAATCACAATCCTCACCTACACACAAGCATCAGGAAAAGGGGGAAAATCACCTCATTCGGGTTGACAACTTTAACGTATTCTCCATACTCCCCAGATGTAGCACCTCCAGACTATTATCCCTTCGGTCCCATGCAAGAGGGTTTGAGAGGCAAACATTATTCCAGTGACGAGAAATGGAAATCTGTAGTGAAGAGCTGGCTCAAAGAACTGTCCGCAGAATGTTACGGAGCAGGGATACATGCTCTCATTCAAAGGTAGAACATTGCTATTGAAAGAAACTGTGTCTATGGGGAGAAGTAGGGATGTGATCCACGGGGGATCAGCTTCATTTTGATGTATAATACATGTTCCGGTGTTGGTAATTATAACTGTCCTAAACAAAATGGCATTACTTTTTGACTAACCCTCGTATGATTGACTGAAGCATCCCGTTATTCAACGGCAACGTTTCGGTGTGTGGTCAGTACCAAAGCTCGATATGAACTGTTTCCCCATCATAAAGTGTCCTTATAAGATAATTACTTTTTAGCCAGGATCGAGTCCGGTATACCGATATCCTCCTGAGACCATTTGTCCGTATATATATCCTCCAAAATGGATCTTGGCATGAAGATATGGATCTTTAATTACTTCCTGTTTGATCAGTAAAACACCTTAAGACAACCCTGACAGTCCAAGCTGATCATACACTGAAGTGAAGTTTTCTTTTCAATTGATTTTCATGTCTTCTTCTGCCAATATGGGATCAGATGGATCGGACTCTTTTCTGAAGCTGATCCTCTGTGGATCACATCCCTACTTCACCACATAGTCACCATTCTTCTCAATAGCAATGTTCCACCTTCGAATGAGAGCATCTATCCCTGCCTTGTAAACTTCTGTTGACGGTTCTTTTTTGCTACTTCCTCACTAGAGATTTCACTTCCTCGTTACTGGAATGTTTGCCACTCAAACCATTTATCATGGGGACAAAGATATGATTGTCTGAATGCGCCAAATCTAATGAATGTGGAGGATGCGGTAAAGTTGTCTACCCGAATGAGGCGGTTTTCTCCCTTGTCATGATGCTTGTGTGTAGTCGAGCGTTGTCATGCAGAAAGAGGACATTGTCGATTGGTAAGTTGGGTTTAATCGTCGGATTCTTGGTCTGGACCTCGTTAGGATCTTAATGTAGGCCTTAGTTCTCTAAAAAAATTCACGTGAAATAAAGAAAATAGCATTACTTTTTGACTTACCCTCGTATGATGAGACGGAGTCGGCCCTTGGCTTTCTACTCTAAAAGAAACGGTGACCACGACTTTAATACTTTATTACAAAAAAATCTCATTTCCTTCAAAAAGATCCCATTTCGTCATAATTACTATTAAATTATATTATAATTTGGGGCCGGTTTAGGTCAGTCGATAGAGCGTTCGGCTAGAAACCACAAGGTTCCTAGTTCGATACCAGCCCTCGCCAACTCAGCGTATGAGTAGCACAGGGATCTGTGCGGTAAAGTAAGGAGCTGATGGCTCCACTTCAGACGCAAAACAATCTTCATCATCTAGCGCTTAGAAAAAGGGGATAGACTCCCTCGCTGATTGGCTGTTACCGACTCTAGGCCACCCCAACGACTTTTCTTATGTTATAATTTAGAAGATTTGTAGTTTTCTTTTGCAGAAGTAAATGATGGTGCAACTGTTTATATGTAAAAGAAAAAAAACAGTTATGTTGGAGGAGTGGTGCATTTTCATTATTAACCGGGCAGTGTAGGATAATATCCCCTTTTACCTAGCAATAAACCACACCTACCGTTAGTTGCCTACTGTACCGCACAGATAAGATGATCCAAGCTGTGCTAATCATGCACTGAGTTGCCGAGACCCGGTATCGAACCGGGAACCTTGTGATTACATGGTTGATGCTCAACTGACTGAACTAAACTGGCACCGTTTATATTGTTTTAAACTTCTCATTTACAAAAAAAATACCTTCTTTTTAAAATATAATTCGGGAGATATACCTTTTAGGATGTTTCATCCCGAAACCTATTTTATTACACGAAGAAAGAAATAATGAACCCTCAGTAAAAAAGATAAATAAATAAAATAAATAAAAATGTAGTGCTGTGTGATTTTTTGAAGGGAACTGTGTTTAATATAACTAGCAAATATATGCACCCTTTGGTATTTAGGTTTTGATGTAATAAAATAGTGTATCAAATTATAAACTGTTTAGAAAATGATAAACTGAGGGGGTATAATCGAAAAATAGAACAGCTTTAGATTGAACTCTTCCATCATTTTCTTTCACTCCCGTCTTTCATTTTTCCTAATTATCTATTTAGTTAGATTATGAAGTATTTAATAAAATTAAAGTTCTTTCGTCTTGTTTATGGATTTATTTCAAGATTTATCCACGAGATAGTTGCTCAGATTCGTTAAGAGAAAACCAAACAATTAGAAATCAATAATACTAAGCATATATTTATTAAAATCAAATTTTAAATATCAATATGCAAATTAGCCTTCTCGTTCACACTGTAAACCGCTATTTTGTTGTATATATAATACAATTACATGCTATTAGTACGTAGATATGGTCAAACAGTATTAATAATGTAAAACATTTTTATTAATAATTGAGGTTTAAATAAAAATAAAATCATGGAGAATGTGACGTCAATAACTAAGGGAATTGTGACTTGAGTAGTGATTTAGTTTCGGTTACAGACAGACAAACACACAATCTCCATTATAATAAGAGATGTTATCCTACCGATAGCAACGTAAAAGCAGCATTAATAAGCACAGAATTCAATGAAGGAGTGCCGCAGAGCATTGAAACATATCGTATCAAATAATAAGACCACCACCCGAAAAAAAAAAAGCACTTGAATAAACACATAGAAATAATATTTTGAAGAAAAAAAAATTCAAGTGGGGAAAAATATTACTACCCAGATTTATATTTAATAATGTATCGTTCAAGTGTTTATTTTAAAATCGAGGAAAAATATATTTTCTTAAAAAAAATTGTATGATGAGGAGGCTGAGCTGGAGGATGAGGAGGTCTATTCTTTAAACGTAATATTCGGAGGATGAGAAAATATTAGCACTCCTTTATCAATCACGTGAACACCAATTCAAAGCGGAGTTTTCAAAATTAAAATGAGGTGGATGTACCTCGTATACATGCATGTCCAAAAATAGGTGATCGTTTTAACGTTGTACGAACTTTTCTTGAAATAATATTTTATAAATTCAACACCTCGCCCCCCCCCCAAAAAAAAAAGATGAATTGTAATACGAAATATCTCTCTGAATGTTTGAGATGAGGCTTGAAGATTAGTGTTATCTGCGTTATTCGGACTATTGTCCCCATCTTCATTGTTATTTGTACGTTTCGGCCGATATGCACTACGGCCTTCTTCAGGTATTTCTTGTCGGACTCGGGAACCTTCTTTTCGAACTCGGGAACTTTCTTGTCGTATTCGGGAGCCCTCACGGAACTTTGAACCTAACCCTTTATTTAGTCCACGGGGGTAATCTGTTCTCATTCCGCTAACCATAGCTGGGGTAGGAGTTGTGTTAATTAATCATTTTTCTAACTGCTTTCACTCAGGTTCCAGAGATAACTGTCACTTAGAACTGTCTTAACCTAACTACCTTATCCACTCGGCCATGTGTCCAATTGGACAAATACCTGAAGAAAGCCGGAGGGCATATCAGCCGAAACGTTGTACAAATAACAATGAAGATGGGGACAATAGTCCGAATAACGCAGATAATAATGCGAAATAATACACCATTTTAATTCTTAGCTTCTTTTTATTGATAATTTTTTAATTGGGTACAAAAAATGAATCAAACAAATCCATTTTTATTGTTGATCATTGTATCTAAAATGCAAGGAATATAAAGAAAATAAAGATATCTGGTATCTTATATTTGAGTCTGTCCTTAAATACGTTTTTGTTCTTTGGTTAAATTATTTTGAGCATGTCGTGGAACTAGTTCGTAGCTGTCTGTTGAATATGAGCGCCAAAACTACTGGGTGCCTCACGTAGTTGTTATGTTCAACCACAGAAAGGCGAGTAATCTGAACATTAGCTACATAAACGTAAAGTAACCACCCCTTGTTTATTTCACTTTGAGGAAGCCGTATGTTTTGGTCGGCCATTTTCATTTCACCGTAAATCTACACTGAAAATACGAATTTGTTGGAATCAATACAACTGCATGTTTAAACACGAAAATATCATGAAATCTGTTCTAATTGTGCTGCGCATTATTTGAAATGAACGTAATTGTTATTAAGAACACATTTTATGATATTTTCGTGTTAAAAATTGCAATTGTATTGATTAAGGTGAAATGAAAATGGCCGACCAAAGCATATGACTTCCTCAAAGTGAAATAAACAAAGGGAGGTTACTCTTATTTATGTAGATGTTCAGATTACCGAAAGGCTTTCCCTCACTTAACTTCAAGTAAGTGAGGGAGTGTATAACTTATATATAATTAACTGTATAAGTAGATGTATTTTACAGACCAAACAACTTTCTTTTTTTTTTTAACTTTTAAAGATCAAATCTAACTACATTCAGTCGCCGAGTAACAATTACTTACATTCATCAGGTTTGTGTGTTTAGTGGATGCCGTCAAGTGTACCAACCAAGGGAGATTGCTGATAGGGACGGATGGCAAGAGAATGCTAAAGGGAATCCATGCTAAAAAATAAAACATAAATGCAAGCTTTCTTAGTGAAACGCACGTCTTCTTATGTGATATAGGGTAAGGAGTGATTATCTATGTATATATATAAAGGACAGTTGTATGTATGTATGTATGTATGTGTGTGTGTATGTATGTATGAATGTCAGGATGAAACTAAGAAAATAAAACAATTAACGACTAAGTAAATACATATACACATTAAATATCACCGGTTCTTGCTTTTTACGCAAAAGTTTTTGAATATTTGATTTATATTCGAAGATATTTCAAATTTGAAATATACATAGAAATAGCATTGACATTCTACTGAAAAATGTTCAACAATTGTAAATCTTAAAAGTAAACGAATCAATAGACCAAGCTTTCTTCCCCCTCTCTACCCAGGCGATGCTGGGTGGCCGTTTCTTCGTCTTACTAAAGTTTATTTTCCATTTATGTAATTTTGAAATATACAACATTTCAACAGTTATTTTATTGAGACTATTATTTATTAGAATTATTGATTCTCTGTTGTACCGCGAGATTGAAAGATACACGGAAGAATGGTATGCCTAATACATTTATTAAGCACCAGTATCCTGTGCTAAACGGATACATACAAACACAGAACAAATGAGTACAACAAATTAACAAGGCAAACTTACACTAAATGGAGGAGGGTCAATTTGATGTACCCGACGCCGCAAATCAGTCTGAATATATTTCGTCTGTATATTATTCAGCTAGCTAATCTACTTTAACTGTAAGCCAGTCTATGAGCCAGTCCATCTGGTCGAGTACTGAAGGGGTATAAGCTACTCTACAACATTTTCCATATTCTGTTGGATGTAAGTCTAGTTGGACCTAAAATATTTATTCACGTTCCTAGGTTAAAATCCTTGCGACACATCACAAATTTGTTACACGGTAAAACCTCTGCATTGCATGAGTATCCACACAGAGTAGATCAACTGAATTATATTTGCTGTTCGACCTACACTGGGTTACCCATTTATAGGTGGTGTCAATTTTAGGTTTTGGGTTGTTTTGTTTTATGTTACGGCATATCAATCTCAGTGGGTCATTTAATGCCGATAAAGTTTTGAAATAAATCAATTCTTAATGGATAATACAATTTTAAAAAAACAAAACATTTTTCTATTTAACCCATACATGGGACACTAACAGGTACTACCACTCCGGGTCAGAGTGGACCAGGGAGCAATGGTGATGAATGGGGTGCTCCACATTCCCCAAACCTCCAAAACTGGAACCTCACCATCAGATAGAGTTTAACGTTATTCCCAGGACATGTAGACCCGCAGCCACCGCCTTCTAGCACCCATATGATAAAAAGGGGTTGGGGCTTGCCATGAGGGCAATAGGGTTGGGAAAATCATATAGGTGCAAGGGCTTGACGTGACCAGCCGATTGATCCGAGGGGGCCTCTCCGACCGCCCGTCTAGCCCAAGATAGGGCCAAAGTGGAGTATTGCATGTCATGAACTGCTCATCCACCTGGGCTCTATCCTTAAGCATCACGGGTCCCCACCCACGGCCAACAGGTTGTCCCATTGGGGGAGTCTTACCCCTCTGCAGAGGTGGGTGGTGTCAAGTGAGTGAGCTCGATCTTACTCCTCCAGCAGGGTCCAGGTTGTTTTGTTCGTCTTACTTGATAGGAGGGCAGTTGCTTTTTGACGGCGTTGCTTTTTTTACAGCGTTCCTTGAAGGATTTGTTCAAGACGGCACGCAGTGTACTTGTGTGGTTTTATCAGGATGTTTCTTGTGACGAAACTGAAAGGCAGCCCTATGAACAAGCGGATTCCCAGCCCCCACAAACAAAGCGCGTCAGGATATGTTTGGCATGTGGCGAGCGGCTACGGATACTCGAACTCGCTACCTCATCGTAGCTGGGGTGTTGTTAGTAGAGACTCAAATAAAGTATATCGGAATTTGCATAAGCGCAGCCGAACGAGCATAAATAAAGACGGACTGTCGCTGACACGGCGAGTGAGGAAGAAAGTGTTTGGAGGGCAAGTGAAATCTGACGACTGCTATTTGAAGTGAGAGTGGCGTGTTCGGTTGGGAAAGGAATTGCATTTCCTTTGCTGGAGAGACTTGCAAAGGATTGATATTAAATTGAATTTTTGGACCCTTTTAAAAGATTTCTCTAAGCGTTTTGTTAAAGTCTCAGTGGTAAAGCCATACAGTAGAACTGATACGATTACAGCTTAGAAGAATTCTCGCTTTATCTTATCACAGAGATCAGATTTCCATATGGCCGATATACTGTCTTTCAATATTTTCTATATAACTGGTGATAAAATTTTATATATATATATATATATATATATATATATATATATATATATGTCTGTGTGTGTGTGTGTGTGTGCGTGTGTGTGTGTGTTTCACGTGATTGTTGGTCAGCGTGGGACCGCATATGACTCAAGGGACCAGCCCGTGACAGGCAAGCCCTGCCACACATACTACATATTTTGTCAGGCTTCAATGTAGGAAATGTATCAAATATCTCAGCCTTGTGCCGCTTCCGTATATATATATATATATATATATAATATATATATATATATATATACACATATATATATATACATATATATATGTGTGTGTGTGTGTGTGTGTGTGTGCTTTAAAAACAAATGAGACATATCCACACTCGACAATAATCGTCTAAATCCATTAGAACAATTCACATGCCTAGGTAGTAATATCTCATCCACAGAAAGCAATGTTAATGCAGAAATAGGGAAGAGATGGTCTGCTATATACCGATAATCAGTTATATGG
>CM042155.1:12600860-12625860 GCA_023376005.1 Doryteuthis pealeii
TTTACCAATCCCTCCGCACGAGCAGGATGTGACACAAGGTCAATTTCTTAAGCGGAGTTTAGTAGGTTTGAATACAGAGTTTTCCTTCACCTAGACTGGTTACCTAGCCATGGTTAAAGAGTCTAGTCTGCCTTGCTATTTAGCCATAACTGGAGGGAGAATTGGATTCATACCTGTCCCAAGGGTATTAACGCTTTGTGAAATACCAACAGCTTCGTCCAGGAATTGAACTCGGGTTGACGAGTCCATTTCCTATGACACTAACCATTAGACCACGCACCTCCAATTACTTATTTTTGTTAGCAAATCCTTATGTACAACTCCCTGTATTATTCTATCAGCATTTTACCCGTTCCAAATTTCATGCTTATTTGAAATGTTTTATTACGAAGTCAGCAATGGATACGTTTATGGAAAAAAAAGAAGCTGTTGCCAAAGAGACACGGGAAAGCAGTGTAGCGAGAATGGAAATATATTGTGTTCAAAGGCCATTATGTTCTGTGAACTGTTTTATGCAATGTAGAACATGAATGGGTATGTCACAGAAAATATAGAACTACATAGCCTGAACAAGTCAACTAACGTTAATATAAAACACTGGCTGCACATACGCAGAAATTGTTATATCTTATTATAATGGAGATTCGGTGTCAGTCTGTCTTTAACCAAACTACGTCACTACTTACGTCACATTACCCTCAGGAATTGCGTAAGTTTTTTCAATGAGTATTTGATTTATTGTCAAAACCATTGAATAAATCTTTAACGATGTCTCTATGAAAATCTTAGTTAGATTTGCCTCAAAACAACTCATGTTATTAGTGCGTTTGAAATTAGTGCAATGTTTCTTACATATCGCTAAGAAATATAGGTTTACATAATATATGGTGTGGATATTTTGCATACTGGTTTGAAAAAATGGGTTTAATAAATAATTGCTTGGTGTTATTGATCTTTATTACTCACTCTTTTTGAGTTTTCACATCAGCGTTTCACGTTAGCGGATGGTCTTTCACTGGAGTCTGAGTGACAGCAAGTCTTCTCAGGTTTCCAGGATTCTTCTAAGTATTCTAGCAGATTGCCGCAGTGCAGTATTCTGGATGGTCTCAATCTTTCCTCTGATGTCCAGATTTTCCAATCCCTTTGGGACCGTTATTATTATTATTATTATTATTATTATTATTATTATTATTCATTCCTTTTGAGTTTTCACATCAGCATTAGCTGATGGTCTTTCACTGGAGTCTGAGTGACAGTAAGTCTCCTCAGATCTCCAGGACTCTTCTGAGTATTCTGGCAGATTGCAGCAGTGCAGTGTTCTGAATGGTTTCAATCCTTCTTCTGATTTCCAAACATTCCAGACTCTTTTCCAATCCTTTTGGGATTATGCCAAGTGCACCAACTACAATTAGTATCATTTTCACTTTCATATTCCATAATTTTTTCAGTTCTCTGGCAAGGTCCATATACTTGTCCATTTTTTCATTTTCCTTTAGCTTCACCCTGTGATCTGCTGGCACTGCAATTATTATTATTATTATTATTATTATTATTATTATTATTATTATTATTATTAATTTATTCTCCAACGTATTAGAATACATTTTATGAACTATCAAATATATGCACCCTCCGGGAAGATGCATTTAATTTTTAATGTAATAAAATTTTATATTAAATTAGAAAGGCTAATTACAGTAAATTTGAAACAGAAATCGAAAAATAGAACAACTGAAACTTACACTTACATCACTCCTAGTTTAACTATTTAGTTAAGATAGGAAGTAAAGAATAAAATTAGAGGTATTTCTTCTTATTAATGGATTTCTGTTAAGATTTACTCCTGAGATCTTCGCTCATATACATTAAGACAAAATCAAACAATTAGAAATCAATAATACTAAGTACATATTAATAAAAAATCAAACTTTTAAAATCATATATGCAAATTAGACTTCCCGTTCACACTGTAAACCGCTATTTTGTTGTATATATATACATACAATTGAATGTTGTTAGTACGTAGAGTTGCGTAGCCCTTCTTCGCTACTCTGAATCGTATACGTTGCTGGTATACTGCGGGTGTCGTCACTAACCCTAGACGATATATGTAGTGGTCGCTTAATGAAATCTACAACACATCTGTATCTAGTAGGAGATTGAACTTTTTATTTCTTTAATTCCCTCCTGGTGCGTGTGGGTAGTGAGCTTGACAATGAACTACTAAGGTTGCAGGCTGTCGATCGAGAGGTGAAAAGGGCGGTGGACCGTGAACGTCGGTCACACCGTTCGCCGTCTCCTCCTGACTGTTCACTACTGACCCCCTTTTATATATCTCAAACGCCTACGCGTTTTCTTTGTTCGCTCCCACCAGGAAAAAGTCCTTTGTCACCTTTGTCGCCCCCGCTCTGTTTAATTCAACCGGAAATTTCTATTTCTGTTTGTACAATATACAGCACGTAGATATGGTCAACAGTATTAATAATGTAAAACAATTTATTGATAATTGGAGTTTAAATGAAAATAAAGTAATGACGAATGTGACGTGAATAATTAAGAGAGTTGTTAGTTGAATAATAATATAGTTTCGGTTACAGACAGAAAAACACAATCTCCATTATAATAAGAGACTATATAATTTTATGTAGAAACAGATTAAGATACGTGTAATCTTTTTGTATGCGTTCTTATCTAATTTTGTTAGTCTTTCTAATTTAATATATTTTATTACAGTAAAACTTAAATACTTACACCCATATCCTTGCTAGTTTATTTGGAAAATCTGTTGGCAAAGAGACACGTGAAAGCACTGTAACGTGGGTGGGAATATATTGTGTTCAAAAGCCATTATTTTCTGTGAACTGTTTGATACACAATAGAACATAAATGTTTATGCCACAGAAACAAATATAACTTCATAGCCTAAACAGGTCAACTATCTTTAATATAAAACGCTGGCTGCCAATATGCAGGAATGGTGATATAAGTTATATCAGGCAAAATCGCATTCCAAAGTATACAGCTGTGGAAGATCAGCGGAATGGTGACTGAAAGACCGTGTGTAAACTAGCTATTTAATTCAACATCTAAGCTTCATACACGTAGCGTTGCTAATCTGGAATCAGAAATAGATATGCAATATGGCATCTATATCGGCTAGATTTCCCGAAGCATAAATGCACCTGCGTACACAATGCAAGAGACTGCATTTGCATTATAAGATACAGTTTATATATATATATATATATATATATATATATATATATATATATATTATATATATATATATATTATCATCACCATCATTATTATTATTATTATTATTATTATTATTATTTACTCCTTTTGAGTTTTCACATCAGTGTTCACTGGTGTCTCAGTGACAGCAAGTCTCCTCAGGTCTCCAGGACTCTTCTGAGTATTCTGGCAGATCCTTTTGGGACTGTTCCAAGTGCACCAACTACTACTGGTATCACCTTCACTTTCATATTCCATAACTTTTTTAGTTCTCTGGCAAGGTCCAGATATTTGTCTATTTTTTCATTTTCCTTTAGCTTCACCCAGTGATCTGCTGGCACTGCAAAATCCACCAGTTGACAAGTTATTTCTTCTTCTTCTTCTTCTTCTTCTTCTTCTTCTTCTTCTTCTTGTATTTAAGATTTAATGTAATAAAATATTATATGGAATTAGAAAGGGTTATGAAACTAAATAAGAACACAAATCAAAAGAGTTGAAACACAGGGTGATATAATCGAAAAGTAAAATAACTGAAACTTACTCTTCCATCACTCCCGTCTTTCATTGATATTTTTTTCCTAATTTAACTATTTAGTTAAAATAGGAAGTAAACAATGTAACTACAGTTATTTCCTCTTGTTAATAGATTTCTTTTAAGATTTATCACCGAGATATTTGTTCATATTTATTAAGATAAAATAGAATAATTAAAGATCAATAATACTAAGCACATATTTATCAAAATCAAATTTTTAATATCAAAATGCAAATTAGCCTTCCCGTTCACACTTTAAATCGCTATTTTGTTCTATATATAAATACGATTGCATGTTATTAGTACGGATATATGGTCAACATTATTAATAATTTAAAACAATTGTCTTAATAATTGGAGTTTAAATAAAAATAAAATCATAGAGAATGTAACGTAAATAACTAAGGGAACTCTGACTTGAGTTAATAATATAGTTTCAGAAAAACGCACAATCCCCATTATAATAAGATTATTATTATTATCTATACATTTAATGGCTGATGTGTGAATGATGGATGTGTAGACGTGGTCTGCATGAGTGACCAGCCAGAAGCTCTGGTTTAACACCCTGTGACTTCTTTGGGGGTTGGTTGAAGGAGCAAGTTTACTCTATGAAAACAACGACTTTGGAAGAATTTGAAGGATGAATACAAGAAGATCAGTTGATGCAATTCCTGAGCTGCTTAAGAGGCTGGAGGTGAATGCTGGTGCCCATACAGAATTTCAAATAAAACTCCATGTAATGTGTGTTCTTCTACAATTCTTTTTTTGTAAAAATAATGATTTAGAAATAAATTCTAAGACTTTTAAAATAGAGAGTTACTTTACAATCACCCTGTATATTTGATGATATAAATGTGTAAATTCCCATCAGTGACTATCTGGATTTAAATCAAGTATGCAACACCAACCAGTTAGAAGAGATGTTATATGTCTTGGTGCTATGCCAAAGGATAAACCTCCCTACTGGGCCACATTTCATTCATATCCTATTGGTGCAGAGGCAGAGGATCACACCCGGCAGATAGGCACTACATGTACTTTGATGCATATAGTATCATATGAGCCTGTATGGTTGGTATAGCAGTTAGAGACAAACCATACATGAGTCATGCTTATCATCAGACACATCACCTTGTAAAGGATACCCACGTGAATATCCATTATGTATCCATAACGGATAGTGATTTCTCGCTGTATCTGACCGCGTGTCATCCTCGTGCGTGCGTGCGTGGTGTTAAAATAACACTTGGAAATATTTTTTTCTTTTAAGCTGGTTGATTTTGTGTTGTTAATTTTTTAGACCAAGAGTTTAATAAAGTTTTCTTTTGTGTGGTCAAGCTCTGAATATTTACGATTTGGTATTTAGGTGTTTTTACAGTAAAGCTAGCCTTTGTTGGATATGAGAAATATAAACAGCTTCATCCAGGATTCGAACTCGGGTCGATTAGTCCGTTTCTTATGGCTCTAACCATTACGTCACGCCCTTCCATTCCTTTAATAAACTGATAACATGGCTAGCATGTTTGGGATATAAGAAAGATTCACATAATTCTGCTTCTATGTATGTCATTGTTATTGGATGAAATGCGATTACATAATGAAATAATGCCTTATTTCAAATGCTAAAATGGTTTGGTCTGCACCGACTGACCTCACAAGTTTAAGATAATCTTCTTAGTAGATAAAGACGGATGGTTATGTCTTCGGATAACAACATATTCCTTTTATTCCAATCCTTGTAATCAGTGATTTAAATTGTCAAGAGAAAATGTCTACAGTTTCATTGACCTCACATTTTGCCTCGTAATATTTCAACGTAAATAATATTGAGATGATGACGTGTCAACGCTTCGTTACGTCCTGCACTCATTTCTGAATAGAGGGATGATATGTCCCCGTTGCTTACTGTATGTTGGAATATTTTGCAATATAAGGTGTGCTCTAATTCCCCACCTGGATTTATAGACTAGCCTAGGTCACGTGGTTTACTCCTCCGGCCAATCAACAAGCCATACTGCGTGGCTGATACATTACTTAAACATTGATACTTGCCACAGTTCACTTGTAATCATTGAGGAGGAACTTACGACCATTGACGAAGGAACTGAGGACTCTTTGCCATGAACTGAGGACCCTTTACCAGAAGAATCAAAGGATTCATTATCGGAGGACTCTTTACCAAGGATCCAATTCCACTGGACAAGCGCTCTGGCTTAAGGCCTGCAGGATGGCAAAACAGATTGTAACACTGTACGGTTCTTACTTCTAATGAAGTGAACGATGCGTGGATAAAGAGATATTCAATATACTTTATCTCTGTACCGCTACTACATCAGAAAGGGTGGGATACGTGTTGCTGGTCTGCTGTTAAGTTGTTGACAGTTTTATGATGTCATGGAGTCTGGACGCCAACTTGGGACTGTGCCATTTTGGAGATTTTAGTAATAACACAAGGCCGCTTCTTTTTTCTCCAAAATTACAACTAGAGCAAGAAATTTCACATCTTCCTCCGTTAACGCATTCTCTCAGATTCACTTTACACTCTGACCTTTCACCCTCCTTTCTCCATTTCGCCACGTACCATTTGCTCGTCCAATCAAACCTCGCCAAATAATCACTTAAACTTTTCCGTTCTAATACATATATCAGGCCAACCTTTTATTGTCCTCATATTTTGCCTCCTAATATTTCAACGCAAGTAATATGAGGATCTGTTTGAGATTACTAAGATGGATGACATGTTATACTTCTTGAGAGAAATAAAAATATTTCGAAGTAGAGCCTCAGCCTCGGAACCACAGGTTTCCGGATTCGAAAACGGTCCTCGTCCACTCAGTATATGAGTAGCACAGCTTATGTACGGTAAAGTGGGTAGCTGTCGGTAGGCGGTTTACTCCTCCGGCCAATCAGCAAGCCATACTGAGTGGCTAATACATTACTTAAACATTGATACTTGCCACAGTTCACTTGCAATCATTGAGGAGAAACTTACGACCATTGACGAAGGAACTGAGGATTCTTTACCCGAGTAACCAAAGGATTCGTTATCAGAGGACTCTTTACCCAATATCCAATTCCAAGACAAGCGCTCTGGGTTAAGACCAACGGGATGGCAAAACAAGTAGAGCGTCAGCCTCGGAACCACAGGTTTCCGTGTCCTCGCCCACTCAGTATATGAATAGCACAGCTTCTGTACGGTAAAGTGGGCAGCTTTCGGTGGGTGTGGCTCTCCACCTCAGACGCATTACATAATCTCCCTGGTCTAACGCTAGCAAAAAGGGGATACGCTCCCTCGCTGTCCGGCTGATAATGACAATATACCACTCCTCTTAATTTACTTATATTTTATGAATCAGATATAAAATACATCCACGACGAAACTGCGTTTGAATTCCTGGGTAATCGTCTGATGATGACATATTTTAAGATAATTAAAATATTAGCCCTGTAGCTTGGAGCTTTAAAATACACGGACTACATTTCTGCAGAGAGGTAAGATTCCCACAATGGGGTCACTTGTTGTCCGTGGGTGGCAACCCGTGATGCCTAAGGGCAGAATCCTGGTGGATGAGCAGGCCATGACATGTAACACTCCACTTAGAACCATACTTAGCCTAAACGGGCGGTGGGAGAGGCCCCCTGCGATCAACCGGCTGGTCATGTCAAGCCCTATAACCTTTATGATTACACCAACCCTATTGCCCTTATGACAACCCCCAACCCTTTTTATCATATATGTGCTAGAATGCGGTGGGTGAGGGTAGTCATGTCCTGGGAATGACATTAAACTATATCTGATTGTGAGGTTCCAATTCTGGATGTCTGGGGAATGTGGAGCACTCCTTCATCAACATTGCTCCCTGGTCCACTCTGACTCGGAAAGGTAGTACCTCTTGGGGTTCCATCTATGGTTTAAATAGAAAAATGTGTTTATTATATAATAATTGAGTATCCATTAAGAATTAATTTATTTCAAAACGTTTTTGGCATTAAATGACCTTTCGAGGTGGTTATGCCACAACACAAACCAAACCAAATAAAAAATAATAAATAAAAAAATACCTAAAACAGAGTCCGAGGTTACAGTAGCTTGAAGGTTGTATTTACACATGATAAAGATGAGGACAACAGTCCGTAATGTCATAATTATTCATATTAAGCTTCATCTCATAAATACACATGAAAATACACGTGTAAAGGAAACTTGAGTACCAACTCACACTCTCACAGTTTGGGCTTTAGATAACCCACAGGTTTGATATGCCATTAAACAAACATAACCAAACTAAACGGTCTGTCCAGGTATATAAATCTATGCGCCTCTTCTTTCAATTAAACTCTGAAATGCTTCCAATTAATCATAATTCCATAGAAAAGGAAGAAGCTGGACCAATCTTAATGTATTTGGCGAGTGGCTGAACATACCATTAATATTTTAACTGGATGTTTCTCAACTGGGGTCGCTATGGACCATCGCAGATCATATAACATTTTTTCTGGGAGGGGGCCGCCAAGTAAACAATATTTAATTATAAAAATACAAGATTTTTAAACATCGAATTATTATTACACTTTTTACATATTGAACGATTTAGCAATAGCTCTTAAGTAAACATATCAATAATATCAATTATAATAATAATTAAAGTATCATACTGTGGTATATCCACAGGTCCAGTTAGTTGTCATTATTCTTGAAAAACAACAAATATATTTTTGGAGATTACAATAATTGTTATTGCTAGCAACAAAAACACGCCCCGGGCGGTGTAAAAAGTAATTTTAAGATACTGTATAAGCGGGTGTGAGTTTGTTTTGTTTTACTACAGACAGCAATGAATATACTCATACATAATTCCACAACATTTTATTAAGATTGAACGATTATTTTAATTAAGCGTTGAAATATTCTTGAAATAAATTTATCTCGTTCGTATAAAGATTTTTTGCCACGCTCTTTCCCCAAAAAACGTAAACAGGTGTTTTAAATCTTATATTTATTAATAATATACATATAAAATAGTTTTCCTGTCAAAATTCAAATAAATGTTTTATTTCTAATAAAATCAAGTTCTCACAGTTAAATTAGAATTCATTCAAATAAGGTTGTACTTTATCCTATGTATTGACGATTCGGGAATGTGACGTAGGCAGTGACGTAGTTTCGGTTACAGGCGAATAGAGACTGAATCTTTATTATTAATACTAGCAAATATATGCACCCTCCGGGTGCAAGTATTTAAGTTTTAATGTAATAAAATATCATATTAAATTAGAAAGGCTAATG
Organism: Doryteuthis pealeii; assembly: GCA_023376005.1. Lineage (NCBI taxonomy): Eukaryota > Metazoa > Mollusca > Cephalopoda > Myopsida > Loliginidae > Doryteuthis > Doryteuthis pealeii. The sequence continues at coordinate 12,609,923 of CM042155.1, forward strand.
AAACTGAATAAGAATGCAGATAAAAAATTTGGAACAGAGGGGGTATGATTGAAAAATAGAACAACTTTGAAAGTAACTCTTCCATCATTTTCCATTACTCCCCTCTTTCATTGGTAAATTTTCCTAATTTAACTATTTAGTTAAAATTGGAAGTAAAGAATAATATTAGTTATTTCGTCTTGTTAATGGATTTCTTTTAAGATTTATCCCCGAGATTTTTTGCTCATATTCAAAAAGATAAAACCAAACAATTAGAAATCAATAATACTAAGCATATATTTATTAAAATTTTTTAAGATCAATATGCAAATCAGCCTTCCCATTCACACTATAATCCGCTATTTTGTTGTATATATAAATACAATTGCATGTTCTGTGTATGTAGATATGGTCAACAGTCTTAATGATGTTAAACAATTTTATCAGTAATTGAGGTTAAATAAAGATAAAATCATGGAGAATGTGATGTAAATAACGAAGGGAATTGTGATTTGTATAGAAATATAGTTTCGGTTACAGACAGACAAACACACAATCTCCATTATAATAAGATATGAACTGCTTCCAAACAATGCAGAGTTTTTATTTACGGAGACAAATATTCCGAAATAAAAACGCATTTTGTTTTATTTGCCTAACCTGGCCGTATTTATGGAAGACCACTCGTGTATTTGTTTTCTTTCAAATGATATTCAATTTTTTTTTTAAATCATTTAAAAGAAAAAAAAAAGTCTTCAGAAAGAAAGCACGTTCAATCTTTTTGCTGCTGTCTTGTAGACGTGATATAGAATAACTCATGTATTTCACGAATAAACAAATATTCTATTTTTTTTCAGCAGCTCGAATTTGTTTTTCTAACGATATATATTTATTCGCACCTCGAATATATTTGCTATGTAATTATCGTCAGTGTCTGACGTCTTATTATTATATTCAGAAATATTTCTTTACATTATAATCTAGGAAATATTCATCATAGTGGATAAATGACTAAGTAGAAACGTGTATACATATAAGCGCGTATATATATATATATATATATATATATATATATATATATATATATATATATATATATAATATATAATTTTAATTTTTTAGAAAAAAACAAATGATGTTAATAGTTTGCTGACAGAATCTGTTTCGGCCTTTTTAATAGAGCGGTCTTCATCAAGAGCAAAATATGAAGAAAGACGAAAAAAAACTTTTATATATTTTTACATCAAACTCTTTTGAGTTTTTATTATGGATTATTATGCTTCTGTTTTTTTGTTGTTGTTTTTAAATAAAATTTATTTTATTTTTAACACAGAATACGCATTTTAAAAAAATCCAGCATCGAAAACCAGCGTTCGTTTGTACCCCTCCTTCTAACGGTTATTTTTTCCGTCTTTCCTTCATATTTTGCTCTTGATGAAGACAGCTCTATTAAAAAGGTCGAAACAGTTTCTTTCAGCAAACTATTAACATCATTTGTTTTTTCTAAAAATGTTAAATTCATACTGTCGGATTAACTTCCATTTCCTTCATTATATATATATATATATATATATATATTATATATATATATATATATATATATATATATATATATATATATATACCAGAATATCTGAAACACGTGTTTGCGTATGTGAAATAAAAAGAAATAAAACATTTTTTCTGAGAACGATACATTTTGCGGACCTACTTCTTTTTTTTTATAAAATATTACATTTTTCCCGTTGGAACCAGAACAACATTTTTATATATATATATATATATATATATATATATATATATATATATATATATATGTATGTATATATATAGTCCTTAATCGACTGTCTCTAGGAATAAACCCTCTGCCTTACTCCTACGCCATTTCCACTGCTTGATAGATTTTATTACTAATACAGAAATTCTGGTTCCGTTGAGGGATGTAGCCATTGAAAATCTGCTATAAAGAGTCACATGCAATTTATGTGGCAAAGATATAAATATATTGTGTCTCTAACAATAAGCAATAAACAGGAAAATTTGCTGAAGTAATTATACAAAATTTACTTTTCAAAAAATTGCTTAAATTTACTTAAACAATACTAGTCAAATTACTTATTTAAATTGATTAATTAAATAATGAATCGCTTTAAATGAAATACATATGTTCTGGCTTTTCTTCAATCTGAAGATGCAGAATAATTACATTTGGATATTATAACATATAACTTTTTGTTTTAGAATTCTATATTTAAACATGTTATATACAGAACAAAAACAAACAAATTTTATATGATTTCAATAGTGCACTGACGTATCAAAACTTTTAGCGTTGTATTTTGGTACAAATGAGGAGAAATATAATTGGATTAAAATTTTCATGCTCAGAAAATTATTAATTAATAAAAGAGTTCAGAGTATGCACCTGCAACCCACCAAATAATCTTTATTATTTTACAGGAAAATAACTGTCATATCTTAATTATAGACTATATTTTCTTTATGTCCATGTGTGTAGTGATTTAAATTTAGATTTAAATAAAATGTATGTAATTGTGCAGTAATTCTAAATTTAAACGAAGCTGTGTGTACATTTATAGATTTTGCGTATGTACGTATAAATATCTGTGTATGTGAATATTTTTTTTATATTTACGGGGTATATTATTTATCAGTATATGAAAACATAAATTTATCAGAAATACATTTAAATATTCCTATGTAAAGAACTTAAACGTTATGAACATAAATACTCATAATTTATCAAAACATGTTTTAAGTTACGTATGTGAATGGCCTCGATTTTGTGTGTAAATAAATAAAAATCTATGAAGGACCATAGAGTAAAATTGTATTGTGTATCTCACCAATCCGAGTCATCAGGGGAGATAACTTTTTTAAAAATTCGTTTTATGTTCCGTACTCGAAAATAAGATTGTTAATAATAATTTCTTTTAAATATATAAAAAATCTCGGAAAATATTTGGAGCAGAATTGTGCATTTTTAAACTTACATTTTAGATAGAGTAAGTAAAGCTTTATTTACGCTGAAAGGAATTGTGAAAAAAAAATCCTTGAAAAGAAAAACATATCTAAATAAAACTATTATGTAATTCTCATCCATTATGAAATTGAAGGTTGTTGAAATAAATATATTTCCGAGAAATTAATGTTTAATATATATATATATATATATATAATATATATATATATTATATATATATATATATATATATTATATTATATATATATATATATATATATTATATATATATATATATATATATATATATATATATATATATATATATATATATATTATATATATGGGGGGGGTAAATAGCAGAATTTAATGACCCAGAGCAGATATTGAACTCGCGAACAGAATTAACAAACAGGCATAAAACAAAACACAGGCTCTGCCTAGTAGGTTTCGGTGTTACATAGGGGGTGATGGCGGGTATGTAGCACACATACCATATTGAAAATGGGCACTACCCATCTATAAGATACAGAACGATGGTAGGAAGAATGTACTCTGAAGATTCGCGCTACTGCGAGAAACTTAAATCGGTAGTTTTTAAACCATTCGATTTTAAACGCATATATATATATATATATATATATATTTATATATATATATATGTATATTATATATATATATATTTTAAGGAGCGAAAAAGCATACATTTTAAAATATTGAATTTCTAAAAAAGAAAAGCTAGGGAACACTTATGTCTTAATTTTATTTTATTTTTCCTTTTTTCGGTCAATCTCTTCAGAGAAATTCACTTGACAAATGTTGAAGGCCCTATATATTTCCAAATACCAGCCTACTTTGTGCACCCAAAAAAAAGTCTTTCCATCAACTATTATTATTCGAAACAAAACATCTTTTCAACTTGAACATTTCGCGTGGTGGAAGAAGTATCGGAACCCCCTCACATGGTTCGTAGTGTGAGAAGGGGTGGAAGATGTGAGTTTTTCTTTCCTTCTTTCCTTCCCTTGATTCGTTCGGTTATTATCCAATTTGTTCGTCTTTCAACGTTTGTCAAGTGAATTTCTCTGAAGAGATTTACCGAAAAAAAGGAAAAATAAAATAAAATTAAGACATAAGGGTGCCCTAGTTTTTCTTTTTTAGAAATTCAATATTTTACAATGTATACGCTTTTTCGCTCCTTAATAAAATTCTGTACCTACAAAAAACTTTATATATATATATATATATATATATAATATATATAATATCTAATGAGTCAGATAAACCTACTAAAAGTTTCGCTTAATGCTAATTTATTGGAATCACGGTGAGAGGTACTATATATTAATGCGTTTGCTCCAAGTCTCTTTAGTCGGATCTTAGCCCTGAAGAGCATTAAGTGAAACTTTTAGTAGGTTTATCTGACTCATTACATGTATCTTTATTATTTGCTCTACTTAGGTATTGAGCACTTTTTATTTATTAGCTTTAGTTTCTCACCGCGAAGATTTACCAACAAGTTTGGTATATATATATATATATATATATATATAGCCATTTTCTCGCCCACACATCCTTCAGAGTAGGTGTCGTTGTCTGTATGTCCACACCACTTAACTTAGATATAAATGATCCATCCATTATTATTGAGAGGCAGTGGATTGGAATCAAACTGAGTTCGGAATATTCTATCTGAATTATCGCAACTGGGATTTCTACCAATGATTCAGACGCTTCTTCTCTAGAGAGCTTAATCAGGCGGGTATATAGGGTAATTTCTGCCCACCATATCTTTTGTAAAACTACATATCACGCAAATTCCAGCTGTGGCCAGGAGGCCATTAAAAAAATGCTCGTTATAAAATTTGAGTTGAAATAATTTCTAGTTCATTACATTCTGATTCTCTTAGGACAGTCTGGCTGAAAAAGGCTCTTCATACCCTCTGATCCATTAATTGTTTCTTGTTAGGGAAAAATAATTATTTGATAAAATTTAATCAATAATTTTTGAGTTGAAATATTTTTCAATTCATTATTTTGTTTTCAGAAACTTCAACAAATCCTGTCGCCTGGTGCAGTAGAATACACCGACTGCACCTCTACAGAGAAGTAAAGTTTTCCCAATGGGGCAAACCTTGGGCTGTGGTTGGAGACTCGTAAAGCTTAAGGACCTTATTCTGGTGGCTATGCAGTATATGAGAAGCAACACTTTGGTCCTTACTGACGGGTGGTTGCAGAAGCCCGTTCAGATCAATCGGCTGGTCGTCTCAAACCCTAACAGCTATATGATTGTCCCAAAACAATTGCCCTTATGGTAAACCCACAACGTTTTTATGATGCATTTTCTAGAAGGCTGTGACTGAGTGTTCTACATAAATAAAACAAAAAATGTCTTCGGCATAAAATGACCCAATGGTATGACATGCTGTAAAACCCCCCAAAATTACTAACCTAGCTGAACCGTTTAAGCACGTTCGTGGGCATTTTTGATCAAGTTTACAGCTGCAATTGCAGTAGAGAAGTGTCAGCTCACGTGACCTTTCAAGATTTCACCTCACCCCACAATAAAATGAACCCTGGAGATTTCCATCACTCTTGCACAATACAAATGAAAACAACAAATAGGGGAATCATGAACATCCCCGGATCACCTGAAGCGTCAGCTCACTTGACCTTCCAACAGGAAATGTCGACACATGTGACCTTCCAGCACAAGAAAAATAGTACATTTCACAATGGAACAAGGATTTTTCTAAAAAATACTAATTTTACAATTTTTTTAACAGCTAGTTACAAATCTATCAATAATAGAGATTCGGTCTCTATTTGTCTGAAACCGAGACTACGTCACTGCTTACGTGACAGTAGCCAAAAACGTCAAATATATAATTAAGAATAACTTAGAAAATTAATTAAAACAATTGTATCATTACTTGTAACGGAAAGAATATTTGCGAAATTTGTAATCAAATTTTAAAATTAATTTTTACTCTCGCCTTCTTGTCAGTAACAAGAGGTTAATTAAAATGTTTACAAATAAATAAATAAATACGTACGATTTTGTATTTGTAATAATTATCTAATTACTAATTAATAAATGCACGCAACATTTTATTTGATGGAGACAGAACTAAGTTTCTATTTGAAATGGTTTTATTTTTTATTTTTTTACTCCTTTAATAAATTTGATGATTTTATTGGATTTAAACTCCCACCACGCAAAATCTTTCAAAAATAAATTTTACACCGCCTTGAGGGCGTTTTTTGCTAGTCGTTTTAATATTTGCCTTTTTTTTAAAAAAAATATTTCATGGATTGATTTTAACGGAATATTGATCACTATAACGTTTATTTCATACAAATATTTACAATTTTGTGTAGTTGCCTAATCGTCAAGTTACGCACGCTCAATTTTTTAAACATTTTTTTAAGCTCCCTTCAAATAAGTAGTTCATTTCTCTTTTTATGAAAATAAATGTTTTTCATCTGAATTTTTAAATAATATCCTTTTGTAATAAATTATTAACTATTTATAATAAATTATTTTACGTATTTTTTAAAAAAAATTTCCAGTGAACTTTTTTGTACACAATGAATTAAACTTTATTTTAAATATTAAGATTTTAAAACTTTCAATGAGACATATTTATTAAAAAATGCCCATCATCATTTATTGTAAATTGAAATAATCTAAGACTTCAGATAAAAAACTAATTTGTTTTCCGGAAAAAAGCAGATTAAAAGAGATTGGCTTCTGCTGTTAATATTAAGCGAGTATTCCTAAAAAGGGCCGGGTTAGCTCAGTTAGTAGAGCGTTCGGCTAGAAACCACAAGGTTCCTAGTTCGATACCGGTCCTCGCCAATTCAGCGAATGAGTAGCACAGGGATCTGTGCGGTAAAGTAAGGAGCTGATGGTAGGTGTGGCGCCCCACCTCAGATGCTAAAAAACTATCTCCTTGGTCTAGCGCTATTGAAAAGGGGATAGACTCCCTCGCTGACTGACTGATACCAACTTTAGGCCGCCCCGTCGACTTTACTTTACTTATTCCTAAAAATACTGAGAAACACGGAAGTGCATATCCTGAAGATAACCTGTACTTGTTTCCTAAAATATTCTTTGTACACGGTTATATAATATCGAGGAATCCAATCCAATCCCATCAAAATAATTTGCACACAATTATATGGTTATATGACAACCTCTCGCCAACCTTCCCTATCATTCATTGCTCCTAGGAGGTTCTCTGCGCTGCATTCAGTATCCACGCAGAGCTGGTCAATGTATATCTTTGTCGGTCGGCCAACGCTGGCGTGCTTATGTGATGGCTTCCACAGAAGAATGTCATTTATGAGTTCGTCCTTGCTTCTCCAGCAGTGTCCAGCGTGTCTCGTTCGCCTTACACGGATGGTTTTATGGGATATGAGTCAGGTGGCCGTACAGCTGTTTTCTCGTGGGGTGCTGTTTCCACGTCTAGTTTTTATCGGAGTTCACATGTAGGCCGATGTTTTGTGCTGCCCTTTCTAGGCTATGTCGCATGGATTCAGACTGTGCAGGAATATTTGTAAGAAGTGCTCCGTGCTGCCGGTGTGACATGATGGTGATGATTAATATGTATGGTTCCAATAACTAATATCAATATTGTTATGATATTCAAAGTAGAAGTTTCAGTTCTTTGTCATTAGTCAGTCAATGATCAATACTTTACGTAGCGAGACTATACATAAGACCAACTCATACATATATGATAATTAAAATTCCCCGCACAACTGCCTGAAGCCAATCAGCTTTCTGATTTGTGTTAATCTCAAGACAATTTGTCTATTAATATCTTTATTTTAGGAATTTATTTGAATTCTTCCTCTCCAGAGATGTGTTTATAATTATCTCTATGGAAGATTTATATCGTTCTTCAAAGTCAGAAGAGAATATATATATATATATATATATATATATATATATACGGAAAGGTTAACGTGGCAGTTGGAGATACTATATATATATATATATATATATATATATATATATATATATATATATATATTATCCAACTGCCACTTTAACCTTTCCGTTGCATTGACATCAGTAAATGATCCAAAAGTGCTCAATATATTAAAATAATAGTAATTAATGTAATATTAATATTAGTAATATCAATAATAATAATAATAATATTAGTAGAGGAAAAAACTCTTTTCATCTACTAATACTATATATATATATATATATATATATATATATATATATATATATATATATATATATCTTACTATAATGGAGATTGTGTGTTTTTCTGTCTGTAACCGAAACTATATTAGTAATCGAGTCACAATTAACATAGTTATTTTCATCACATGCTTCATGATTTTATTTGTATTTAAACCTCAATTATTAATAAAATTGCTTCACCTTTTTATTATTGTTGTCCATATCTACATACTAATAACATGCTATTGTATTTATATATACAAAAAATAGCGGTTTGCAGTGTGAACGGGAAGGCTAATTTGCACATTGATATTAAAAATGTGATTTTATTAAATATGTGCTTAGTATTATTGATTTCTAACTGTTTTGGTTTTATTTTAATGAATATAAGCAAAAATCTCTCCAATGAATCTTAAATAAAATCCATTAACAAGAAAAAATAAGTGTAATTTTATTCTTTATTTCCTAATTTAACTAAATAGTTAAATAAGTAAAATTCAGCAATGAAAGACGGCAGTGATGGCAGAGTAAATTTCATTTCTATTTTTCTATTATACCCCCACTCTGTTTCAAATCTTTTTATCTGCATTCTTATTAGACTTTCTAATTTAATACGATATTTCATTACATTAAAACTTAAATACTTGCACCCGGAGGGTGCATATATTTGCTAGTATATATAATTATCATCATCATGTAGCGCAATTAGCACGGATATCCATGACAATCTCTCGCCAACCTTCCTTAGCATTCATTTTCCCACGGAGGTCCTCGGCGCAGCATCCAGCATCTTTGCATAGTTGGTCAATGTAGGTCCTTGATGGGCGGCACACACTAGCGTGTCTGTATGTTGGCTTTCACAGGAGAACGTCGCTTATGAGCTCGTCCTTGCTTCTCCAGCAGGGTCCGGCATGCCTTGTCCGTCTCACTCGAATGGTTTGGGAGATGGGGGGGCGGTCACCATACAACTAGGGTGCTGCCTCCACGGTTTGTTCAAGACTGCACGCAGCATTCTTGTGCAGCTCCCATCCAGCTTATTCTCAAGGCGCCTCGTTAGGGTCCAGGTGGTGCAGCCATATAGCAGCACTGATATAACCACAGCCTGAAGAATAAATGGAACTTTTTTTTTTTCAGAATATAAAGTGCAAAAAAATCTCGATACATTTTTGACACACTTTGTAAATTCTGTAAATAAAGTGGTTGGAATTAAGTTTCAATATCCGCCGATGTCGGTCTTTAAGCGTGTATATAATCAATTTTCAGTTTTCTTTTGTTATTTGATCTAAACTTAGATTAGATTAAGTTCAATCGTGTCAGTATTGATTAAATTTTCGAACACATTTGGTAGAAACTGTTTTCTAATCTTCTTTTACGTCAAGGATGTTATATTTATGATAGATTCAAAGAAGAGAGTTCTACTTTGTTTATTAAGTGATACTGTTTGCATTATTTTGTTTCTCTTTAATCTCAGTCCATGCGAAGTGAATCTCAATATCGTTTAATACGATAGATTCGTATTCTTTTTTCCCGCTTCCATCATCTGATAGCGCCCCCAAAATGCACTTGCAGGTCCGAAAACACTTGCAGGCGGATTATAAAAAGTAAGAAAGCTAGATTAAATCTAACTATGCAAAGGCATAGGCGTGCGGTGAAACAGAGGGACGTGCTCGCTGATTGGTAGAGTATATACAATCTTTTTTTTCCCATAGAATTGTATTAGAGTATATATAATCCTTTTTTTCTCATAGAATTGTCAGAATCCTAGAAAGATTGAAGGCGTGCAAACATTGATATCTGCGGCGTAAGAAGAATAAGCAAACAACCGCTCTTAGTTGGATTAAAATGGATTTTGAAGCCTTTTTCTGAACAACAGTTATTCGTCGACTCTTTCTCTGGAGAGATGTAGCATTGAAAGAAGGGGAGATAACCACGGTGTAAATACTACGTTTCGAAATGAAGTGGAAATACGTACTTAAAAATAGAACGGTAAACAAAAAAAAATGGAATAAAAGTAAATGAAGACGAAAACGAGGCTGTCTGAAAGAAAAGAGGGAAAATATGTGAAAAATATGACAGTGGATTGAATGACTGAAAAAACAAAAAAACAAAAAAGTTTTGTTTTTTTAAATAAATGACAGGAAAACGGATCATATTTCGAGACAGGCTCAGAAACACGTATGAATAAATAAAACAGAGGAGAAATGGCTTTAAAAAAAGGGCGAAAACAAATAGAACGCAAAGAATAACTGTATATCTGTATGTTACTAAAATAATCACACACACAAACACACAGAGAGACAGAGAGACAGAGTCATACACACACACACACACACACACACACACACACACACACACACATACACACATATATATATATATATATATATATATATATATATATATATATATATATAAATACAATAGTGAAATCTCCATATACACAGATTTGTGGACGCCCTGTATATATATATAATATATATATATATATATATATATATATATAAGTCGGGGCGGCCTTAAGTCGGTATCAGCCAGTTGGTGAGGGAGTATATCCCTTTTCAATAGCGCTAGACCAAGGAGATTGTTTTGGCTTCTGGGGTGGAGCGACATACCTTACGTCAGCTCCTTACTTTACCGCACAGATTCCTGTGCTACTCATACGCTGAGTTGGCGAGGACCGGTATCGAACTAGGAACCTTGTGGTTTCTAGCCGAACACTCTAGAAAGCCGTGTAATACAACCATGAGCGATTTAATAAAACATATGACTGTGAAGTGTCCTTCTGACATGAGCAATCGACTTTTCTGCCACTTTAAAATAATTTTTAGGGTCTTTGTTACACATTTTCTGATGTCAAGATTGTAATATTTATGAAATTTTGATATTTTTCAGAATATGATATGTCTTTTTTTTTCTTGAATGTTTACTTGGATTGTTTTTACAGAAAGAGTATTACAAATGCTTCAATTTGATACCCATTTTGTTGTTCTATCCCAATTGTAACAAAAGTTTCAGGTGAAAAACTGTCATGGGCTTAATATCTTGATGTTCAATCAGGCAAAGGTTCCTGACATTTTACCTCAAAATGGTTGTGATTTTCGGCTTTTCCAGGCCAAAAAACATGGGAAACCGAGCAGGGTATGAAAAAAGCAAAAAGTTGATTTTTGAACAGGTCTAGTGTGCCACCCTACGTAATGCCAGAACCTACCTGGCACAGTTTATGCTTTTTCAAATGCCTACACTTGTTTATCAACTGAGATCGCGAGTTCAATGTCTCTGCATTCCGCTATTTTTAGCTTCTCTTGTAAGCACAGCATACAGGGGTTTTCGTTTCCTTTATGTGAAGGTGCCCTGTTTATGATTCTTCACTCTACCCCTGGACCTCTACCATACTTTTCTTTTAGTTCCCACACATATTTTGCAAGTGTGGTTGCTTCTCTGTGTTTTCTATTCCTAAATGATAGCTTATGCTGTGATATCCTATGCTTTACAGGTTGCTGGGTGGCCCCTATATATATTTTTTTGTGGTGGTTTGTGATTTTACCACTGCCTCATATACTACATCAGTTAGTAAACATTTTCCTTGTGATGGGCAGACTTGGGATCTACAATTACAAGTTGGTTCCTTCTTATTTTTGTTTTGATCTGTTTCTAACATTTTTTTTTATTATGATTGTTAATTATTTTACTTATATTGCTCATGCAACTGTTGCTTACTTTTAGGTTGTTTTTATTAAATAGCTTTTTCAGCCAGGGAGACCCAGAGAATTGTTTTTCGACCAATTTTATAAATGTTCCTGCTATTTTTATTTTTCACGGCCAAGTTGGAAGGGGGAGGGGTTAAACCATATGATATTTCCCTTTCTATTCCTGCTCTCTCCTTTGTTTTCACTAGCTTCATATTTTAGTTCTTCTTTGTGTCATTGTTCCTTTAATGCTATTTCATATTCTTTTTTCGCTTTTTCAAATATCGAGGCATTTGAGGAGTTCACACTCAGTCTGTTCTCAATCGACTTTTTCAAATTTTTAAGCACTACTGGCGGATGGTTTGATTTCACATTTATATAAATGGGTTCATTTCTCGGCTTTCTATAAGGGCTGTGCACACCACTATTTAGGTTGAATGTAATACCCAAAAAATTTGTTACACTCAAATTCGTTTCTACCTCTATTTTTAGACCTTGCTCTTTGAATATTCTTATCAATTGCTTCCTTGCTTGATCCATTTCCCTCGTTTCATTTTTCTTTATAAATATATTTCCGTCATCCCTAAACAGCCCTATGTTTTTCTGTTGAAAGTCGATGATAATTTATGTAACAGGAATATCCCGACCATTTCACTTGCTTCCGCTTCATCATATGCCCCGATTCCGACAGAAATGTTCGTTCTGGGTTTTATTTACCCATACTTTTTCGTTATGGTATATTATTAATTTCTGGCAGTGCATTATAATTTTTAGGTACTCCTCTCTTATTTCTATGAATTATTTTGCTAGCTTCAGAGCATCACTCATCAATTTTTTACTAATTATTGGGTAGAAATCACAAATGTCGAATTTTATGAATACATATTTATTTTTTTATTTTATTTGGTCGAACCACTTTATCGCTTTTTTCGTTGATTTCCATTGGTTAACCTGCGTAATTTCTCGTAGATTTTCACATATAGCTTCCAGTATCCTCTTACTAATTCTTCCCACATTATTTTTAGTTGGATTTATAATTCTACACTGTGGCTTATTGTGAAAATTCGCCTTGTGATCCTTAATGTTTATGTAGGCATTTTGTTTATATAGTTTCATCACCCAGCCATATATTTTTAATTCCGCTGTTATTTTTGTCGACTCATTGTTGGTTATCTATTCCCAGTCCTCCTCTGTTGTTTTGTGGTGTTTCGTTATAGTGTTCGTGATCATTTTGTTGTACTGTTCCATGCTCACACCATAATATTTGTTAGATTTATCACCTTTTACGTAAACCTTGTTTGAATTCTTTATCTTCTTGACATCCGACGCTATCTTTATTTGAATTTCATTGCAATTTTTTCTGAATTTAATTTTGGGAGCCTTATATATATATATATATATATATATATATATACCAAACTTGTTGGTAAATCCTCGTGGTGAGAAAAAAACCAGCAAATAGTTTGATTGTAAAAAATATACTACCAAACATTACCCGGGGAGAAAATTTTTTTGGGAAAAAAAAAGAAAAGACCAAGATAATCGTACCAATAATCTATTGGTAAAATATTTGGCCAAAAGAAAAAACAATTTATATGCATATATATATATATATATATGATATATATATATATTCATACAAAACCGCCAGGAAATTAAAGCTAATAAGTAAAAAGTGCTCAATACCTAAGTAGAGCAAATAATAAAGATAAATCTAATGAGTCAGAAAAACCCACTAAAAGTTTCGCTTAATGCTCTTCAGGGCTAAGATCCGACTAAAGAGACTTGGAGCAAACGCATTAGTATATAGGTACTATATATTAAGCGAAACATTTAGTAGGTTTATCTGACTCATTAGATTTATATATATATATATATATATATATATATATATGGTGTAAGGGGAATGCAAACCATTGTACTCCGCATAAAGATTGACCTCGTGTCCAATTCTGTCATTGGTGAAGGTCTTGGATAAACACACACGTATATATACATTATGTAATGTTTTATATGGCCCAGCTGCGATTCATGGATGTCTGCAAGAATGATCTCACATGCTTTGTCATTGCCTCTTCCAGCTAGAAAAATTTGGCTCAGGACCGCCCTCAGTGGCGGCAGACTCTCCGTAGAGGATTGCTCATGTCTGAAGTCACCCTGACGCAACACCATGAAGCTAAGAGGTCTAGAAGAAAGCAGCGGCAATAAAGCACCGGCACATTAACATCTTCAGAGACGACCTTCAAATGTGACATCTGTGGTCGAGAATGTTTTTCAAACATCGGACTTCACAGTCACAGGAGGCGCTGTAACTTCAGGGGCATACAAAATATATTATAGTCTTCCGAGACTGAAATGCCAATATAATGTTTTATATACATGCGACTCTGAGTCTCATCCGTGGAACAGCACAAATAGATTTATATTAATAATTTTGAAATTCTTCTTCTTTTATAAGAATTTCTCCCAAACATAGCTAGTCAGTATTTAGCAGTTAAAACTGAGTTAACTCCCCTTCCACGTTTACCCCACCCCTTGTCTATATTTTTCCATTTTATTTCAATACATTTGTGTTTCATGTTCTTTTGGTTTTTCTTTTTGTTTTTCTTTTTGTTTTTCTTTTTTTTAAAAAGATTCTGCAGTGAATTATGCAAAGTGCTCTGGAGGGCAAATTGCCTAATCACATTTATTTAAATGGCGACATTTTGATACCAATTCTTCTTTTTTGTTCAAACATTTACCGGCATAATTTTCCCTCGCGGCACAATTTGCAATTTTTCTCACCACTTCTACTCGCTGTTATTTTCTTACTAATTTGCCACTTGGTGATTTGCATATATCGTTTTTGATTTTCCAGACATGGATTGTCATCGCTGTTGTAAATTCTATTCGTGAAGTTTTGTCAAATGATTAGAAAATTTATTTCCGACACTCATTTTTATCACTGTTTTAGTTAAATGTTTCGCTTGCATTATACATTAGGGTAGGTCGATTTTTCACTTTTTAAAAATATCAAATTGTCCATCTATGCAAATGTTGTGTGTCAGTATCATGAATACTGATACCAAAAATTAGATCTTTTACTTACGGTATTGGTTGACGAAAGATCCTCTACTAAAATGCACTAAAAATCCTCGTTTTCACAAGATTTTTTAGTGCATTTTGATAGTCGGTTTTTATGCTATTTCCTTAAACAATGGTCCAAGTAAAATAAATAATTTTTGGTATCAGTATTCATTATACTAACACAAATTTCGCATAGATAAACAATTTGATATTTTTTAAAAAGTGAAAAATCGACCTACTCTATTATACATTGCATTTTTGTAAGGCATTGCCCATATAAAGGGTAAGTCATGGGGTCTCTGTGGTTACATATCATATTTTGAATGTGTTACGATTCCTTTAAGTCGTTGGCGTTGTGCCTATGGATAATTCTACCATATTATGAATCAATTGCTCATTTTGTAAAATAATTATGAAACATCTCCACCCGTTAAGACGCTTGTCAACTAAAGAGTGGAAAATAATTTAATTGTACCTTGAGGAAGATTATGCATTTTAGAATACCCAGTTGTCGGTGAATTGTTGAATAAAAATTCAGAATTACTATCAAAAATTTTGTCGTTTAAATAAATAAATAAATTTCTATTATGCCATTTTTCGCTCGACTAATTTGCATAATTCACTGGAAAATTCAAAAATGAAATCAATTAAAATATGGAATGGAAAGATAAAATGTGTTAGGAAACGAAGAATATTGGTAAAGAAATAAATTGTCGAGAATAAATTGTTATCTCTATTTTAAAATTCATTCATGTTAAAAAAGAATGTGAAAGACGAATGGTGTCGTACAGCCCATGATTGTGTGTGTGCGCGCGTGTGTGTGTGTGTGTAGAGTGTGTGAGTGTGTATTAGAGATATAGATTGATAGATAGATAGATAGATAAATAGAGAGAGAGAGAGAGAGAGAGAGAGAGAGAGAGTGTGTGTGTGTGTGTGTGAGAGAGAAAGAGACTAAAGATTGCATAGATAGATAAATACATATAATGGTAGATATATATATATATATATATACATTGATCTA
>CM042155.1:12630860-12638360 GCA_023376005.1 Doryteuthis pealeii
TAATTCCTTTTATTGTATATTCTATTTTAGGTAGTGTGACGTAAGCAGTGACGTAATTTTTGTTACAGACAAAACTAGAAGCGAATCTCCATTATAATAGATATAATATATAAGGTTTATTCTAAATTAGCCGACAAGCAAGTACTTCATCAGATCTGTGCGGTGACACTGGATGCTTTCTTAAAGGACATTACCGTAATCGATGACCAATAGAAATGAATGAAGAGAGAGAGAGAGAGAGAGAGAGAGAGAGAGAGGAGAGAGAGAGCGTTTAATTGAAATCCATCTTACCAACGAATATATATATTGGTTTGTTGGTTGGTTTTGAAGGCTGTCACAATGCGAGTGTAAGAAAAAGAAGGTAACTATGATGTTTTTTGTTAACCTGTCATTTATTTCTCAATATTTCGGGAAGAGATTCCCATCCTCAGAAGAATACTGGAACATGAAGTTGTCTTAGCGGCTGCTACATTCGTTCTGCCTTGGGTCTTCCAAATTCTGTGTGTGTATGTGTATGGTTGGGGTGCTTGCTTATGTGTGTGTTTGTGTGTGGTAAGTGTGTGTGTGCGCGTGCTTGTGTGTGTAAATGTAAGCGTATGTGTGTGTGTGTGGGTGCTTATGTCTGTGTGTCTGATCTTTCTTTTTATTTTATTTTATTACTATTCAGATTTGTTTCGCTCTAAGCAAGGTTTTTTTTATTTATTTTATTTTTTTTTTTTTGTTTGTTTGCTTAAACAGGATCATCTGATCTCTTTTTTATTGCTATGTGTCTGAGACTAACATTCCAGATATTGCTTGATTGTTTATGGGTGGGGTGTGTGGATTTACTGTCTATCAGGGGGCGTATCTGGTCAGTCCTAACACCATGAGTGTGTGTGTGTGTGTGTGTGTGTGTGTGTGTGTGTGTTATATGTGGGCGTGTATGCCTATTTCCTTACATTAATTGTAGTTGTGTTATTTATAGTGTGTGTGCTTTGTACATGTACATTAATATATATATGTGTGTGTGTGTGTGTGTTGTGTGTGTGTGTGTGTGTGTTGGTTTTTAGGAGCTTAGAATGAACTTAATTTTATTAAAAATTGCGATTAAAGAGTCAGCTAGATTCTATTCTGCTTTGTTTTTTTTTTTTTTTTTTTTTAGCATTATATTTATCTTATTTCATTTCAAATTATTTTGTTTTATTATCATCATCATCTTCATTGTCATGCCAGTTGCCAAGTATCCATGACAATCTCTCGCCAACCGTCCCTATCAGTCATTGCCTTCGAGAAGTCATCTTCGCAGCATGCAGCATTCATGCAGAGCTGGTCAGTGTACGACTTATTGGACGCGCCACATGGCATGCCATGTATTGACTCCCACAGGAGAATGTCACTTATAAGTTCGTCTCGATTCTCCTCATTTGTCCAGCGTGTATCGTTGTCTTAGTCGGATGGTTGGTTGTGATAGGGGGACATACACTTGTTTTCTCATAGGGTGCGGTTTCTATGATTTGTTTAAGATTGCATGTATCATTCTTATGCCTCCATCTAGCTTGTTCTCTAGTCGTTTCGTTCGAGTCCAGATAACAGCATAAGAATTTCTTTTGCATTTTAGATTTTAAATAGTAGACCTTTTTCTTTTCAGAGTGGCTGAATCCAACCAAAGGTCTTTTTTTATCTAGGGTATTAATGGGGCATATTACAAGGATCTAACTCACGATTCAATAATAATGGATTTGTGAGACTGATTTTTTTTACCTCCCTCACTATCCAGGCAATGCCAGGTAGCCGCTTTAGTACATATATAAAGGGCAGTTGGTGTGTATCTATGTCCGGAGGAAACTATGAAAAGGAAACTATGAAATAAAACAATTAATGACACGCACTTCATTATCACCAGATCTTGCTTTTGAGCAAAAATAATGAAATTTAAATGATAACAGTATAGAATTATTTTTAGTATTTAATATTTAAATAGTTATAACATTATTTTTCTTTCGGAGTGGCTGGATCAGCACAACTTCTTTTGTTTTTACATAGAGATTTTAATGGGGCATACAACGAGGATCCAACTCGCAGTTCAATACTAATGGATTTGTGAACCGTACACTTGTTTTCACATCGGGTGCTGTTTCTATTATTTGTTTAAGATTGCATGTATCATTCTCATGCAGCTCCCATCTAGCTTGTTCTCTAGTCGTTTCGTTAGAGTCCAGGTGGTACAATCGTACAGTCGCACTGATACAACTACGGCCTGGAAGATTTGTCACCCCAAAAAATGAGTCAAAATATCTTACATAATTTAACCTATACAGAATATAAATAAAATATGCCTTTCGAATTTGCGCCTGTTCAAATAATAAATCGAAAAAGAAATGAAATATACGAAAATGTTAATTACTTGTAAAATTTACTACTAAAATTTACTATTGAACTTTATCATTAAAAGGTATTATTAAAATTTCACAGTGAAAGTAACTTTTTGCCAATTCTGGGTTTGGGTAAATTGTAAAATCGAAAACTAAATGAAATGAATGGAAATTTGAATATTTTTTCTAAGGGAACAACTGATAGAATAATAAGAGTTAGTTGCAAAAAAAAAAATAGTTTAAAAATAGTATAGTAGACGGGAACGTGACTCGTCTGTAGTTCCAAAGTAAAAAACAAATATGTCAGTTTTGCTCTTCCATATATTCTAAGAATCACACATTACTATACAACAATAAAATTCACAAATTCTTTTTAAAATATTAATATATCGTGGATCGGACACATTTTTAGTTCACCTGAATTCTAAAATTCAAATATTTAAATATCCGTGAAAAATTCGATTTTTTCACGCAAAAAAGATTTTTAAACATTAAAAAAAAAAATCAAATTATTTAAGCGCATAAAAGATTGAAAATCTCTTAAAAATTAATTTAATAAAAAAAAAAGAAGTTTTTTCTTGACAATTTAATAGAATATAGTAGATACCAATTAAAAAAGCAAAAAAATAATAATATTATGACATTTTTTTGCACTTTTTATTTCCGATTTCATTATTTTTTCCTAAAGAAAACTACTGCGTTGTATGTTATACAATATTTAGGATATAGTTATTCGAACTAATCTTTATAGAAAAAAAGTAAAAAGTTTTACTGACGGTTCATTTTTTTAAATCTCATAAAACAAAATAGGGGTGATTGACCTCGTAAAAAACTATTTCCCCTAATATATTTTGGAAAAAAAAAAAAAAAAAAAAAATAAATATATAATATTATATATATGGGAATCGGCTGAATATATGGATAAGAAAAATAAATGCAATATATATAGATAGATAGAGAGAGAGAGATAGAGAGAGAAGAGAGGAGAGAGAGAGATTAAGTGGCTAAAGATACTTGGATAAAAAGATCGTTAAGATTGATATAGATAAAACGTACTAGACGGGAGAAAGAAAGAAAGAAAGATAGATAGATATATAGATAAATAGATAGATAGATAATACTAAACTTAGATAGATAGATGAACAGATGGATTGATAGATCTTACATAGATGAGAAGAAATAAATGAAAAGCTCGAATAATCATTAGATTCTCATCAGTATAAAAATCAAATATTATAACCTTCAATGATTTCGCTACCGCTGTCGTGCCCCGTATCAATATTCTTCTCTTTTCTATGATTAAGCAGTGTCGCAGAAACGATAAAACTGTTTCTAATTTGCGACAAGCGGAGAAAATGAGTGAAGCCACAAAACAGACCCCCTACATCACAGACTTGCCTCCTCCTCTATGTACCCAAATATGGCTTCGGAAAATGAGTTCTTATAATGTTACAGAAAAAAAAGTCTTTATGATTCTAAAACCATTCCATTACCTATGTGATGATGAATCTTCTCAGGATGATTTTGACATGGGAAATTACTTGTTTTGTTACGTGTTCTTTCTCGATTACACTTCTTTATCCAGTACTTTGTAACTATTACTTCTAGTCGGCTTATAGCTGATTTTATTTTAATAATGGTCATTTTTAAAGAATTTTGCAGAAAAACAATTTATTTTCAATATAATGTAGGTTAATAATTTCAAGTACATTGAGCTTATAAAGTAGGTTACAATAAAAGTAATAATAAAGATGAAGTCAATAGTCCGAATAATCCGAATTTTTACAAAGTATCAAGCCTCATCACAAAAATTCAGAGAATTTGTTTCTTGTTTAGAATTTATGGGTGGTGGGTCATTAACACTACGGAACTCATGGATTCTGACTGACACTAAGGAACACAAGGATTCTGCATAACACTAAGATAAACAAGGATTCTGTCTAACACTAAGGAACACAAAGGATCTCCACTGTAAAGTGTTTTCACGTGCAGCCTAAAATGGGTACAAGAATCTTAACAGATTGTGAGCAGCTTTAGTCTACGAGTTCATTGATATCATCACAGGGTCCACTTTGAATCAAAGTAGTTACTGTAAGAATGCGGTCGATGAGTAGAAACACAAACACTTTTTTTTGGGGGGGGGGCTAGGCAACCAGTCTAGGAAAAGGAAAACTCAGAATTCAAACTAGCTTTACTCTGCTTAAAAATTGACCTTGTGTCACGTCCTGTCTGCGACGGAGATCCTGGGTAAATAAATTGAACAGACTGGCTAGGCAACCAGTCTAGGAAAAGGAAAATTCAGAATTTAAACCAGCTTTACTTTGCTTAAAAAACTGACCTTGTGTCATATCCTGTCTGTGACAGAGATCCTGGATAAATAAATTGGACGGACTGGGATCTTTAGCCTTGGCTAGTCATCCAGTCTAGGAGAAGAAACATTCAGAATTCAAACCAGGTTTTAATCCGCTTAAAAATTGACCTTCTGTCACAATAGAATTTTAAAACATCGAATGGACATTCTGGAGGGAATCAACCATAGCAAAATAGGAATAGGGGATCCATAATTAATCCACAATTAATTATGGATCCATAATTAATCCAATGGATTAGAGGAAGAAATATAATCCTATTAGTAAGTCATGGTATAACAGGGTGGCAACGTCAAGTTTATGAGAATACCTTTGGGTGGTTTCAGGAACCTGAATGGCTTGATCTTTCAAAGAATTTCCACACACGTGACAGTAAACACAAATAATCAAAACAAAACAAAAAAAAAATATCATTAATATTCAATATTCAATGAATCCGCATTCACAACTGAGCAACATATAATAAACTCATGATAGAAGCGCTAGTTGTCATGGGTATACGTAAGAAATTGATTCATTGGCCCGAGTTAAAATCCTGAACGAGGCTGTTCGCATTGTATATGTGGGATAGGTTTCAATACAATCTTCATCAGATGATCACCTTGGGGTTCGAAAGTGGTTTCAGGGTATTAGCACCATCACCACTAAAGATTGTGCAAAGTCAACGATGCTGGTATCATATAGGTGCTATGGCTTGACATGACCAGCTAAATGATCTCATGGGGCCTATATGGCCGCCCGTCGAGCCTTAGTAAGGATCAAAATGGAGTGATGCATGTTATGCACCGCTCAGCCACAAGGATTCCTTCATGATTCATCACAGGTCGCTACCGGCGGCTAGCAGATGGTCCATTAGGGCCGGGAGTTTACCCTTCTGTAGAGGTGCAGTCGGCTTAATCTTCAGCCCCAGCCGACAAGGCTTCATTTCGCGTGCAGTATAAGGAAGTGAGTCAGTACGATCATATATATATATATATATATATATATATATATATATATATATATATATATATATATAATCCAAAAGTCCAGAGAAGAAATCTTCCTTACGACACAAGAGTTTTATTTAAACAAAACCAAGTCGCAGTTTGAGAGCTCAATGTGTGTTCTTAATGTTAGAGTCACAGAGCAAATATATAAGTACAGAAAAAACAAAAGACTTAGAGGTTTAGCATTATAGTCTATTTCAGGGAGCTTAGACAAATAGTCTAAAATCTCCCGACTCATCAGATGAGTCGGAGATTTAGACTATTCGTCTAAGCTCCCTGAAATAGACTATAATGCTAAACCTCTAAGTCGTTTGTTTTTCTTTACTCATAAATATATTATTATATATATATATATATATATATATATATATATATATATATATCATGCAGCTAACCGTAATCTAACCACTAGAATTAGATTATCTCTACTGCTCCAGCCAATGCAATTTGTAGAACTAATTACATTACAGAAAATTACATTATGTTTTTCCTTTTTTTTTTAATCAACGGGTTTCTTCTTTTTATATTTCCTATCCGATATTTGCCAAAAATAGAAATAAACATATACAAAAAATATAAAGATATTTGCATTTACATTGCATTTGGAAAGAATATAATAATGAATTTTAGCATGAACGAAAAATAAAGAAACACAAAAAACAATCTAATTCATCGTGTCTAGCCAGAAATGAAAATTCTGACCCAGACCTAAAAAAGAAATCAAGACATATTTAATCACACTCGTGTATTTCTTAAACATGAAATGACCCAAAGGTCAAACACTGGCTTCTCAATTCGTGAGTTTTTTGGCATTTTTCATATTTTGAAGGCGATCCAATCCATTAAGCGCTGAACATTTTCGATCTTGCTATTACAGTTTACGGCTTTAGTCACGTATTTGAAATCTCAAAAATCTAGTGAATAATTAAGCTGCCAATTTATTGGTTAGTTGTTTGATATATTTTAAAGGTATATCAACGCGTTCTGGGCTATTTTATGTTATACACCGTACGTCTATATTCAGCGGTATTGAGTGCGAATGGCAAGTAGGGCTTTTACACAGCCCATATCCAATGAATTGGCTACTCATATCAAGGCCTAGTAAAATATATATCCCTATATTAATGGCTCGAGCATATTCTTCAAATTGCTCATGTGACGCTTCTTTTTGAAATCGGGAATCTCCTCTTCGAACTCGAGAGCCATCACAGAACTTCGAACAGATTATGACATGCAGGCTATTCGACAAGAAGGTTCCAGAGTTTGAAGAGATGGTTCCCGAGTCCGAGAAGTTTCCCGAGTTCGACAAAACACACCTGAAAAAGGCCGGAGGGCACATCGATCGAAACGTTGTGTAGGTAACAATAAAGATGAAGTCAATAGTCCGAATAATACGAATTTTTACTAAGTATCAAGCCTCATCACAAAAATTCAGAGAATTTGTTTCTTGTTTAGTATTTATGGATGGTGGGTCATTAACACTACGGAACACAAGGATTCTGACTAACACTAAGGAACACAAGGATTCTGTCTAACACTAAGGAACACAAAGGATCTCCACTGTAAAGTGCTTTCACATGCAGCCAAAAAATGGCCACAAGAATCTTAACAGATTGTGTACAGCCTTAGACTACGAGTTCATTGATATCATCCCAAGATCTACTCTGAATCAGAGTAGTTCCTGTAAGAATGCGGTCGATGAGTAAAATGAATTTGCATACAAAATACTTTCCTTGATACGAATCAATTGTTAGAATTGAACTAAGTTTCAATTCAGTTATTTGTTGCTGT
>CM042155.1:12643360-12670860 GCA_023376005.1 Doryteuthis pealeii
TTTGGAGGATATGTGCTTAATTGAAGTCATACCTAATTTTGAAAATTAATTAGTTAATAATTAATGAATTTAGACGGGCATATACGTTCAAATGTAAGGCTAAACAAATCGAGAAAATGCCAATCCCTGAATGTACATTTCCACCTATTAGGTCTCATCAGCAAGGTTATAGATATGGGAGACTGCTCCGTGTGTGACTCGAAACCTCGACTGTCAATCTGACAGGCTTTTTAAATATTATACTTCACAGTATATTTATTCATTTAAAAAAAATACGTAACATCTTCGGGGTGGCTTAAAGTCGGTATCAGCCTGACAGCGAAGGTCTCCATCCCCTTTTCCCTACCGCTAGATCAAGAAGATTTTTTTTTGCCTCTGAGATGGAGGGACACACCTAGAATCAGCCCCTTACTTTACCGCACAGATCCTTGTGCTACTCATACGCTGAGTTAGCGAGAGACGGTATCGAACCAAGAGCCTTGTGTTTCATTGGCGGATGCTCTACCGACTGAGCTAAATCAGCCATAACAATTGTAAACTATACAAGAAACATATCATTTCTTTAAAGAAATCGACAAGCATTTAATCACTTGTCACGGAAAACAATTTTAACGGAGACACTTGCACCCGTTAACGTATGTATCATTAACAATAAATTACTGATATATATATTATATATATATATATATATATTATATATATATATATATATATACATCGCATTACACATTGCACTTTAATAAGAAGAAAATAGCTTATATGAATGATTGATTGGTTGATTTTTATAACATGTCAACTGGTATAAAGTTATTGATGCCTAATGTTGTATACCAATAAATGTATAAGTTGTATACTCTATTTACTTCTATTCTTCTCTTATCATCTTTGGTATCTTATATTCTTCTTCTAGTGTCTGGAATTCGTCTTGGGATGTTTCTGACCGCCATCCTTGGCCAGTTGAAAAGGATTTAAAGTAAGTAAGTCCTGAACTATAGAATCCTTTGGTAAGTGAATAAGTCCTAAGTTTTGGAATCGAACGTAGTGTCAAAAAGGTTCCAGTGATATGATCCGTCGTCCATGAAGATCCAAGTAGTTGTGAGTAGCTAAGATTAGAATAAGCCAGTATAAATAATAATAACAGCAGCAGAGTGCTGTCAGTGGTTGGCCAATGAGTTGGTCACGTGGTTATCGGCGAGTCTATAAATAGAAGTGGGCTTTTTCACACGCCTTATATCTCAAAAACGCCAACAGATGATTTAATGTCTGGTCTTCTATCGGAGATTTCTCATCTATCATAAGCCCTGGGTCATTGGTAGTTTTTAGATAATACCCCAAGACTTTAATTTGCTTTAGATGATATTTTATTCCGAATTCCCCACCAGACAACTGCGCAGATTGGGAGTATAGCAACGCGCCTAAGCACGACATGCTCCCTCTGAGGTTCGGCCGATACTGAACTAAACTCTCTTTCTAATCTAAACTGGAGGAGGGCCTTCTCCCCGATTCTCACGGTATCCACCAGATACCGTTGAAGGACGTTTTTGTTTTGTTATTTTTTTCCTGTTTTCTCAACAACAACAACAAAAATAATAATAATAATGTTGTTTTTAATGTCTGCTGATGTTTTGTCCGAAAAAACTTTATATCCAAAAGGTAAGTATAAAAAACAACGGATAAATGTTTAAGTAGTGTAATAATTTACAAGTTCATTACAATTAGGTACCACCAATTTTCCCTGTGAAAGTCTCCCCCCCCTATATTTAACACAATAGAATTTACATAAATGTTAATATTTTCTTGAAAATTCTTTGTCCATTAGAAAGTAGAAGTTGTATACTCTCATTACTTCTATTCTTCTTCTTATCTTATCATCTTTGGTATCTTATCTTCTTCTTCTAGCGTCTGGACTTCGTCTTGGGGATTTAATGTCTGGTCTTCTATTGAAGATTTCTCATCTATCATAAGCCCTGGGGCATTGGTAGTTTTTAGATAATACCCCAAGACTTCGATTTGCTTTAGATAATATTGTGTTCCGAAATCCCCACCAGATAACTGCGCAACTTGTTCCCTCTGAGGTTCGGCCGATACTGAACTAAACTCTCTTTCTAATCTAAACCGGAAGAGGGCCTTCTCTCCGATTCTCACGGTATCCACCGGAAGGAGGATCAGAATGAGATCAGTACTTGTCACTCAATCCTTCAAGGCCACTGGATGTTACTCATTCAGCCATTTTAGTTTCTACACTAATTGTACATAAGTGTTAGGGTGCTAACAATTATTTTTCTACCGAATATTCTGTGTTAGGTTACTCACTTTTAGGTAAAAACTAATGCGTTATCTATTTTCTTTTCTCTCTTTTCTTTTCTTCTTTCTTTCTTTCTTCTTTTTATATCTTTTCTTTCTCTTTTCTTTCTTCCTTTCTTTATCTCTTTCTTTCCTCTTTTCTTTCTCACTTTCTTTCTTTTTTTCTTTCTCACTTTCTTCTCTCTTCTTTCTCTATTTTCTTTTCTCCTTTTCTTTTTTTTCTTTCTCACTTTCTTCCTCTCTTTCTTTCTCTTTTCTTCTTTCTTTCTTTATCTCCTTTCTTCCTCTTTTCTTTCTCACTTTCTTTCTTTCTTTTCTTTCTCACTTTCTTTCTTTTCTTCCTCTTTTCTTTCTCCCTTTCTTTCTTTCTTTTCTTCCTCTTTTCTTCTCCCTTTCTTTCTTTCTTTCTTTCTTTTCTTTTCTCACTTTCTTTCTTTTCGTTTCTTTCTTCGTTCTTTCTCACTTTCTTTCTCTCTCTTTCTTTCCTTTTCTTTCTTCCTTTCTTTATCTCTTTTTTCCTCTTTTCTTCCCTTTCTTTCTTCTTTCTTTCTTTCTTTCTTTCTCTCTTCTTTCCTTCTTTTTCTTTCTTTATCTCTTTTTCTTTCCTCTTTTCTTTCTCATTTCTTTCTTTTCTTTCTCACTTTTTCTTCTTTCTTTCTCACTTTCTTTCTTTCTTTTCTTTCTCACTTTCTTTCTCTTTTCTTTCTTCTTTCTTTTCTCTTCTTCCTCTTTTCATTCTCACTTTCTTTCTTTTCTTTTCTCCCTTTCTTTCTTTCTTTTCTTCTCCCTTCTTTCTTTTCTTTCTCACTTTCTTTCTTTCTTTCTTTCTCTATTTTATTTCTCTTTCTTTCTCTATTTTCTTTCTTTCTTTCTTTCTCTATTTTATTTCTCTTTCTTTCTCTATTTTCTTTCTTTCTTTCTTTCTCTCTTTTCTCTCTTTCTTTTCTATGAGTTAACACCCCCTTAATTCTCATAACGACAAATGCATCATCGTAATGAAAAAGAACACTGATGTTTTGAGCCTAGTGAGAATCTAAATCACTAAAGTATAAAGTAATTGTTGTTTGTCTGTTTGTTCTCTTGTATGTGTCTATTTCTTTTTTCCGGCAAAGCGCCAATTATTTTTCTATTTGAAGTCAAGTCTAATTGTCCCCGTCGAACATTCCTTATGATAATATTTTTCAACTTCTATTTTCATCTGAACTTTTCCAATAGCCTCGCGGTTATTACTTTCTAATTTTCTATAATATTTTTTTCTTGGTTTATTTTTCATTTCCCTTTGAATTGTCCTCGTTTCATTCATAGTGTTTCTGGTACGATGACTTTTGAAATGGCTATGCACCAATTGACACGTTCATACCGGAAGTTCGAATGAATTCATATCTTTAATAGACAGCATCTCAGTTTCTGAGCGAAAGAATCATTGTTATATTATATATATATATATATATATATATATATATATATATATATATATATATATATGAGTATGTGTATAAATGGTGGACTCTCCTATCGTCTGAACGATAAATGAGGGTCAACAGTGAGTGATTTGCTTCCATCCATGTTGTGCATACTATCATGAAGACAGTTTATGTTTCTATAGTGTGAATATATATATATATATATATATATATATATATATATATATATATATATATTATGAGTTAAAATAAGGGTGAAAGAAACAAAAATGTATAGTAATTTCTGCTATTGAATAAGCAGAAGAAGCTGAGGTCCAATCTCCAGCGAATATACTACACACTTTGTCTGAGTTTTTTTTCTTTCATTCCTTATTTTACCTCATTCTGTTGGATTCATTCCAACCCCCTTTTCCTCATATATATATATATATATATATATATATATATATATATATATATATATATATATATATATATATAATGATATGAAAAACACACAATGCTGTTTAAAATGAAAATATTTTATATCATATTCATAGCTAATATTGAATAATATTTCGATTAATAAAAATCATCTTCAGAGCTTGTTTTTACTCCGGACTCATCAAGAGCGGAGCTGAAAATAATTTGAATTCAAAACGAAAACATTGATGTTCCAAAAAGTCATGCGATCGTTTCTTCATAAGCACATCCGCTGTGCGTTTCTCGGTCAGCGATATAATGTATATCTTAGTGTATGTGCGCGTGTGTGTATGTGTGTGTGAATATATATATATATATATATATATATATATATATATATATGTGTGTGTGTGTGTGTGTGTGTGTGTGTGTGTGTGTGTAACAAAAAACATCAAAAACGTTATGAGTGAAAATAAAAGGACAAAAAACGCATTTCATATATCTTCTGGGCGTGTAATTACAAAACGCTCTTTTCACATGGTTGCCTTAACAAACTAAATTGATAAGAGGTCGCTCCCAAACCACCTAAATTGAAACAATATATATCCCTACACCTAATTCTCGCTCCATAATATATATATATATAATATATATATTAATATATAATATATATGTATATATATATATTATATATATATATATATATATGGCGTATCTATCTATGGGTTAAATATATGTATATATTATGATTTAATTAAGTACTCAGTATCATTGACACACCAATAAATAATTTATCTAGGGTAGCGGGGGCGGTATAGTTAAGTGAGAGACTTGCTTCCTTACCCTAGGTATATATATATATATATATATATATATATATATATATATATATATATATATATATATATATATATTTATATAATCACACTGCTAATAATAAAGTTTTAGACATATACACACACGCACACAACACACAACACACACACAATATATATTATATATATATATATATATATATATGCATAT
Organism: Doryteuthis pealeii; assembly: GCA_023376005.1. NCBI lineage: Eukaryota > Metazoa > Mollusca > Cephalopoda > Myopsida > Loliginidae > Doryteuthis > Doryteuthis pealeii. Next base: position 12,648,517 of record CM042155.1, read on the forward strand.
ATATTATATATATATATATATATATAAATTATTAATATAATGATATTTTTAGTGTTTGCTAAATAGTGCTCAATATTATTGAATAAGTATCTCTATTAGTTTAGGAAATCAAACATATGAAATCAACGGCTCTTGTTTGCCTCTTCGAATTTTCATACTAAACACCACACACAGACACACAGACACAGACACAGACACACACACACACAAACATATATAGATTTATTTTAATTTAAACCATTTAAAGATTAGCGTTTTTTTAATTTTTTTTTTTTTTTTTTGGTGTAAAATTCGCTTAGTTTCGTATTTTAAGCGCGAGTTGTTTCTCCAGTTATTTAAAGCTTCACTTGTTATAAATAAGCGTTGTTTACTTTTAACGTCGTAATGGTATATAGAGTAATTAATTTTAATCCTAATTGTTGTCTTACATTTGTTCCAATAATTGTTTATATTTTTCTTCTCTTTGCTATGACAAATATATGTTTTAAACGCAAAATTTCGTTGGTTTGATTTCGTTTATTTCGTCATTCGTAATTTTTTGTTTATTTTATTTTATTTTATTTTTTTTTAATTCATGTGGATTGATAATGTTTTAATTTGGAATTAAGTATTTAAAAATTATCTAAAAATTTTTTTTTTTTTTTTTTTTAAGTCACCATCGATTGTTATCGAGTGGAGAGGGAAAAATGCTTTAATTTTGCTTAATGCAGTTTCGTAAGGGTTTTTAGTGATTTTTAGTTTTCAGTTTGAAGGGGGGTGACAATATTGGATTTTTTTTTCTTTCTTTTTTTTCACTCGCTATTTCATTTCGTCACTTCATTTCGACTTAAAATAGCGGCTATAATTTTTAAAAGGAGGGGGATAAAGGGATTTAATGGATAAATAATTTCCTTCCAGACATATGAATATAGACAAATTGAAGCCGAACAGATAAATAGAGTAGTTTTTAAATAGAATATTCTTTACTCTCAGTGGTAGATGGAATATGTAGTTTTAGTTATATTCTGTTAAACCTCGGTTAGTTATTTTTATTTTATTTTTATTTTTTTTTTTATAGGAGCGGATTCTATTAGCACATTTTATTGACAAATATAGGATTTAGTCTGTATTAAGTCTTCCTTTTAAATTTTACTTTATTTTTAATTTTTTTTTTTTTTGTGATTAGTAAATAATCTTCGACACGTCGTTAGGTGCGTGTGGGGATAAACGAATTGTTTTATTTTATATTTAATCAATAGTTGAAACATGTTAATCTAAATTTTAGTAAACGTAAATGTATATATATATTTGTGTTTAAATAGAATGTAAGTTTATATATTTTAAAATTAGTATTTAATCTTTAACACGTCGTAACGTGGGGGGGGGACAAAGCAAATTACAAAGCAAATATCACCATGTAAATAGAAAATTATAAGTAAAATAAAACAAAATAAAATTAGAAGTCACGACCGTTTGATGCAATACGTACACAATTGTAATTATGTAAAATAAAAATAAAAAAAAAGAAAAAAAGAAAAAAAAAGAAAAAAAAAAAAAAAAAAAAAGAAAAAAAAAGGGGGGCTCATAAATAAAAAAAAAAAAAAGTGAACAAAAAATGGTACTTAGATACAGAAAAATCATTAAAGTAATTCCTCTTTTAGCATGACTAAATAAAATGTTTGACTTACCTCGTTACAAGCTTAGTATTCCGTACAAAAGAAAAAAGTGTTTTTGGCTACGTGTCCCATTTAAATATGGAGTTCCGCGCGTCTGATTGGCTGGTTCTACAACCAATCGGAAGCGCGGTGCTTTGTATTTGATTGGGATGAGGTCAACAACCGTCCAGTATAAAACAAAAGATTTTCCCCCATCATGTCTTTTTAGCGGTTAAGAAAAGGTGTTAGATCGCCTCTGGTGGGATCTGCAATGCGAGGGATGTATGATGTTGTAAGACCCGAACATCCCAATGAACTTTGCATAAAAAACATTACTGAAGACAACCACCGGCGCCAAAGAAATGAGCGTATGTTTAAAGTTATATATATATATATATATATATATATATATATATATATATATATATATATATATGTTATATGATGAGATATCTCACTGATGCTGCAGACAATAAAAAAAAGAGATATAATTTCAATAATGTCTCTATGAGATTATTTCCTATTAACCTATTCATAACTTTACTAAGCTGGTACACCTGAACATTATCGTCGCATTTTATGAGATATCAGTAAAAAATAATATATATATATCCTTTCGTGGATTAATCGTTTGTTATATTCAAAATCCGCTTCCCTGAAACCGCTAGCAAGTATTCATTCACATTATACCTGTTTTAAATGAAACGGAGATAACCTGTAGTGCCAGTGACTGCAAAAATGTATGCGAAAAGTCATTGTTCAAGTGGCTTGATATAAAATGTTAATTGGATGATATTAGATTTGAATCGACTTCCGAGATGATAGGGTTAATTTAATTTCGTATGCCAAGACAATGACCTCCAAACCCCAACCATCTTTATCACATATGTGCTGAGGATCTTCAAGTCCTCGATATGAGGTTAAACTCTATCTGAGGGTAAGGTCCCAGTTCTTGATGTTAGTGGAATGTGGAGCACCCCTTCATCACTATTGCTCCAATGTTCCCGGAGTCGGGGTGGTAGTACCTTTTAGGATCCCATCTATAGGTTAAATAGAAAAAATGTGTTTAAAACAAATTAACTACCCATGTAGATTTAATAAAACAAACGTCCCGGCATAAAATAACCCAATGGTTTGACATGCCGTAAAACCCAACCAAACAAACAACAACCAAGACTACGATAAAATAAAAACAACAGCAGAGACAAAGGACGTTAATATAAAACCGCTGACACATCCAACATTGAACAGATAAGTAATTCTTCTTCTTCGTTGATTTCATTTAGAAATATCGCTCACGCCAAATAGACACATAAACAAACAAAAAGGAACTTCACTCTCTATAATAATTTTGGTTTCCTTTGTTCGTTGATTATTAAATTCATCATATCGAAATGTCGTGTTTGTCATCTTTCCCATCGCAATTATCCAATTCATTCTGATAATGTTTTACCACCTGTAAATCATCTCTTTCTCAGGAACATTGGAGTTGTATCCTGAACAACTGAATCTCAGATTCCGGGCAAAATATGAATATAATTTGTTCAAGTTGAAACAATCGTTTGTTGTATTCACAATCTGCTCGCATGAGTCCATTAGTAAATATCAATACACTATATCTGACCGCCCTGTCATTTGAAACGTTAGAATGCACCGACTGGACCTCCTCAGAGGGGTAAGACTCCCCCAATGGGGCCACCTGTTGACCGTGGGTGGTGACCCGTGATGCTTAAGGATAGAGCCCAGGTGGATGAGCAGTCCATGACATGCAATACTCCACTTTGGCCCTATCTTGGGCTAGACGGGCGGTGCGAGAGACCCCCTCCGATCAATCGGCTGGTCACGTCAAGCCCTAGCACCTATATGATTCTCCCAACCCTATTGCCCTTATGGCAAGCCCCAACCCCTTTTTATCATATGGGTGCTAGAAGGCGGTGGCTGCGGGTCTACATGTCCTGGGAATGACGTTAAACTATATCTGATGGTGAGGTTCCAGTTTTGGAGGTTTGGGGAATGTGGAGCACCCCTTCATCACCATTGCTCCCTGGTCCACTCTGACCCGGAGTGGTAGTACCTGTTAGGGTCCCATCTATGGGTTAAATAGAAAAATGTATTTATAAAATTTGTATTATCTATTAAAAATTGATTTATTTCAAAACGTTATCGGCATTAAATGACCCACTGAGGTTGATATACCGTAAAACAAAACAAACCAAACCAAACTATATCTGATTTCAATGAATTGGGAAGATACTGGTGTGCCATTGAGTGTGAATAAGTATGGGAAAAGTCATTGTGGAAGAGGCTTGATATAAAGTGTTAATTCGACGATATTAGATTTGAAATGACTTACGAGATATTTCAATGACTTACGAGACAATGTTAATTTCATTTTACATACTAAGACAACGACCTTTAGAGGTCAAAAGGTTGAAAACTGCCAAATCGTGTAGAAGAAACAATGGATTTCTTTTTGAGCCACTAAATCTCTAACAATATTATTTTCAGTCGATTTGCGATCTCATTTCTTGATTCATGTTCTTATTGACACCCTCCACACATACACATACATACACACACACACACACACGCAAAGATACACACACATATACAGACATATACACACACAAACACACACACACACACTGGGAATTATGCAAAAAAATGCATTTTGACCATACAACAAAATGATATATGTATAAACCAGAATTTGTTCCTGAGAATGAAATGCACAAAATTATCTGGGACTTTGAGATAAAGACGGATCCCCTATCCCAGCCAGGAGACCAGACCTAGTGTTGATTAACAAAAAAAAAAAAAAAAAAAAAAAAAAGAACGTATCAACTGGTGGACTTTGTGGTTCCAGCAGATCACAGAGTGAAGGTGAAGGAAATTGAAAAGATGGATAAATACCTAGACCTTGCCAGAGAATTGTAAAAGCCTCATCGCAAATATTCAGAGACATTACACCGGGAATTGTTCGAGAAATTAAATTTTCGCCATGCATCTAATAATATATATATATATATATATATATATATATAAATTTAATAGTTTGAAAAACAAAAAGTCTGTCAAAGATTGACTTACAGAAAGCCGACGTAAACTATCGTAAACTAAGGCTCATAATTTTTGCTTGTTTTCTACCAATTTCTTTTCACATGATTCATAATTATTAACCAAGTTGATGGTTTGATTAAAACCGAAACGCTTTAGCGTCGGCATTCTGTAAATCAATCTTTGACTTATTTTTGTTTTTTTTTCAAAAACTTTATATTCGAAGTAAACAAATGAATACACCAGTTTTTTTGTTTGGTATCCACTCCTCTCTACCAAAGCGATGCTGAGTAGTCGCTTCTAATGCTACATATAGAATTAAATATCTACATGCATATATTGTTGTTTTCTCTTTATACGAGACTTCTCTAATTAAAAATGTTCCGTGTAGCGTTGCTAATGAATTCAATGTGAAATCTGCGCTTAGGGAATGTCTGCCTTTTGTTTCAACTCCGCCAAATGAATAATTAGATTATTTTCGTCTGAATTTTCTAGTTGAGAACTTATTATGCACTTATTTATTGAAGTAAGACTTCTTATCTTGGTAGCCATAGTCAACAACGTTTTGGACTTTGAAACTTTTGACTTTCTTCAGATGCCTGTTGTAGTCGCTAATGTTTCTTAGAGATATAATACTTAACTCGTTATTCAGCCTGAGTGACTAGATTGTTCTTATTCCACTGTACATGCTTCAATGGAGGATGCCACACATCAGGTAATTATTACTTGTAAATCCGTCGCTGTACTGTCCTTTGTATTTTCCACTAACTCAAAGGAAAATGCACTACAGGCCCAGGGATTTGGACCGAAAACCACCAGGTAAGTAAAAATACATTAAAGAATGTTTTACACACTTTCCGTCCACTAAGGACGATTGCGTAGTGTCAAAATATATCTGCATCTGCGCAAGTGAGTCAACAGGCCAATTCTTGAGTGACAGTATTTGGTGCACTGAATGCACACAAACTGTGATTCTTTCTGGGGCTGCTAGCTTTCCCCCTCTTTCTGGTTCTCTTTACTGTCAAAACTACTCTCCTCTCCGCCCCACCTCTCTCTATGCCTTGCTTAACGTTAAGGCGCCAGGCCGCTCCATTTTTGGCATCTACCTCCCACGTGTTTGTGTCAATATGGTATATCCTCATGACTCTCCTGAAGACATTTTTAGGCGTGGTCTACCAACCGATCGGGAGCCTTTTGCTAATTCGCCGTACAAAAGATCTTTTGGGATGCGTCCATTTTCCTAACATGTCCAAGCCAGCGAAGGCGCCTCTCATAGAGAATGGAGAATATGCTGTTCATGTCGGCGCAATCCAGCACGACTGTGTTGGGCACTTTATCCTGCCAGAATACACATTAGGCAATGGCCTTTATAAAAAAGATTTAAATAGATATTTTCTTTATAGTTTACATGTTTTTAAAATGAGAGAAACTATTCCGATCGTGACGCTCACAGACACGCCTCTCAGATTGGTAGGTGTGCAAAAACAATGACGGCATTATCGGAATAAAGAATTCAAAAGTTTTTTGACGCCTCATTTGATCAACAGTCAAACTATACAAAAGGAGTTCCCATGCTGATTCATTCGGATAGACAGGGAATACCTGAAGAAGGCCGGGGATACAGCGGCTGAAAAATTGTGTTTTACATACCTCAATTAATCAAGCAGTTGGAAAAATCAAAATCATACGCATCAAGCCTCATCGCAAATATTCACAGACATTCCACTGGGAATTGTTCGAGAAATTAAATTTTTCGCCATGCATCTAATGATATGCACAAACATGGATCTGTTCTAGAGAATGAGACGCATAAAAATCTCCGTGGCTTTGAGATAAAAACGGACCACATAGTCCCGGTTACGAGACCCTATGTGTTAAGTAACAAGAAGACAACTTGTAATCTTGTTTATTTTGCCGTTGGGTTAGATCCCAAAGTAAAAACAAAAGAAAACAAAAAGATAAATAAATACTTTGACCTGGCCAGAGAACTGAAAAAAAAAAAACAAAAAAAAAAAAAACAAACAACTATGGAACATGATCGTAAAGTTCATACTGATTGTAACTGGAGTACTTGGAACTGTCCGCAAGGGTGTCGAAAATAATCAAGGTGAATTTGAAATCAGAGGATGTACCTTGACCATCCAAACAACTGCATTGTTGAGATCGACTAGAATAATGAGAAGGGTCCTGTAAACCTGGGAGACTTGTTGTCACTCAGTCTCAAGTGAACTACCAGATGTGGAAAAACTCTTATTGAGTGAAATAGTACACTTCAGGTACAGAAATAGTACACTTTCAGACAGACGGATCCCGTAATACCGGTCAGGTGACCAAAGCTAGTATTGACCGACAAGAAGAAGAGAACCTGTCATATCGTGGATTTTGCCGTCCCGGCTGACCACCGAGTAAAAATGAAAGAAAGGGAAAAGATAGACTTGGACCTTGCGAGACAAGTGAGGAAACTGTGGAACATGAAGGTGAAGGTCGGACTAATTGTATTGTTACCCTTGGAACAGTCCCCAAAGCTCTAGAAAATAATTTGGATGAATTGGAAATCAGAGAAAAAATCCAGACCATCCAAACTATAGAACTGTTGGGATCGGCTAGAATACTTAGAAGATTCCTGGAGACCTGTGGAGACTTGCTATCACTCAGCATCCAATAGACCATCGGCTACGGACATGAAAACATAATAATAATAATAATAATAATAATAATAATAATAATAATAATTTTGGGCCATCCTTTAGGCTTTAAGCAAGAGCGCTGGTCCAGCGGAAATCCTCGATAAAGTATCCTTTGGTTCTCTTTAGTATTGTAAGTTCATTCGTCAATGGTTGCAAATGAACTATCGCAAGTATCAGTGTTTAAGTAGTGAATCAGCCACGCATTATGGCTGTTGATTTGCGCAGTAATAAACCACGTGACATCGCCCAGTCTATAAATTTAGGTGGTGTATAGCAGGACACCTTATATTACAAAAATATGGGCACCTCCCGTTGTGTAATGGTTAGCAAGTTAGATTCGCAGACCATTGTTAGTGAGTTCGATTCTCATTGGGCGCCCCATACTTCTGGCCATGTGCCATATCTAAGCTAAGCTTAGTAAATAACTATATTACAAAAATATGGGCACCTCCCGTTGTGTAATGGTTAGAAAGTTAGATTCGCAGACCATTGTTAGTGAGTTCGATTCTCATTGGGCGCCCCATACTTCTGGCCATGTGCCATATCTAAGCTAAGCTTAGTAAATAACTATATTACAAAAATATGGGCACCTCCCGTTGTGTAATGGTTAGAAAGTTAGATTCGCAGACCATTGTTAGTGAGTTCGATTCTCATTGGCGCCCCATACTCTGGCCCCATATCTAAGCTAAGCTTAGTAAGGGCACCTCCCGTTGTGTAATGGTTAGAAAGTTAGATTCGCAGACCATTGTTAGTGAGTTCGATTCTCATTGGGCGCCCCATACCTCTGGCATTGTGCCACATCTAAACCAAGCTTAGGGAATAACTAAGGGCACTTCACGTGGTGTAATGGTTAGCAAGTTAGATTTGCAGACCATTATTAGTGACTTCGATTCTCATTGGGTGCCCCATACTTCCGGCCTTTTGCTACATCTACGCTAAGCTTAGTAAATAACTATATTACAAAAATATTCCAACAAATAATCCAGAACACTGCACTGCTGCAATCTGCCAGAATACTCATAAGAGTCCTGGGGACCTGAGGAGACTTGCTGTCACTCAGACTCCAGTGAAAGACCATCAGCTAACACTGATGTGAAAACTCAAAAGGAGTAAATCTTATTATAATGGAGATTGTGTGTTTTTCTGTCTGTAGCCGAAACTATATTACAACTCAAGTCACAATTCCCTTAGTTATTTACGTCACATTCTCCATGATTCTATTTTTTTAAACCTCAATTATAATAAAATTGTTTGACATTGTAATACTGTTGGCCTTACCTAAATACTAATAAAATTCAATTGTATTTATATATACAACAAAATACGTTTTCAGTGTAAACGTAAGGCTAATTTGCATATTGATCTTAAAAAAATGATTTTAATAAAAATGTGCTTGTATTATTGATTTCTAATTGTTTGGTTTTATCTTAATGAATATGAGTAAAAATCTCTTCAATAAATCTAAAAGAAATCAACAAGAAGAAATAATGTAATTTATTCTTTACTTCCTATTTTAACTAAATAGTTTAATTAGTAAAATTTACAATGAAAAACGGAAGTGATGAAAGAGTAATTTCAGTTGTTCTATTTTCCGATCATACCCCCTCTGTTTCAAATCTTTTTATCTAATTCTTATTAGTTTATTAGCCTTTCTATTTAATCTAATATTTTATTATTTTAACTAAATACTTGCGCCCGGAGGGTGCATATATTTGCTAGTACTATACATATAGAATATCAAGAATGTGGTTGAATTCTGCTTAGTAACTAGAATATTGAGTCTATATATTTTATCTATATCTCCTTTAATATTCATATCAGTTTTCTCTTAAAGACACAATATCGTTTCTACATCTTCTGCATACTTACAAATCTCTTTAAATATTTGCGAAAGTGAAAGTGCCTAAAAGAATAAAACTCTAGCAGATATAAGAAAAAAAGACTTTCGCATAATTTTATTACTGAAATATAGAAAACTAATATCATTAGAAAGCTTACAGATTGGTTTAATATTCAAGTCTGACGTCATTCACATAAAAGGATTTTATTTAAATCAATCAAATATCTAGTCTTTTAGATATATCTACAGATATTTTCGAAAGGAGAAATAATGTAATTTTAAAATAAAGAATTAAAAAAAAACTTATAAGCACCGAATTAGTATTTTATAAAAATTATTTTCGAGGAAGTCGTACTTATACTTAAAACTATTAAACTGAATGTAATTGGTTTCGTTCTTTGAGGAGATATTGAATAGTAAGCCTGCTTTAATTCGTATTTTTGCGGCATTTCAAACGAACACGAATACAAAAGGACGCATCAAAGAGTACAAACTCACTCACACACACATATATATGTATATATATAAGATTTTTGGATGCTTGTTTATTTTAGACGCATTGTTGAATAAAGTATATATTATTATTTATATTTTTGCTTGAAGGCAATTACAATGCGTATATCGCATAAATTCGATAATTATAGAAGATAATAATGACAAGTGAATTCGGTAAAGAATTATTCTGTGTGTAGAACATCGTACAGACTGTTTCAACTTTCTTAAGTCTCATCAGCGATGTATACTAACGATTTATATATATATATATATATATATATATATATATATATATATATATATATAATATAGGAAAGAAAGAATGAGTATGAAAAGGTGGAATGAAAACATCACACAATGCTGTTAATTGTTTTCTCTTTAACAGCATTGTGTGTTGTTTCATTCCCCCATACTCATATATATATATATATATATATATATATATATATATATATATATATATATGTGTGTTGTGTGTGTGTGTGTGTGTGTGTGTGTGTGTGTGTGTGTGTGCGTGGTAACTGGCAGGTACTGGACTATGCGATTTTCAAACCACAAACCAGACACACGCCTTGGTTTCTGGCTGGGATAAGCTTATCCATCTGTATCTCAAAGTCACAGAGTATTTTATGTGTAGCAGTGTAAAAAACTGATTTTGGCTTATTTTGTTGTATTGTCAGAATTTAGGTTTATTTTGTGTATTCTTCGAGTCCTTGGATTGTGGCATCTACACAATCTTCAATGTTGGCAAGACCTCTTCCACCTTCCTTTCTTGATACATATGGCCTGTCTAAATCTTCTCAGGTGCGTAATGCCTTATTTATTATTATTATTATTATTATTATTATTATTATTATTATTATTATGTGAGTTTTTCACACCAGCGTTAGCTGGTGGTATTTCAATGGAGTCTGAGTGACAACAAGTCTCCTCAGGTCTCCAGGACTCTTCTGAGTATTCTGGCCGATTGCAGCAATGCAGTAGTCTGAATGGTCTCAATACTTCCCAAGATTTCCAGTTTCTCCAGTCTTTTATTATTATTATTATTATTATATTATTATTATTATTATTATTATTATTATTATTATTATTATTATTATTATTATTATTTTTATTATTATTATTATTTACTCCTTTTGAGTTTTCACACCAGCATTAGGTAATGGTCTTTCACTGGAGTCTGAGTGACAGCAAGTCTCCTCCTGTCTCCAGGACTCTTCTGAGTATTCTGGCAGATTGCAGCAGTGTAGTGTTCTAAATGGTTTCAATCCTTCCTCTGATTTCCAAACTTTCCAAACCCTTTTCCAATCCTTTTGGGACCGTTCCAAGTGCACCAACTACAATTGGAATCACTTTGACTTTCATATTCCATAACATTTTCAGTTCTCTGGCAAGACTACAGAGATTTTCACACCAGTGTTAGCTGATGGGCTTTCATTGGAGTCTGAGTGACAACAATTCTTCTCAGGTCTCTATGACTCTTCGGAGTATTCTAACCGATTGCGGCAATGCAATTGTCTTGATTTCAATTCTTCTTCTTATTCCCAGTTCCTCCAATCTTTTTCCAAGCTTTTTGGGACCATTGCAAGGGCACGGACTACAATTGGTATCACTTTGACCCTCACATTCCACATCTTCTTCAATTCTCTAACAAGGTCCAGGTATTTGTCTATCTTCTCGTTTTCCTTCATCTACTACTATTTTGTTGGGTCTTATCAATTTCGCTTTGATATAGTTTGTCCTTATGGCAATATTTTGTGCAGCAATTATAAGTGATTCAGTTTCTCTTTTGAGGTTTCCCTTTCTTAACCCTGTCCAAGTCTTTTTATGTGCAACCTCTTCTATTTTTCGTTTGAAGCGTTCATATAATTGTTCTTCTTCCCATTTTTGTTTTTAGTCTTTGTTGTTTTTCTGTTTGTCCATCTGTCGCCTTTACTATTGTAGGCCGCCATAAGTAGTTTGCCTTTGCTTTTTCTTGTGTAATCTTCAAATTGTTGGATTGTGGTATCTACGCATTCCTCTATGTTGGCAAGACCTCTTCCACCCTTCCTTTCTTGACACATATAATCTATCTCTATCGTCTCTAGGGTGAAGAGTCTTGTACATGGTCATTAACTTTCTCGTTCTTTGGTCAATCTGTCTGAGTTCTTCTTTTGTCCATTTTAAGAATGGTCCGGAGTATATTATAATGGGGAAGGCCCAGGTATTGATTCCTTTGATCAGATTTCTGCTGTGAAATTTGGTTTCTAGAAGTTTTCTAGTTCTCCTGAGATATTCTTTTTTAACTTTTCCTTTCATTTCTGTTTGCTTAATATTGTCCGCTTCTAAAATTCCTAAGTATTTGTAACTTTCATTTTATCAAGTGATTTTATAGTGTCCTGATTTGGCAGTTGTATTCCATTCATTAATTTTCTTTCACCCTGTTTCATTACTAGCATAGCACATTTTTCAATTCAAAATTCCATTCCGATATCTTGGCTATATATTCTAATAGTTTGTATCAGGGTTTCTAATTCTTTTTCAATTTTTGCAAACATTTTTATGTCTTCCATGTACATAAGGTGGTTTATATTTTCTTGTGAGTTAGTGAATTTGTATCCCCCTGTACATTTTTTAAGTATATGATTGAGAGGCATCATTGCTATAATGAACAGTAGTGGTGATAATGAGTCTCCTTGGAAGATAACTCTCTTATTATTATTATTATTAGAAGATACCTCTCTTCTTATTATTATTGGAATATACCTCTCTTATTATTATTATTATTATTATTATTATTATTATTATTATTATTATTATTCGTGAAGGTGTACTTTTCTTGTTTTTTAACTGATGTTTATAGTGTTCATCAATAATATTAGGTAGTAAAAAGTAAGGTCAACCAAGTGGTCTACTGTTAGTATCTGCCGAACAGCCAATTTGTCTTCCCTTTTCACTAGCGTCAGACAACGGAGATTGCTTTTTGCGTTCTGGTTATATTTCAACTGTCGTTGACGAATCCTCTTGAGGATTCCTTGTGTATACGATTACTCATGCCTATTCATAAGCGATAGTAACATTGACGCGTGCACGCGAATGACATTACAAATGACAGCACATACGAAAAACACATGATTCTACGCGTTCTTTTTGCTTCAGGTAATTGAAAGCCGTGCATTAGAAATTTGTTATTTACCATTGCCAGCGCTAAACATATCCGGTTCTCTCTGACTGATTACCTGGTCACATTTTCAGAGGATGGACATACATATAGACTATTCAAATATGTTCACCAGTATTTATGCTATGTTCCAACTCAAGCCCCTGAAATATCATGTGTAGCGTAGCGCCTCTCATTTCAAAAGGGAATGATGACGTGTCAGTCATAATAATAAAAGCACGACTGGGTTGGGAAGGTGATCCACTGGGAATTATACAAAAAAATACATTTTGACCATACAACAAAATGGTATATGCATAAACCAGAATTTGTTCTTGGGAATGAAATGCACAAAATTCTCTGGGACTTTGAGATAAAGACGGATCACCCTATCCCAGTCAGGAGACCAGACCTATTATTGATAAAAAAAAAAGAACGTGTCAACTGGTGGACTTTGTGGCTCCAGCAGATCACAGAGTAAAGCTGAAGGAAAATGAAAAGATGGATAAATACCTAGACCTTGCCAGAGAATTGTGGATTATGAGAGTGAAAGTGATACCAATTGTAATTCGTGCACTTGGAAAGGTCCCAATAAACTTGGAAAAAAGCCTGGAGGATCTCAGAATCATGGGAATAATTGAGACTATCCAGACTACTGCAATCGGCTAGAATACCCAGAAGAGTCCTGGAGACATGAAGAGATTTGTTGTCACTCAGCCTCTAGTGAAATACCATCAGCTAACTCAAAAAGAATAATAATAATAATAATAATAATAATAATAATAATAATAATAATAATGTAGCAAACTAGCACAACGAGAATACAAAACTAGACACGACTGGGTTGGGAAGGTGATCCACTGGGAGTTATGCAAAAAATTAAATTTTAACCATACAACAAAATGGTATATGCATAAACTAGAATCTGTTCTTGAGAACGAAACGCATAAAATTCTCTGGGACTTTAAAATTAAAAACGGATCACCTTATCCCAGCAAGAAGACCAGATGTAGTGTTGATAAACAAAAAAGAAAGAACTTGTCAACTGGTGGATTTTGCTGTGCCAGCAGATCACAGGGTGAAGCTAAAGGAAAATGAAAAAAATAGACAAATATCTGGACCTTGAAAGAGAACTGAAAAAGTTACGGAATATGAAAGTCAAAGTTATACCAATTGTGGTTGGTGCACTTGGAACAGTCCCAAAAGGATTAGAAAAGGGTTTGGGAAGTCTGGATATCAGAGGAAGGATTGATACCATTCAGAACACTGCACTGCTGCAATCTGCCAGAATACCCAGAAGAGTCCTGGAGACCTGAGGAGACTTGCTGTCACTCAGACTCCATTGAAATACCACCAGCTAACGCTGGTGTGAAAAACTCACATAATAATAATAATAATAATAATAATAATAATAATAATAATAATAAATAAATAAGGCATTACGCACCTGAGAAGATTTAGACAGGCCATATGTATCAAGAAAGGAGGGTGGAAGAGTTCTTGCCAACATTGAAGATTGTGTAGATGCCACAATCCAAGGACTCGAAGAATACACAAAATAAACCTCAGACTCCAGTGAAATACCATCAGCTAACACTGCTGTGAAAACTCAAAAGGAGTGAATAATAATAATAATAATAATAATAATAATAATAATAATAATAATAATACTTATCTCTATTGCTGTTTTACTTCAAGAGGCTGTAACCTGGTTGTTGGGCTGATGTTGAAAGGTTGGTGTAGATCAGTCGGTAGATCATTGGTCTGGGTAATCGCAAGATTTCTGGTTGGATACTGGTCCTGGATAATTCAACGAATGAGTAGTACATATTGGGTAATCGGAGAACTGACGGTAGGTATTTAACCAGTCCAGGAGAAGGAAAACTCTGAATTCAAACTTGTTAAATTCCGCTTAAGAAATTGAGCTTGAGTCGCATCCAGCACGTGCAGAGGGGTTAGTATATATATATATATATATATATAATTTAATATACCAAACTTGTTGGTAAATCCTCTCGATGAGAAAAAAAAACAGCAAATAGTATTTGATTGTAAAAATATACTACCAAACATCACCCGGGGAGAAAAAAAATTTTGGGAAAAAATTAAAAGACCAAGATAATCGTACCAACCAAAAATAATCTATTGGTACAATATTTGGCCAAAAGAAAAAACAATTTATATGTATATATATATATATAAGATATATATATTCATACAAAACCGCCAGGAGACTAAAGCTAATAAGTAAAAAGTGGCCAATACATAAGCAGAGTAATATTAATGATAAACCTAATGAGTCAAATAAACCTACTAAAAGTTTCGCTTAACGCTCTTCAGGGGTTTCTTAAGCGAAACTTTTAGTAAGTTTATCTGACTCATTAGATTTATCTTTATTTATATATATATATATATATATATATATATATATATATATATATATATATATATATATATATAAATGTGTGTGTATTTGGCAGCATTTTTTTCATTTATACATGTAGAATTTAAAAAAAGACACATCTCCTGTTTAACAATTTTATTTTTGATCTTTTCGAGTTTCTGGCCAACTTTTTAATGTTTGGGTGGAATTCGTGGATAGGTCCACCAAAGTTCAAGTCCCGAGTACTTTTGGCTCTTCGAAATGCCATCATCAGGTGTGATGTATTCCATTTAAAAAAAAATTATATTAATGTAGAGGCTGGAAGGAGAAGAATTGGTGAGAAAGGTGTTATGGGCATTTTAAAATGTGTGTACTGCATTGGAAATTAATTTTATTTAAGGATGGTTTGTATTGTTTTATGTATAAAGCTTCTGGTATTTAGATTTTTTTTTCTTTGAGCAGAATGTGTGTATTTTCCGTTAGAATATTTCGGTAATTAGAGTGGGTACATGAATGTAATTTTAGGTGTTGTGAAATTCTTCTCCTTCCAGCCTCTACGTAATATAATTTAAAAAAACTGGTAATGGCACTTCGAAGAGCCGAAAGTACTCGGGACTTGAACTTTGGTGGACTTATCCACGAATTCCACCCAAACATTAAAAAGTTGGCCAGAAAACTCGAAAAGATCAAAAATAGAATTGTTAAACAGGAGATGTGTCTTTTGTTTAATTCTACACACACACACACACACACACACACACACACACACACATATATATATATATATATATATATATATATATATATATATATATATATATATCGAACCTCTTGCAATAATGTTGTATATTCATAGGTCCTGCTAGTAAAGAATGAAAAGCAAAGAAGAATAAAGGTTTGTCTTGAGGGGAAATACAATCTCTATAAAATATCCTTTGCCCATTCCTATTCATATATAATGTATCCACGTGCAACTTTTTCTTTATTAAGACATTCTGCAAACTCTTGAAGTTAAGAGATGTGATTAGGCCTGGCACAAACACCTGCACATTTTCCTTTTATCAATAACGTATAAGAAAGTAATATTTTTAATTTCCTGAAATGTAATAAAGTCAGGCGTCTTGATAAGCGCAGCCAGCTTAACTAAAGGAAAATAGGATTCAGATATCAGCGAATGTTTATGCAAGGAAAACGTCATAATTCATGAACGGTTGAACAGTACATAGGAAATGTGTCAACCTTTTATTAATACAGATATATATATATATATATATATATATATATATATATATATATATATATATATATATATATATATATATATATATGCAGACAAACACCGAGACACTCCATTTATCTGTTGGGAGGCATAACATAACATAACCCTGGTTTAACCTAGGGCACATATACATACCCCTCTTTCCCCATTTTTTGTCCCCCCCTCTCTGGTTTACCCCATTTGTTCTTAACAAATTCTTTACATTTCTGACTTTTAATTGTCAACCGGTGTAAATACTTGAAAAAGTACCGGTCGAAAAGGCGTTCGTATCCCCTTTTATTTTATTATTTTAATTCATAATAAAATAATACTTCCCCATTTTACATATGATTCCTTTACTTTTAGTAGTTTACAAATTTGCATGTACCAAACATATATATATATATATATATATATATATATATATATATATAAGTCGGGGCGGCCTAAAGTCGGTATCAGCCAGTCAGCGAGGGAGTCTATCCCCCTTTCAATAGTGCTAAACAAAGAAGATTGCTTTGGCGCCTGAGGTGGAGCGCCACACCTACCATCAGCTCCTTACTTTACTGCACAGATCCCTATGCTACATATATATTTACCGCACGAGTAGGATGTGACACAAGGTCAATTTCTTAAGCAGTGTTCAAAAGGTTTGAATTCAGAGTTTTCCTTCTCCTAGACCGGTTGCCTAACCAAGGTTAAAGAGCCCAGCCTGTACTACTATTTATCCATAGCTGGAGGGAGAATATGATTCATACTTTTCCCAAGGGTATTAGCGCTAAGTGAAATGCAGTTACCACATCCAGGATTTGAACTCGGGGCGACGAGTCCATTTCCCATGACTTTAACCATTATACACTATGCTATATATACGCTGAGATAGCGAGGACCGGTATCGAACTAGGAACTATATATATATATATATATATATATATATATATATATATATATATATATATATATATATATAATAAAGTAAGCCCAATGATTCAGTGAATATTTATCTAGGTTTCTCCTTGCGGATCATCAGGATAATTCTTTAACTTAGGCAACACTTATTTTTTCTTTTTCTTTTTCTTTTTTACGTTTGGCCCTTTTAATAGTATCAGTTAATCATTTTGCATATGAATTGGTATTTTCGTATTTTATAATTTTTTTTCTCCAGGCGGAAGATTCTATTGTTTACTCACAGACTAGCCGGGACTTTTTTTATGCTGTCAGAGTTTAGAAACAATAACACTTTAAAGAAGATAATCTTTGACCACAGCAATTACATTCTCAAATGCTTATAATTTCCCGCCAATTCCCCCCATTTCCCACACAAATTTAGTATTGTTCCATGAGTTCCATTTCTGGGGGTTTGGGAAATGTGGTGTACTCTTTAATCCCTATCGCTCCATGGTCAACTCTGTAGGAACCGTGTTTGTTGTGTGAAGAAGACCCGAGTTTTGATCCCCACAATTTAAATGTATAAGACTACGGAAATGTAGTTTCCGTAGAAAACAAAAGAAGAAGACAAAATTGATACAATAAACAACTTTATATACATAAATACAATTGGTATAGTTTTTGCAGACTGTATGTTTCTGTACGTATTTGTGTTTGTAAAGTGATTATGTATTGTTTATATTTGTGTGATTGGATATGCCAACGTTGTAGCAGTTTTGATAAAACAATGTCTGTGATTGAAACTTGTTGTGTTGAGTGGGATAGAGAAAATAGGAAACGAAAATAAGAGACAGACCTGATACATCATTTTGTGTCTTCAGGCAGCGACTTCTCCCCGTTGTGTCGATGTTGGAGAGAACTTCCGCTCCTACTGTCGAGTTGGGGAGAGCGTAAGCTCCAACTAAAGTTTTTCAGCTCTATGGGCCATTTTATAATTTTCTTTTGTCATTGTCTACGTGATTATTAAGTTAAATTTAATATTGGAATTTGCAAATATCAGCTGTTTTCTAATGAAGTAAATATCGGATGATTTTGTTACATTCTGATGGCGTACATATTTTCAATGGAATTTAAACCATTGTTTCTATTATTGCTAAAATATTTCTAAACTAATATTTATTCGATTATCTTTTGTTTACCTAATTCTAGACTCATGACATACAATTGTAAAATTACTTGTTTCAGAAAACTTAATTATTTTAATGTATTCAATTCCACATGCTCGTAAATAGGGGGCCAAACTCCCCATAACTCTGACCCAGAGTGGTAGTGGCTGTTAGGATCCCTAAATGTATTTATAAAAAAACTGAGTATCCATTAAGAATTAATTTATTTAAAAACTTTATCGTCATTAAATGACCCACTGAGGTTTATATGCCGTTAAAAAGAACAAACAAACCAATCGTTTACTATTTAGTCTCTGCTGACTGAATTAATCAACTTAAACTAAAACCATAACAATGTTTATCTTAATGTTTGAGCTAACATCAGTCAATGCAATAAATCATCTTGTATGCTTATATTTCATGTGGTTTAAAACAATGCATAGTCATTTGAATTTAACATTTTATCTACCACTGCCATCCGCATTAGCGTGGTAAAATGGTTGACAAGCTAGTATCGCATCACTGATCCTTTATTACTGAACTAGCAGCGGCTACCCGGCGTCGCCTGGGTAGAGGGGGATTTTTAAGTTAGTCCCGCAGATCCATTATTATTGAATCGTGAGTTGAAGCCTCGTGGTATGCCCCATTTAAATCCCTATGTAAAAAAATAGACCTTGCATTGATCCAGCTACTCTGAAAATAAATGTTAATGTCTACTATCTAAAATATTAACTGAAAAAAAAATCCACCCTATTATCATTTAAATTTTATTTTTTAATTATCTTCACGAATAGCAATCAATCATTTTTGCTGAAGAACCAAGCCCTGGTGATATTTAATGTGTATATATATATTTACTTTGTAATTAATTGTTTTATTTTTCAAGTTACCTCCGGACATACATATAAACACAACTGCCCTTTATATTTGCATAGATAGAAATGTTTTCATTTAATTCATTTCTCCTTTTGAAGTCTAAACCACTTTCTAAAAGCTGACCACATCGGGTGTTTTCGGGTATCCGACCTTTAGATCATCGGACTGTTTGGTAGATAAAGGATTAAGGCGCGTGGTGTAAGGTTTAGAGTTGTAGGAAATGGACTCGTCGACACGAGTTCAAATCCTGGAAGATATTGTGTACATTCCCCATAGCGCAAATGACATTAGGAAATGTATGCATCTAATTATTCTCCCTCCAGCTATGGGTAAATAGCAGGACGTACTAGATTCTTAACATTGGCTAGGTAACCACTCTAGGAGAAGGAAAACACTTTAACTTCGCGGCAAACAAAGGAATAATAGACGCAAAATTATATTGATGATTATATATATATATATATATATATATATTATATATTAGTACATATTATATATATATATATATATATATATATATATATATATATATATATTATATAAATTTCTGGTACGGGCAAATTTAAATAATACTTTAAGGGTAATCATTATGATCACCTATATAGGTGGATACGAAGGAAAAGAGAAAAAAAAATGTTTTATTTGATAAAAACAAGGGCCTTTCGTCCGGTTGCTCATCAAGGTTTATACAGCCGGAGACGACTAAAAGTCAAATTGTAAATACATATGGGTATATATATGGGGGGGGGTTTAGGGAAAAAAAATTACTTTCTTCTTTTAAGTCCCCATTAAGTGACACCAGGCCCCAGACACTCACCCAATAAAATAAGCGAGTGCCTAGGTCTGATTTGTTTGCACAAGGTAGGACGAAAAAAATTTATAATTTCGGCCTCAAGGACCTGTAAATGATGTTTCGTCCTAGCCTTGTGCAAAATAGAGAATTGGTGATCATTATACTTAGACCGGCATGCGCTCATCTAATCAACATAAACGCATGCCGGTCTAGTTATAATGACTAGGCCCTTCAGCCTTGGGTAGGTAACCAGTCTAGGAGATGGATAACTTTGAATTCAAAATTCCTAAGGTCGGTTGTTGATTGGGTTTGTGGCAACCCTTGATGCACCAATTCTTTACTATCGACTGTGCCAAAAAGTGTGGATGGTCCAACACAAGTCTTAACCACAATAAACAAATCACTGTGTGGGTGTTCATTGTGTGTGTGAACCCTCATGCGTCGAAAATCGACGAGAGAGTCCATTATATATATATATATATATATTGAGCAGCCCATCCGTACGAGTAGGAGTGACACAGGGTCTATTACTTAAGAGGAGTTTATTAAGATTGAATTCAATAAGTTCTCCTAGACCGGTTGCCAAACTAAGCTTGAGAACCCAATGGGTCCAATTGTTTGCCCATATCTTGCGGGGGGAATAGTTAGATCATACCTATCCCAACGCTCTTGGCGCTATGTGAAATACAAACAAACTCATTAAGGACTTGAAATAGTGTCGCCATGTCCATTTTTTATAACAGTAACCATTGCGGTACGCGCCTCCACCCTCGTATTTATGACCATAAATGATTCGTTATTTACACTGAATTCTAAGATATCTTACTGCTGGTAGAATGCGATATTTTTTCTTTTGTTCGCGCAGTAAATATTACAGATATCTTTTTTTAAAAAAGCATGCCGTAGAATTTTTCTTACTCTCTCTCTCTCTCTCTCTCTCTCTCTCTCTCTCTCTCTCTCTCTGTCTGTCTCACGCACACACACACACACACTCGTTCTTACTCTCTCTTTCACACACACTGTTTCTTACTCCCTCTCTCT
This sequence comes from Doryteuthis pealeii, assembly GCA_023376005.1. Lineage (NCBI taxonomy): Eukaryota > Metazoa > Mollusca > Cephalopoda > Myopsida > Loliginidae > Doryteuthis > Doryteuthis pealeii. Next base: position 12,669,774 of record CM042155.1, read on the forward strand.
CACACACAATGTTTCTTACTCTCTCTCTCACACTCTTTCTTATTCTCTCTCTCTCTCACACTCTTCTCTCTCTCTTTCTTACTCTCTCTCACACTCTTTCTTACTCTCTCTCTCACACACTCTTTCTTACTCTCTCTCTCACACACTCTTTCTTACTCTCTCCTCTTTCTCTCTCTCACACACACTCTTCTTACTCTCTCTCTCTCACAACACTCTTTCTACTCTCTCTCTCTCACTCTTTCTTACTCTCTCTCTCACACACTCTCTCTCTCTCTCTCACACACTCTTTCTTACTCTTTCTCTCTCACACACTTTTCTTACTCTTTCTCACACTCTTTCTTACTCTCTCACACACTCTTTCTTACTCTCTCTCTCTCACTCTTTCTTACTCTCTCTCTCACACACTCTTGCTTACTCTCTCTCTCTCACACACTCTTTCTTACTCTTTCTCTCACACACTTTTTCTTACTCTTCTCACACTCTTTCTTACTCTCTCACACACTTTTTCTTACTCTCTCTCTCTCTCTCTCTCATACACTCTTCCTCCCTCACACTCTTCCTGCATGTATAGCTCGGGTACAGAGTAACCAGATATACATATCTAAATATAATCTTAATATATAAATAATAAAATATGTTCTGTGTGATATATTAAAAAATATACAATCGGGACACATACAAAAGTCTAATTAGAGTAAACAAAAACAAAACAAATAATAATTTATCATCTGGAGAGGAAACAATGGCATGTATCTAATTGGCAAAAAAAAAGGAAGAAAAGAAAACGATATTTGGCATTAGTAGCAACTATTTGACACTGAAGATCGCAGAAATCGAATGCAATTTAATACATCAAAGATAAATAGAGAATATATGACTTCAAAATTGGATCTGCACTCAGATACTTTTTTCATTTAATGTTATACACTGGTCTCTTTAGGACGATGTTTTCAGTGCAAATCATGCCGATCGCAATGTAATTGGAATCCTATTAAAGTTAACCGTTAAATGTTAAAAGAAAACATAATTCTATATTAAAAAAAACAAAAATAGAAAAAAAACGACTGTATATACGAGGGCCATTTAA
>CM042155.1:12675860-12700860 GCA_023376005.1 Doryteuthis pealeii
TATATATATATATATATATATATATATATATATATATATATATATATATATATATTATATAGACAGTTTCATAAGGAAAAAGAAAAGTGCTTGGTAACGAAAAAAATTTAATGTAATGTAAACAAATTCAACAGACACGGAAATTAAACTACTGTCAACAAGTTTCAATCAAAAGAACGGCCATTAGCTCGGAATCTGGAGCAAGATGATGTTTCCCTGGGGAATAGTCTCAAAAACTACCTTAATTCTATCGATTAACTGGCTTTTGTAGTACTGGAACGGCGATTGGTGTCTGTTTCAACAGCGCCACATAAATAATAATCCATGGGCTTAAGATCTGGGGAGATCGGTGGCCAAACATTGAGACTATTGTAGTCGTAAAAATTCACCGACAACCATTTTTGACTTTTCCCAAAGGTGTAGCAGGGAGCCGCATCTTGCTGCCATACATATTGCCTACCATTGGCTAGCCTTGTTATCCAGAGCCTTGATACAGCGTTTAGCAACTCCACGTAGGCATCTGGGGTTCCTCCAATAATTTTTCTGCAGATTTTCGAGGAATTCTGCTGTACGAACGCAATCAGATCGTGTGTTACGTTGCTTTCTTCTAGCCACCAGCCTCGTAGTCTCAATTCTGATTGTTTTTACAGTGTTCAGGAAGCATTAGAAACATCCTTATTTAGATGGCCGACGCAGATCCTCATGATACAAGTTATTCTCTTCTTTAGTTGGGTTCCAGTCATCCATTCTCTCTGTCATCCCGTATATAAATGAAGAAGGTTCCAAGCTTTTAAGGGATGCGTAGTCTGTATCAACACCTCCGACCTATGGTGAAAATAACCAAATATAAATATGTCAAATTTTTCCCAAGCACTATATATAATATATATAATCTGATTTCCTATTGACATATTTTCATCAGATGAATATTTGTATTTTATTGATTATTTTAATTCTGATTCTCTGCACTAAAAGCTGAAGGTTTCAAATTATGCCCAACGGCACACTGTTTCGTAATAACATGTCTGTATGCATGCCATGGAAGTCTATGCAAAACCAGCATGAAATAAATTAATCTGACTGCTCTGGAATATTAGCCAAATTTGGAAAAGAAATGGAAAATCTATTTTCTCTTATTGGTTCAAATCATGATTGATTTTGCTACTCACACAGTAATTTTATCTTTAATGCGTCTAAAATGAATCTCCGTATATATATATATAAATATAAATATATATATATATATATATATATATATATAATATGTGTGTGTGTGTGTGTGTGTGTTTGTGTGTGTGTGTGAGTGCGTATGTGTGTGTATGAGTGTGTATGTGTGTGTTTGTGTGAGTGTGTATGTATGTGTAAGTGTATGTTATATATATAAGTGTTTGTATTACACACACACACACACATATATATATATATATATATATATGTGTGTGTGTGTGTGTGTGTGTGTGTATGTGTGTTATGTTTGTGAGAGCGTGTATGTATGTCATATGAAGTGCTCTTGAACTTAACATCAGTGGCCTACTGATATATTTTCGTTGCTATTAAAGAACAGTACTATGACTATTTTGATACTGTTTCTCAATTCATAATTATGGGTATTGTAACTAGATTCAGTTAAAGATATTAAATAAATAAATAAAACTAGTAAGATTTCTGTGAGAAACACGAAGGTCTTGGAAGTGTGGAGCATCCCTTCATCAACATTACTCCCAGGTACACTTTGAGCCGGAGTGGTAGTACCTTTTAGTGTCCCATCTATGAGTTAAATAGAAACAAATGTGGTTGAAAAAAAATGAATAATACTGTTACGTTTTTTGTGGCCATCCATTGGCTTCGTGGAAGGGCACTCCCCATCGGAGATCCCTTGTGTTAAGCAGAACGTAATCCTTTTCATATAAAAATATATATATAAAACTCTTTATATAATTAGAATATATATCAAATATATACATAAAATATATTATACCTGTAGCATACCTGTATAGTATACCTGTATAAAATATATACATAAAATATATATAAAATCATGTAACAAAATTTACCTGTATAGTATACCTGTATAGTATACCTGTATAATAAGATATATACATAAATATATATACATATATATAAAATATATATACATAAAATATATACATAAAATATATATAAAATCATGTAACAAAATTTTATACGTGATATACATTATATAAAATAGAATATATATAAAACTCCACGATTTTTGTGGCCATCCATAGGCTTCATGCATGGGCACTCCCCATCGGAGATCCCTTTTGTTAAGCCGAACGCGATCCTTAGTGAAGAAACATTTAGTTGTTCCTATTTATTCCCTTCTGTTTGAAAAACATCGGAGTGATTGCTGAGCATGCTTCAGAGAGCTTCGGACTAAGTAAAATTAACAACGTTGATCCCAGGGGGCAATCCCCCCCAGGCAATACCGCCCCCTCGATTTAAAGGGGTGTGACTGGGTTTATTGCCTAGTGCCAGACGCGCCTCCCTTGAAGGGGAATACCGACGGGATCAACACATTTCTGTGCCTACCTCCCATGAGCTTCGGTTTGTGGGTGGATCCACATAAAAATGTCCTTGTGTCACGACCACATAAGTTGGATGAGAGGTAAATACTCTGAATGCGAAGATTATGGAACCATTACGCGAACTGTCTACCTCGATGTTTTAGAACTCTGTTGCGAGTTACTCTATGTCTGGCGCAAACTGTATTTGGATGTATTAGTATACTAAACATTTTATGGTAAAGTATACAACAGATAAGGAAAAAGATATTGATCTGATAGGTACTTGTAATCCTAATACGTTTAGATAGACTTGGTTTGATCAGTTTCGTCCAATATTTTGTCTATTTTTCCGAATTTGCGACTTGAAAAGGTTTCTTTTAAGTTCTCCCCCGATCAGAGTGACCACTTTCGTGCTGAACCCACGACAATGGTCCATCCAATCTAACTCCTCATTGATTGGACTGATTTTCCCCCACATACGAGGGTGAGTCACAAAATAATGCTATTTTGTTTAGGACAGCTATAAGTACCGACACAGGAATATGTATCATACATCAAAATAAAGCTGATCCTCTGTGGATCCCATCCCGAATTTTCTACATAGTAACTGTTTCTCTTAATAGCAATGTTCCACCTTCGAATGACAGCACGTATCTCTGCCCCGTAAAATTCTGTTGACTGTTCTTTGAGTCCCTTTTTCATTACAGATATTACTTCTTCACTGTAATAATGTTTGCCTCTCAAACCCTCTATCATGGGACCGAAGAGATGATTGTCTGAAGGTGCTAAATCTAATGAGTATGGAGGCTCGGTAAAGTTATCCACCCGATTAGGCACCTTGCGATTTTCACTCTTGTCCTGATGCTTGTGTGGTCGAACATTGTCACGCAGAAGGAGGACATTGTCGATTGGCAACTTGGGTTTTACTCGTTGGATTCTTACTTTGAGCCTCGTTAGGGTCTCACTGTAGGCTTTTAGTTTTATAAAAGCCTTCACAAGAAATAAAGAAAATGGCATTAGTGTTTTTACTCTCCCTCGCCTTAGGTAACCACTGGGGTGATGTCTTTTTCGGCTGGCATATATACATCTCGCCTGTCCAAACCCGTTGGTAACTGTTTGGGTTATTTCGGTGAATACATGTTTGAAATACAGTGTTACATGCCGAACGTGACGCGTGGCGTCGCGGTTATTTTCTCAAGAGATAAACAGGTCAAGATGAGTTCAAGATCTAGACGAAGCTGTTGGGAATGGCATAGACTGATATATCACCTCTCTAGCTATGTGTAAATTGTAGGGTAGGCTGGAATCTTTTGACATTTTATCGAAGAGAGTCCAAATCCGTGTGTGATTCCCCATGGCATAATAGCTGGACTGCTTGCCTGCGACATAGTAGTGAGATCGAACTCCTGTCGCGCAATTACTTTTACTTACAGACTAATACCCTTGGTAAATGTATTAGCCCCATCCCCCAGCTATGATGTGAATAGTACCACTGCTGTTCTACAATTCTTTGCATTAAACTACAATTCTTTGATGGCTCTCGATTAAGGTTACCGAGTTCGAAAAGTAGGTTCTCGAGTTTGACAAGCATTCTGAGTCCGACAAAGAGTACCTGAAGAAGGTCCGAGGGCACATCGGCCGAAATGTACAGATACCAATAAAGACCTCCTCCCTCCTATTATATTCTGTTACTATTACGGTCTTCATATTGCTATTTTGGTTTAATATTGTGGGGTTTTTTTTTTAATCCCCTCCCTAGTATTGTATTCTGTTACTATTACTGGCTTCATATTGCTAGTTTATTTTACTATTGTACATTGACCCCCAACTGAAAATACTTATTTTATCCTTTACCTTAATTGAATGTTCGTCATTATGTTGGTATGCGCAAGAAAATGCATTTAATATACTTTTAAATAAACTATTTATAGTGTAATACTAGAAAAAAACAAAAAATAAAAAGAACGTAAATTTTCACGAGGGACAGGAAAGTACTATTTACTAAAAATTCAAACATAAAGGGGTCATATGTATTCAACGGAGAATTCTGGAAAAATTATTACGTCTCTGCAATGTTTTACTATGCAAATACTTTTTAAAATTCTCAATGAGCGTTTTCGATTTAAAGACTATTTTTGCTAGATCATATTACAAAAGAAAGTAATTGTTCAAAATTTGTGAAAAGTAAAAACCAAACACCTTATCAATATCAATTCTAACGTTAAAAACGGAAAAAATATAAATATAAAAATAACATTAAAATGCAACGTTAAAAAACATATGACCTTATAATATAACGCTATAAAAGAACGTTATAAAATATAAAATAAAATAACGTTATAAAACGTTATATAACGTTGGCTTGGACATGTCAGGAGAATGGAAAATGGACGCGTCCCAAAAGACCTTTTGTGTGGCGAATTAGTAAAAGGCTCTCGATCGGTTGGTAGACCACGCCTACGATTTAAAGATGTCTGCAGGAGAGTCATGAGGATATGCCATATTGACACAAACACGTGGGAGGTAGATGCAAAAAAAATAGAGCGGCCTGGCGCCTCAACGTTAAGCAAGGCACGGAGAGGGGTAGGGCAGAGAGGAGAGTAGCATCGACAGAAAAGAGAGCCAGAAAGAGAGAGAGAATACAGCAGCCCCAGAAAGCGTCACAGTGTGTATGCATTCAGTGCACCAAAGACTGTCACTTAAGAATTGGCCTGCAGAGTCACTTGCGCAGATGCAGATAAATTTTGATTTTTTTTGGACACTACGCTGTCGCCCTTAGTGAGAGGAAAGGGTCCAATAAAAAAATAACGTTATAAAATAACATTACAAAATAACGTTAAAATATGACATTATAATATAACGTTAATAAAAATATCATTATAAAAATAATCTTCTAAAATATTGTTATGAAATAACGTTAAAATAACGTTATAAAATAACGTTAATAGAAATATCATTATAGAAATAATCTTCTAAAATATTGTTATGAAATAACGTTAAAATAACGTTATAAAATAACGTTAATAAAAATATCATTATAAAAATAATCTTCTAAAATATTATGAAATAACGTTAAAATAACGTAATGAAATAACGTTAATAAAATATCATAATAAAAATAATCTTCTAAAATATTATGAAATAACGTTAAAATAACGTAATGAAATAACGTTAATAAAATAACATTATAAAATAATCTTCTAAAAATATGTTATGAAATAACGTTAAAATACGTTATAAAATAACGTTAATAAAAATATCATCATAAAATAATCTTCTAAAATATTGTTATGAAATAACAAAATAACGTTAATAAAATACGTTATAAATAACGTTAATAAAAATAACATTATAAAAATAATTCTTCTAAAATATTGTTATGAAATAACGTTAAAATAACGTAATGAAATAACGTTAGAAAAATATCATTATAAAAATAATCTTCTAAAATATTGTTATGAAATAACGTTAAAATAACGTAATGAAATAACAATAATAAAATATAAAGTTATAAAAATTCCAAAGTTTACACCATATTAAAACATGCAAAGACGTTAAAAATGCCAAGTGAGGGTTTTAGGTTCAAGGACTCTCTTGCAAGGTCAGATTACGAAAGAAAGTAATCATTCGAAATTTGCGAAAAGTGAAAACAAAACACGTGATCAATATCAGTCAATTATTTTGGGTGAAAATAGTTTCCGGATGAATATTGAAACAAGTGATAATGGCAGATGTGTTTTTTGTCTGGTTAACGTCAGAGATAGATAAGGCTCTTCAAAAAGTATTATCGCTTCAACCAGGACAGACGGAGCAATTAAATTACTTTGGAAAGAAGAAGAAACAAAAAATAATCGTATAATTGAATGATGCAGAACTGACACATTGCGCTTAACTGACATGAGTCAAGCGATATCTGCGGACAAGACATAGAAAGGGAAAGAAAAACACATTATCATAACAAATTGAAGAGTCAAAAAGAGGCACACACTTTCTCGCACATGCGTCGCCACTTAAAGATAGACACGCTGATAATTCTGAAGCAGGTCACAGAAATAAGTCTTGAGGCGAAGCTTGCATTTAATTTACAAAGAAGAAAGGGAATAGAATATGGGTTGTGTCGCAAGATTTCGAAAGCTGTATATTTTGAAAGAGACAAAAGTGAATGTAGTTATATGATAAGCTTATCCGAAGAGGTTAGTTGAACGTTATAATGTATATCTGTCTACACACACACACACACACACACGACGCGCGCACACACACGCACACACACACACACACACACACACACACACGCGTGCACACACACACACTAATATATATATATATATATATATATATATATATGTGTGTGTGTGTGTGTGTGTGTGTGTGTGTGTGCGTGTGTGTGTGTGCGTGTTTTCTACTTCGTATATACATACAAATCGACCATGTTTGCAATATATTTGAGCAAAATTGACCGAAAATAATCATTTATATTTTTTTAAATAATTTACATGTGTAATGTTATTTTGCTCTTTTTACCGATGCTCATTATGTTACTGCTTTTCGACTTAGACAATAATTTGGCCTTAAATAATCGATTTCATTTGTTTTTTTTTTAAATGAAAATGAAACAACATTTTGGCACTACCTAATATATATGTATCCGATCCAGTCAATATCTATCTCAGTCCTGTTACACCGTATATTAATGCAAGTCGACCGTTTATCCCCTGAAGATCTGGAAGATTTTAAGTAAGTTACAGCTTACATTACGGCCAGTTTTTATGTAGTATACCCTACGGAAATTTATCCTCTTCAATCATGGTCAAAACAGGCAAAGCGTAATTTGCACTCTGGATTTCAAATCCGTTACGTTCAATTTGAAGGATAGCTACATCTCTGGAGGTTGCTTTTGGAGAGCAATTCTTTGTCTTGCAGTTAGCCGAAAGCAGAAAAAGAAAAGAAAAAAAAAGATGTTAAGCATTAGAATGGATCGGTTACATTCTGTCAGTTTCTGTGAGCTGCACCACATGTTTCTGCTCAGTGTAAGAAATCTTCCAATGATCATTTGTGGGTTTAATCTCTTTTACTTTGCTGGAAACGGAACGAATTCACAAAATGTCTACTCGAGCAAAAAGGCAGCTGTCAACACTGAAGACAGATTTGATTACTCAAAAAAAAAAAAAAAAAAAAAAAAAAAAAAAGAGCGAAAAGATAGGGAATACGTGTATATAACCCAAGTTCTTATTCTCCGTAGACGTAGAACAAAATATTCAGAATGAGATTCTGTCAAGGTTGCATATGGCTATAACAGCCTTTTCTCATGCTACTTCTTATACAGACATTGGCAACTATTTGCTCACTAACTTTTTCCTTGTTAAGTATCTGGCCGCCATCCTTGGCCAGCTGCAAAGAACCTAAAGTAAATAAGTAAGTTCTGAGTTATAGAATCCTTTGGTAAGTGAATAAGTCCTGAGTTATGTTCCGTCGTCCACAAAGATCCAAGTATTTATGATTAAGTATGACCAGAATAGCCAGTATAAATAACAATAACAGCAGCAGAGTACTACCAGTGGTTGGCCAATAAGTTGGTCACGTGGTTATCGGCGAGTCAATAAGTAAGAGTAGGCATTTACCAGACGCCTTATATCCCCAAAATTCTAAACATTCCTAACCATCATTTGATGCGGATGTTGCTATATTTCGTTTTTTTTTGGACAATGGACGAAGTGACGAGACAAAAAGTAATTATTTACCCAACTCGTACACTACAATTTTGAAACAAGTCACAATTATCGAGAATACAGCGAGGATCGAACTCGATTTTCAGTAGTAATAGATCTGCAAGAGTTTACTTGCACTACGAGAGCACGTTCAGAAGGATGCGATTTGAATAACCATCATCATCATCATCATGTCATGCAATTAGCACGGATATCCATGACAATCTCTCGCCAACATTCTCTATCATTCATTGTCCCAGATAGGTCGTCTGCGCAGCATCTAGTATCCTGTCAAACTTGGTCAATGTAGGTCCTTGGTGGCAGCCCACATTAGCATGTCCATGCGTTGGTTTCAACAGGAGAACGTTGCTTATGAGCTCGTCCTTGCTTCGCCAGCAGTGTCCAGCATGCCTTGTCCGTCTCACTCGGATAGTTTGTGATATGGCGGGCAGGGCACCATGCAGCTGCCTCCTTGCGGGGTGCTGTTTCCACGACTTGTTCAAGACCGCACGCAGCGTTCTTGTACAGCTCCCATCTAGCTTATTCTCAAGACGCTTCGTTAGGGTCCAAGTGGTGCAGTCATACAGCAGCGATGATACGACCAGAGCCTGGAAGAATTGTCGCTTTAACTTGTCAGTGAGATCAGATTTCCATATGATTAAATAACCATACTTTTCATAAAAGCAAGTCATGTGCTAGTTTAGAATACACTGATATTATCTCCAGCATATCCTCTCAAATTAGAGTGGAGCTGAATTTGACACTAAACTGTATCCTGATGATGAGACTCCTGATCTGGATCAGAGTAGTGTAGCGTAATATACACTGCAATTACTCCCAGTTCCACTTTGAACTTGTGTTGTAGAGTACGTAAGGCCCATCTATGAAATAAAAGCATATGATTGATTGAAATATAACATTGTATGCAAATCATTAGTATCTAAAATAGTGAGTGCGGAGGGGGTGCAATAGAGATATAGAAGCGGAACATTGCAAGGTGAAGTGATAATGCTAATCCTCCCCCCCCCCCTCTCTCTCTCTCTCTCCTCTTCTCTCTCTCTTCTCTCTCTCTCCCCTGTTCTATCCCTTTCTTTGTTCTTCTCATCATTTTCTTTCTTTTTCTTTATGATGAGTAGCATGTTTATTTTCTTCCCTTTCGCTAATCCATCAGACGAGTATTGTCTGTTTCTTAGTACATTAAACACAGTTACATATATGGATAAGAATTTAGACAGGGAGAAACATTGGTTCAAGTTGAAATTAAACAGTCTATTCACAAAAGAAGACTTTTTTTTCTGAATTGTGTTCGTTTGTGCATTTTTTTTTTTATCTTACTGACTCTTTTTTCAACTTAGCAAAGCCAATTAGTCCTAATCTTTGATTATCGATTACATTAAAAGAAATGGTCGTGTTTTTGTGGGTTTTTTACCATTTTTTTTTTGTTAATCAAAGAACACAAGAAATCTTCGACCATTTACCATTCCCAATTGCCTTGCTCTTTGTAGATTACATATATCTTTTGTTCGAAAAGTAGAAAAAAAGACTTGAGAAGTAATGTTAAAAGTTACAGTGAAGATTGAATTAATGTGATAAGACATTTTTTCTAAATTCCTTGTATAAAATAAAATCTTTTACAAAATTAGAAATATATATATATATATATATATATATATATATATATATATATATTATATATATGGTTAGAGTCGTGGAAAATGGACTCGTCGATTCGACGAAGCTATTGGCATTTCACATAGCGCTAATACCATTGGGAAAGGTATGAATCCATATATTCTCCCTCCAGATATGGGTTGAATAGTGGGGCAGACTGGGCCCTTCAGCCTTGGGTAGGTAACCAGTCTAGGAGAGGGATAACTCTGAATTCAAAATTTCTGAGGTCGGTCTTTGATTGGATTCGTGGCAACCCTTGATGCACCAATTCATTCCTATCGACTGTGCCAAAAAGTGTGGATGGTCCAACACAAGCGTTCACTACTATAAACAAATCCCTGTGAGGGTGTTCATTGTGTATTTGAAACCTCATGCGTCGGAAATCGACGAGAGAGACCATAATATATATATATATATATATATATATATATATATATATATATAGCAAATATATGCACCCTCCGGGTGCAAGTATTTAAGTTTTAATGTAATAAATATTGTGTTAAATTAGAAAGGCTAATGAAACTAAATAAGAATACAGATAAAAAGATTTGAAACAGAGGGAGTATAATAAAAGATTTGAAACAGAGGGAGTATAATAAAAAATGGAACAACTGAAACTTACTCTTCCATCACTCTCGTCTTTCATTGTTATTTTTTCTAATTTAAGTATTTAGTTAAAGAGGAAGTAAAGAATAAAATGACAGTTATTTTATCTTGTTAATGGATTTAATTTAAGATTCATTGCTGAGATTTTTGCTTATATTCATTAAAATAAAACCAAACAGTTAGAAATCAATAATACTAAGCACATATTTATTAAATTCGATTTTTTAATATTAATATGCAAATTAGCCTTCCCGTTCACATTGTAAAGCGCTATTTTGTTGTATATATAAATACAATTGCATGTCATTTGTATGTAGATATGGTTAACAGTATTAATAATGTAAAATAAATTTTATTAATAATTGAGGTTTAGATAAAAATAAAATCATGGAGAATGTGATGTCAATAACTAAGAGAACTGTGACTTGAGTAGTAATATAGTTTCGGTTACAGACGGAAAGCACACAATCTCCATTATAATAAGATATATATGTGTGTGTGTGTGTGTGTGCGAAGAGAAATGGAAATGAATCCGACGGTATGTAGTATAGTGAGAAATTTTTAAAAACCACATGTTTAAATAAAAATGAGTGGTAAGTTTATTATAGGGATCTGTGATATTAGCTTGCTACCCATTACACCACGATGTGACGCCCTGCCATTCTTAGAAAGTATAGCAATCCGATATGGATACATTTTCTTAGAACTCTGAAAAGAATATATCTCTACGAAAAGGAATTGAAAAAAAATAATTCAAAGGAAGAATTATGTGGGAAAACATTAATAATAATAATAATAAAAATGTTAATCGTAGACAAAATTTAAATTTTAAATAAAATGTAAAAATAGAAAAATAAAAAAAAAGAGAATGAAGGCAACGGCAATCTCATAAAGAAAACAATATACAAACGAATCACAGACATTTTTTATTTTTTATTTCAAGGGACAAAAAGAAAAAAAAAAGAATGAAGATAACTGTATAATCTCTTTGTATTATTGAACTGAGTTTTTTTTTTTTTTTGCTGTCGATTTTATAATAACACCTCCCTTAGGACCGATCCAAGGTAACGGCAACAATTCGACTTGTTTAGGTCGTCAGTTGCTAGGGAACGCCTATCAAAAATCTCGTAATATCTGACATTCCCAAATAAAAATAGAAAACTTGGAAAAAAAGAATTAATTAAAGTGAATAACAAAAGACAATTTCAAAAACAAAAAAATCGACTGATGTGATATATAATTGCTGTAAGGGAAGGCACGTTTTGTTTTCCGGGAATCAGATTCAATAATAATAATAATAATAATAATAATAATAATAATAATAATAATAACAAAAAAATATGTCAACTGGAAGATTTTGCAGTTCCAGCAGATCTCATGGAGAAGATGAAGAAAACCAAAAGATAAACAAATACCTGGCCCTTGCTAGAGAATGAAAAAAAAGCTGATTAATAATAATAATAATAATAATAATAATAATAATAATAATAATAATAATAATAGGCTTTCCACCCTAGAGATGATAGAGATAGATTATATGTGCCAAGAAAGGAAGGGGGAAGAGGTCTTGCCAACATAGAGGAATGCGTAGAAACCACAATCCAACAACTTGAAGATTACACAAGAAAGAGCAAAGACAAACTAATTATGGCGGCCAACAATAGTAGAAACGGCAGATGGACAAACAGAAAAACAACAAAGACTAAAAAACAAAAATGGGAAGAAAAAATTATATGGACGCTTCAAACGACAAATAGAAGAGGTTGCACATGGAAAGACTTGGACTTGGTTAAGAAAGGGAAACCTCAAAAGAGAAACTGAATCACTTATAATTGCTGCACAAAAAATGCATAAGGACAACTACATCAAAGCGAAAATTGATAAGACCAACAAATATTATATGTAGACTTTGCGGTAATAGAGATGAGACTGTAAACCATATACTCTGCGAATGTAGCAAACTTAGCACAACGAGAATACAAAACTAGACACGACTGGGTTGGGAAGGTGATCCACTGGGAGTTATGCAAAAAATTAAATTTTAACCATACAACAAAATGGTATATGCATAAACCATAATCTGTTCTTGAGAACGAAACGCATAAAATTCTCTGGGACTTTGAAATAAAATCGGATCACCTTATCCCAGCAAGAAGATCAGACCTAGTGTTGATTAACAAAAAAGAAAGAACTTGTCATCTGGTGGATTTTGCAGTGCCAGCAGATCACAGGGTGAAGCTAAAGGAAAATGAAAAAATGGACAAATATCTGGATCTTGCCAGAGAACTGAAAAAGTTATGGAACATGAAAGTGAAAGTGATATCAATTGTAGTTGGTGCACTTGGAACAGTCCCAAGAGGATTAGAAAAGGGTTTGGAAAGTTTGGAAATCAGAGGAAGGATTGAAACCATTCAGAACACTGCACTGCTGCAATCTGCCAGAATACTCAGAAGAGTCCTGGAGCCCTGAGGAGACTTGCTGTCACTCAGACTCCACTGAAAGACCATCAGCTAACACTGATGTGAAAACTCAAAACGAGTAAATAATAAAGAAAAAACTTATGGAATATGAAAGTCAAAGTGATACCAATTGTAGTTGGTGCACTTGGAACGGTCCCAAAGGGATTGGAAAATCTGGACATCAGAGGAAAGATTGATATCATCCAGACTACTGCACTGCTGCAATCTGCAATAATACTTAGAAGAGTCCTGGAGACCTGAGAAGACGTGCTGTCACTCAGACTCCAGTGAAAGACCATCAGACGCTGATACGAAAACTCAAAAAGAGTGAATAATAATAATAATAATAATAATAATAATAATAATAATAATGACTTTGAAATTAATCACCTTATCCCAGCAAGAAGACCAGACCTAGTGTTGATTAACAAAAAAGAAGAACTTGTCAACTGGTGGAAGTGCCAGCGGATCACAGGGTGAAGTTAAAGGAAAATGAAAAAATTGACAAATATCTGGACCTTGCCAGAGAACTGAAAAAGTTATGGAATATGAAAGTGAAAGTTATACCAATTGTAGTTGGTGCCTTGAACAGTCCCAAAAGCATTAGAAAAGGGTTTGGAAAGTTTGGATATCAGAGGAAGGATTGAACCATTCAGAACACTGCACTGCTGCAATCTGCCAGAATACTCAGAAGAGTCCTGGAGACCTGAGGAGACTTGCTGTCACTCAGACTCCAGTGAAAGACCATCAGCTAACACTGATGTGAAAACTCAAAAGGAGTAAATAATAATAATAATAATAATAATGCGGTTCTTCTTGTCGATCAATATTAGGTCCTTTCTCCTGGCCAGGATTAGGAGATCCGTTTGCACCTCGAAGTCCCAACGAGGGAAAATTAGTAGAGGATACATAATTTACTAATCTTGGTTAAAGGTAAAAGGGTTAAAGGTATGGCGAACTCGATGAGAATAAAACTAATAAACAATGGTCTGTTTTTTTCTAGAAGCTAAAAATCACTACAAACAAGACACGTAATTAAGAAAAAACGTTGTTGATCAGAATATGAAATGTGACCTTTTTCTCTTACAACACACATTAGCTTCACACAAATGAATAGAATAGCTAGAAGATATATTTAATACGTTTCATAATTATCATTAAAGCTATTGTTTGATATAATCATTCTATGCCAGCAGGATTTATTGATTTCTTTTACCTTAAAAAATATTTATGTAATCATTGGCAAACAATGTAAAAAATGATTGGAGAAAAAAACCATTAAAAAATATAACAACATCTTAAATAAATAAAAAAAGAGTAGAAAATAGAGTTATACTAGCAGGACTAGTAAATATATCACAGCATGATAATTCAATTATTATGTTTCATGTTTACTTAAGAGCTATTGTTAAATAGTTCAATATTAAAAGGAATAAAATCTTGATTTAACTCTTGTCTCACTCTTTTTTCTTCCTTTCCTTCGTTTCATATTTTTAATTGAAACGAAGTAGCGTTATCGATTCTGCGCTTACCCTCATCTATCTCTATCTTTCTCCTATACTCTTTCGTTCTTATAGTTTTTCTGTGTAGTATGTCCTATTTCGTCCCCTTCTTTCTTTATAACAAAAAGGAATGTTTCATTATTTAGCTGAGCTGACGATACATCAGAAATATGAATTAGCGATTAAGTGACACCAAATAATCAGATTGAAATAATATATGATTTAGAAGGCAAGGGAAATAAATAGATAAATAAGGTCCCATCTATGGAATAAAAGCATAGGATTGATTGAAATATAACCTTGTATGCACATTATTAGTATCTGCAATAGTGAGTGCGGAGGGGGGGGCAAATAGAGCTATAGAAGCGGAACATTGCAAGGTGAAATGATAATGCTAATGCTCACAATCTACTCTCTCTCTCTCTCTCTCTCTCTCTCTCTCTCTCTCTCTCTCTCTCTCTCTCTCTGCTTTCTATCCCTTTCTTTGTTCTTCTCATCATATTTCTTTCTTTTTCTTTATGATGAGTAGCATGTTTATTTTCTTCCCTTTCACTAATCCATCAGACGAGTATTGTCTGTTTCTTAGTACATTAAACACAGTTACATATATGGATAAGAATTTAGACAGGGAGAAACATTGGTTCAAGTTGAAATTAAACAGTCTATTCACAAAGAAGAAATTTTTTCTGAATTGTGTTCGTTTGTGCATTTTTTTTTTTTTTTTAGTCCGGAATGGTTCATTATTTAGATGAGCTGACACTATATCAGAAATATGAATTAGCGATTAAGCGACACCAAATAATCAGATTGAAATAATGAAGATAACAAAATATTGAATTTAGAAGGTAAGGGAAATAAATAGATGAAAAAAAAAAATGTGCCATTCTACTCGAATATTTAAAAGGAAAACGGCTGTTATGCAAAATAATCTGTTATTATTGTTTTTATGATCTCATGCAGAAAATCGAATAAAAATGCTGTAATGTTGAAAATGAATTCAGTTGAAGATTACAGAAAAAGTAATTAAGAGGAAATGTATACACGTGCCAATAAGCAAAAACAATGATGAGATCTCAAGAAAGGATGCACACACACATACATACCCTTCCCCACCACACACAAAAGCATACACAAATACCCATTCGCGTACGCGCACACACGCACACTAAATATGAACACCCCCATATATATATATATATATATGAGGATAGCAGAATTTGAATAAATCCGACAGAATGTGGTTAGGAATAGAGGAAAATGTGGACAAAAACAAGTCAAACAAGCAGATCCTGGAGAAATAATTAGTTGAACATTAAGTGGGACTTCATCAGTCGTTTATTTGATCAAATAAAAGACTGATGAAGTCCCACTCAATGTGCAACGAAATATTTATCCAACATCTGCTTATTTGAGTTGTTTTTGTCCACAATTTTTCCTCTATTCTTAACTATATATATATATATATATATATATTATATATATATATAGACAGACAGAC
The DNA here is from genome assembly GCA_023376005.1 of Doryteuthis pealeii. Taxonomy (NCBI): domain Eukaryota; kingdom Metazoa; phylum Mollusca; class Cephalopoda; order Myopsida; family Loliginidae; genus Doryteuthis; species Doryteuthis pealeii. The sequence continues at coordinate 12,691,836 of CM042155.1, forward strand.
AGACAGACAGACAGAGGGAGAGAGAGAGTGAGGGGGAGACAGAGAGACAGAGAGACAGAGAAGGAAAGTGATATATTAGCACTATTCATAGTAATAATCTGCAGATAGACATATATATATGCTCCCCATCCCCTAGGATGGGGAGCATATACTCTAGGGGGGGATCTCGCTGACGGCCGCCAACTCAAGCGTAAATGCAACGCTCTTCTAAGGAATGGAGCGCTCTGTGACAACCTTTACACACAAAGCGATGTGTGTATTAAAACAGTTAAAATCCCCTTCCCATTCTGTAAGTGAAGATAGCCTAATGTTTAAGGTGCCGGACTGACACCCAACCGATCGGATTTCAATTCCGGCTGTAGGTAGCTTGCAAAATGTCTAGCCCCACTGAAGAGACTTGATAAGTCGAAACACGTGTCTGTGTATGACCCTATATATATATATATATATATATATATATGCATTTTTAAAAAATAAATCGTGCTCATGTATCACCTTATAGGATTCCAGTAACAGTGTCATTAAAATCAGTCTAACCATTGTGAGAGCGAACCGTTGTTCTTGCGATTTTCTAGAGAATCCTACTAACGATAAGAGTATATTTCGAGATACCTTCTTCACTTTATATGAGTAGCTTTTAAAATTTAAATGTATTGCTCTACTTATAATGTGCCGTTTTTTGTATGGTTACATCATATTAAACATAATCCGAATTTTACTAATAGATAATTCATTAGTACTTTTATTTCTCTGAATTATTTCCTGGTCACAAGCCAACGTTATTACTTGGGGGTTGGGGGACTTAAACAAAAATTAGCCTACCTTACGACTGTTCTTTCCGACTTTTCGTATCGTTAGAAAGTTTTTGAATGATATAAGTTTTTTTTTAATGTCTTTATAGCAATATTTCATCAATAGAAAATGATGACAATACACTCTGGGCAAAGGCATGAATTGCTGTTGTGGATTATCTACCATATTGAAATCTGACCACTCTGATGAAATAAAAGGTGTATTCTCCCTAAATCTAGCCGCATCAGTACTACTGTATGACTGTATCGCTTAACGAAACCTTCCGGGGAAAAATATATTAGAAATGCACAAGGATACTGTGTACTGTCTTGAACAAATCCTAGAAGTATTACCCGCAAAAAACAGCTATGCAGTCATATAACCACTATCACACAAACCACCCAATGGCCCTATCTTGGGCTAGACGGGTGGTCGGAGAGGCCCCCTCCGATCAATCGGCTGGTCACGTCAAGCCATAGCACCTATATGATTTTCACAACCCTATTGTCCTGATGGCAAGCCCCAACCCCTTTTTATCATATGGGTGCTAGAAGGCGGTGGCTGCGGGTCTACATGTCCTGGGAATGACGTTACACAGTATCTGATGGTGAGGTTCCAGTTTTGGAGGTTTGGGGAATGTGGAACACGCCTTCATCACCATTGCTCCCTGGTCCACTCGTACCCGGAGAGGTAGTACATGTTAGGGTCCCACCTATGGGTTAAATAGAAAAATGTATTTATAAAAAAATTGTATTATCCATTGAGAATTGATTTATTTCAAAACTTTATCGGCATTAAATGACCCACTGAGGTTGATATGCCGTAAAACAAAACAAACCAAACAAACCACCCAAGTAAGACGAATAACGCATACCAGAAAATGATGGAGGGGTTCGGACGAACAAATAAGTGACTATCTTCGCAGGTTACCTAAACACCGGATCGAAACCCGACCGATGTATTATCAGTAAGAGCTCTATTAACCACTGGTCTATCATCAGCACCTACAAACGTATGAGAATTTAACTGATAAATGCATATATAGGTATATAGGTCAAGGTCGTCAGAGAGCTCATATCCGTTGAATAGGAGAGACTGGCTATTTTTTAAGCGTAGACAATCACCGTCAGCTAAATTCCCTTTCAGAGAGCTGTACCAGTTGGGAGTATATATATATATACGCAAACACACACACGCATATATATATGTATATATGCCAGTCGCCGTATATATATATATATATATATATATATATATATATATATTATATATATTATGTATTTAAATTAAAGACACATATTAGAGGAAATACATAAAAAAGCTCCGGGGTAAAGCCTTAATCGCATCAGCGTGGATATGGCAATCGCACAGTGTGACGACAAAACAACAAAGTCTTGTAGTATCGTGAGATGATGCTGGGACGCTCTGGGTTAATGGTAATTATGCTTTAGCCCTGAAACCATGCCTGAACCCAGAATCACCATCTGATGAACGCTTTGTTGGAGGCAATGTTACTGTGTAAACAACAGTCTTTGTATGAAATTATTATACACACACTCACAAACACACACACACACACACACACACTCTCTCTCTCTCTCTCACACACACACACACAAACACACACACACACACACACACACACATATATGTATATATATATATATATATATATATATATATATATATATATATTTATTAGTGCTTTAAAAAGACCTCCTAAAAGATTCATTGTATGGAAAAAAGATTATGTATTTTACAATAGAATATGGGTAAAAGGGGTAAAATACATTTTCTTTTTCTTTTTCATGCAATGAATCTTTTAGGAGGTCTTTTAAAGCACTAATAAAATTGTGTACCACCAAAAAATTATATATATATATATATATATATATATATATATATATATATATATATATATATATACTAAGTTAAGATTTGGAAACTTGCATATATTTTTCCTGTAAAACAAAACAGAAAACATTATTGGCTGATCTGTTAAAGATCGCATGAATGAAAATGCAAAGAAATAAAATAATTAAAAAAAAACAACTCCATATCAGATTCAAATTTATATTTCAAAAATTCTTTTGCCCGTTTTCAAACAAGAATATTTTGTGACGTTGATATCTTTCCGCCTTGCATGACTTCCCCATTATCCATTTTCTTTGCATTAAAAATACTCTCTGATTGTGATCTATTTATTCGTAATTATTTTTTCCTTTTCTTTATTTGGGTTATTTGTAAATATTGTTAATGGCTGGCGTCACCTTGATAATAATGCTTTTCCGATATAAATGCTTAATCATTATATTATGAAAAGAATACATGCATATTATATATATATATATATATATATATATATATATATATATATATATATATATATATATATGTTTCATTATCATTTTTTTAAACACAGATTTAACGTCATAAAATTACATCACGTGAACACGATCCACGTCACATAAACGTTAAACAAGCCGCACCATTAAATCATCACATCGCGTGAAAACGCTTTACGTTTATATAAACGCTGAAAAACTATTGGTTTTTAAGATCTCAACCATTTGACTCATCTGAGGATTGCATAACCATGAAACTTTAAGTTATGAGTCTAAATCATCCATAATACCATTACTATTGATTACATATATATATATATATATATACATATATATATATATATATATATATATATGATTGATTCATCTGGAGACAAAAAACATCAATATATATATATATATATATATATATATATATATATATATATATATATATATATGTATGTGTGTGTGTGTGTGTACTTATTCTATTTTGTCTCCTTTTATTTATTTCTGTGATCGAATCATCTGGAGATCACGGAGATGGAGGCGCGTGGGCTGGTGGTTAGAGTCGTGGAAAATAGACTCGTCGGTTCGAGTTCAATTCCTAGACGAAGCTGTTGGCATTTCACATAGCGCTAATACCCTATGATGTTAAGTAAACAAACAATTGTATCTAATTTTTGTATGGCTTTAGGCCGACAATTTTTGGAGGATATGTGCTTAATTGAAGTCATACCTAATTTTTGATAATGAAAGAATTTGGGCGGGCATATATGTTCAAATGTAAGGCTAAACGAATCGAGAAAATGTCAATCCCTGAATGTACATTTCGACCTATTAGGTCACATCAGCAAGGTTATAGACATGGGAGACTGCTCCGTGTGTGACTCGCAACCTCGACTGTCAAACTGATAGGTGAAGTCTCTAACCGTTACACTAACTTGCCATATATATATATATATTTATGTATGTACGTGTGTGTGTGTGTGTGTGCTCATTCTATTTTCACTGTTTTTATGTATTTCTGTGATTGATTCATCTGGAGACCACAAAACATCAATATATATATATATATATATATATATATATATATATATATATATATATATATATTTCTTAATTATAAATAAAAATAAGTTTCATGATTAGCTCTTGAACACTCTCTTTTACGAGAAACATTACAACTAATAACATTTCCATTATATTTTTTTTTACTCATATTTTTCACTACGATTACTGTGAGTGATGAAAAACCTCCAACAGTGTTGATATCTTTATTGAATGACACTAATTAAATAACACGGCAAACAAAACCAAATTACACACAGCAAAACGGATTAGATCGTCGAGACAGACGCCAGGCAAAAATGCAAAAGAGAGAAGGAGAAATGAGAGACGATGGAGCACTGTTTAAGAAAACCTAATGTTTATCAAAGCCAATTAATACGCCTAACGTTGCTTTGCGGTAATGAATTATTCAGGATGATAGACACCTAAATACAATATATTTTCTTACATGAAGCTGATGTCTAAAGGAAATTTATTTTAATCTAATTTCCTTACTTTGTCTTTTACGTTTTTTAAGATATAAATTTCACAGTCTAAGGAATCTTGGCAGCTTCACGTAACAAAGATTTCGGTCACTGCTCTGATATTAATCTTAGAGTAGAAGGACCTGTGGATATAACACATTATGTAATTTGATTATTACAAAGTTTTGCTACGTTTAATTAAGAGCTATTCAATAATAGCTCAATATATTTAAAAAAAGAACTATGATAATTTAATTGTAACAAGTATAATAATCTAGCCGGACCTGTGGATATACCACAGTATGATAATGTAATTATTACAACGTTTGATATGTTTACTTAAGAAATATTGCATAATAGTTCACTATGTAACAAGTATGATAGTCTAGCCGAACCTGTGGATATAACACATTATGTAATTTAATTATTACAAAGTTTGGTACGTTTAATTAAGAGCTATTGTATAATAGCTCAATATATAAAAAAGTATGATAATTTAATTGTTTACTGTGTAACAAATATAGTAATCTAGCCGGTCATGTGGATATACCACAGTAAGATAATGGAATTATTACGTTTGATATGTTTACTTAAAAGCCTCTGTATAATAGTTCACTATGTAACAAGTATGATAGTCTAGCCGGACCTGTGGATATACCACATTATGTAATTTATTTATTACGAAGTTTGCTATGTTTAATTAAGAGCTATTGTACAATAGCTCAATATATAAAAATGTACGATAATTTAATTGTTCACTGTGTAACAAGTATAATAATATAGCCGGACCTGTGGATATACCAGCGTATGATAATGTAATTATTACGTTTGATATGTTTATTTAAGAGTTACTGTATAATACTTCACTATGTAACAAGTATGATAGTCTAGCCGGACCTGTGGATATACCATATTATGTAATTTAATTATTACACAGTTTGCTATGTTCAATTAAGAGCTATTGTATAAATAAAATATATAAAAACGTACGAAGATTTAATTGTTCACTGTGTAACAAGTATAATAATCCAGCCGGACCTGTGGATATACCAGCGTATGATAATGTAATTATTACGTTTGATATGTGTATTTAAGAGCTACTGTATAATAGTTCATTATGTAACAAGTATGATAGTCTTGTAAGACATCTGGATATACCACAGTATGATAATTTAATTAATACAACTTTTGATATGTTTACTTAAGAGATATTGCATATTAGTTTCCGACGTAATAAGTTTAATAGTCTAACAGGACCTGTGGATATATCATAGTATAATAATTTAATTATTGTAACCTTTAAAATGTTTACTTAAGAGCTTTTGCATAATACTTCACTGTGTAACAAATATAATACTCTAGCAGGACCTGTGGATATACCACATTATGTAATTTAATTATTACAACGTTTCATATATTTCATTAAGAGCTATAATGTAATAGTTCACTATGTAACAAGCAAGGCCCGTGGACATACTACAGTATAGTGATTTAATTATTACAACCTTTGGACTGGTTACATAAGAATCATTGCATAATATCCCACTATGTAACAAGTATAATAATCTATCAGGAATTGTAGATATACTGCTGTATGATAATTTAATTATAACAACGTTTGATATGTTTATTTAAGAGATATTGCAAAATAGTTCACTATGTAAGACGTATAATAACCTAGCAGGACCTGTAGATATACCACAGTATGATGATTTAATTAATACAACATTTGATATGTTTAGTTAAGAGCTTTTATAAAATAGTTCACTATATAACAATAATAATAATCTAGCAGGATCTGTAGATATATCACAGTATGATAATTTAATTGCTACAACGTTTGATGTGTTTAAGAGCTATTGCTTAATAGTTCACTTTGTAACAAGTACAATAATCTGTGGATATACCACAGCATGATACTTAAATTATTACAACATTTGAGATGTTTACTTAAGAGCTATTACTTAATAAGTAACTATGAACCAAGTATACTAATCTAGCAGGGCGTGTTCATATACAACAGAATGAAAATTTAAATAATACAACGTTTGATATGTTTAATTAAGAGCTATTGTATAATAGTTCACTGTGTAACAAGTATAATAATCTAGCAGGACCTGTGGATATACCCCAGCAAGATAATTTAATTATCAAAACGTTTATTCTACTTTTCAACATCAATTGAAACAGATTAACGTTATTGTTTTCGCGTTTTTACCCCCTCTCTCTATCTTTCTCCTACTTTCTTTCTTTCTTTTTTATAATATTTTTTGTGTAGCAATGCCCACGGCCAACAACTGTAAGAGTGCAGTTGGTGTATTTTACAGCCCCAGTCGACTGGTTTTTCCGACTGCATTCTTCTTATACAAAACCCTAATCCTCTTATCTTACGTGCTAGAAGGCGGTGCTTGAGGGTCTTATTGTCCTGATTATACATTGTAAATCATTTAATTTAAAAATGCATATTAAATAGTTTATCATAAAAATGCATTGTAAATGATTTACTATAAAAATGCATATTAAATAGTTTATTATAAAAATGCATTGTAAATCATTTACTATAAAATGCATATTAAATAGTTTATTATAAAAATGCATTGTAAATGATTTACTATAAAAATGCATTGCAATAGATTTACTATAAAAATTCAATAAAAATGATTTACTATGAGAATGCATTGTAAATGATTAACTATGAAAATGCATTGTGAATGATTAACTATGAAAATGCATTGAAAATTATTTACTATAATGTATTTAATGTTGAAGGCTCCGGATTAGGGCAAAAAGGTTACCGGGTTCGACAAGAAAACACTGAAAAAAGCCAGTTGTGTATGTAACAATACAGACAAGGACAACAGTCCGAAAAATCTAAATGATACAAATAATATTAGTTCTGACTGCTGAAGTCACGCAGATGTATAATGAAAGCTTTTTTTTTTAGAAATTGCTGAACATTTTCAGAAAAAAAAAAAAAAAAACACCGAATTTTCTATCCGGAACTTCCGCTTTCATATTACATCAAAAATCTAATAGGACTTCCTGAAACATTTCCTGACTTTCAATATAACATTATAGATAATAATGGAACCGTTGCAGAATCTTCTGAAAATGTCCATTAAGAAACGTTCAAATAAATATGTAAGGAACTTATAGCGTCAACTAGAGTGTCAGATGACTGAAATAATAAAAAAAACTCGATAAAGGGCTTAATGGAATATTAAGGGAAAACATTACTTAAATTTTAAAGGAAACATTAAAATAGAAGAAATAAGAAAAATCACAAAGCAACTATCAAAAGAAAAAAGATTTTTAAAAGACTTTACACAAGATGCGTCAAAAAAGCATCGATATTTTTTTCATTTTTTGACACACCTTTTATTCTGAAAAAAAAATAACGTTCCATTCATTCTTCATTTCTATCTTGGTAAATACAACTTTAAACTTGGTACGTTTTATACACACCTTGTATTCTAAAAAGAAAAATAACGTTCCATTCATTCTTCATTCTATCTTGGTAAATACAACTTTAAACTTGGTACTTCTTATACATACCTTGTATTCTGAAAGAAAAAAATAACGTTCCATTCATTCTTCATTTCTATCTTGGTAAATACAGTTTTAAACTTGGTACTTTTTTGACTCACCTTATATTCTGAAAAAACTAGAATTGAACGTTATTTTTCAGAATACAAGGTGTGTCAAAAAGTAGAAAAAATCTCGATACTTTTGTGACACCTTGTATATACACCAATACCTCCACGCGAGTAGGATGAGACACATGGTCTTATTGTCCTCATTATGAAATTAAACTAAATCTAGTGATGAAGTAAGAATTCTGAAACTCGGTAATTGTGGAATACTTCTTCATTGCCTTTGATAACAGGTCACAGTCTGAGTGGTAGTACATGTTCGGGTCTCCTCTATTGGTTGAATATATTAAATAATCAGTTTTATAGAATTAGTTAAAAAAACAAAAACAATTGAATATCCAACTAGAATGTGATAAATCGTTTTCTATTTGTTCATCACACATTTGCTATTCCGTTGCGTCTTATCTGTTTAGTCTGTATTTGGTATTTGCAAGTTTCCGTTTCATATGCTGACATAGTTCGATAGTAAATTAGCCAATGATTGGGAAGTTTTCGTGAAAAGTAATCGAATTGCTCAAGGGACAATTTATTTGATTATTTTCGGAAAATATTGCAACACCTTCCATTCAATCTTTCAGTTATATATTTATGAATGCAAATATATCGATTAACTTTATATCGACAAAAACTTGATCGAAGTAAAAACGGAAGGATACAAACTATTTGTATTAATAATTATCGGCTTTGCTTTAATAATATTATTTATTGTTTAATCTGACGA
>CM042155.1:12703360-12733360 GCA_023376005.1 Doryteuthis pealeii
TACCAACTGACTCTAATAACTTCCGTTATATCGACATCCTATTTATATACCCACGTATACAAATAATAGGTCGTTTAAATAAAATTGAACCAACTATTAACTTCACACACGAATTAGAATATAAAACACTAGATGTACTATTAATAAATAACAACATTCCCTTAGAATTTAAGTCCACCACAAACCCCAAAATAAAAATCTATAATGTAGGGATAAAAACTGTAACAAACTCCTCAAAAATAAAAATGAATATATTCACTTCTACTCAAATCACAACACCAAAATTAATAGTGGTTTAGGTATAGGTTTTTATTTAAGAGTCTTTAGAATCTGTACCAAGAAATTTCTAAATGAAGAATTTGAATATATTGATGAATCTTTCACACAGTTAGAATACCCTCAACTTTTCATCCAACGTGCCAAAAAGAAAGCCATCAAAATTCATAACCGTAAACACCTCCCCATCAATCCAATAAACAATACTCCTACTAATAACTTTGTAAATAGATACATCATCCCACCCAACAACTCAGCTACAAACATTATTGAAAAAAAAACCTAAATAATTTAGGGATAAAAACTGTAACAAACTCCTCAAAAACAATTAAAAAAATTATTAATGATTAAAAAAAAATAACACTCATACGAGATCTGATGCTGGTGGATACACCATCCAATGTTTGGATTGTAACAAACAATATATCGGAGAGACGTCCAAACACATCGACCAACGAATCCGAGAAAAATAAGAGAGATATTAGAAATGGTCAACTGAACAACGCACTTACAAAACATATTTTAGAAACAAAAACCATCAGTTTAATTTTAAAGAATCCAAAATGTTAGTTAGGATCCACAACAGAAAAGAAAAAAAATCGTAGAATCTAGCACCATCTCAATTTTCAATACGATTAAACAGGGACCCAGATTTTTCATTCTATCAACGTACATCTCCAAAATTATTCTCAAGAACTATAAAATTTCCTATATTTAATCAACATCTCACTTAGTTTTCTATACATTTATTTTTCCTTTAATTACAACTAAGTTATTACTAATAATTTTCAAACACACACCCATCAGGTAATACGATATTTCCTTTAAACTTTCAACACACAATAAATCATTGTACTTTACTAATTAAACCGATCATTTTAACAATAATAATAATAATAATAATAATAATAATAATAATATATAAATTTCCCAAAAAAATTCGCACCAAACACTCTCCCTCCCTCCCCAATCATTATTGGAAAGAAAAAAAAACCTAAATAATGTAGGGATAAAAACTGTAACAAACTCCTCAAAAACAATTTTTTAAATTATTAATGATTAAAAAAAAATAACACTCATACGAGATCTGATGCTGGTGGATACACCATCCAATGTTTGGATTGTAACAAACAATATATCGGAGAGACGTCCAAACACATCGACCAACGAATCCGGGAAAAATAAGAGAGATATTAGAAATGGTCAACTGAACAACGCACTTACAAAACATATTTTAGAAACAAACCATCAGTTTACTTTTAAAGAATCCAAAATGTTAGTTAGGATACACAACAGAAAAGAAAAAAAATCGTAGAATCTAGCACCATCTCAATTTTCAATACGATTAAACAGAGACCCGTTTTTTTTTATTTTATCAACGTACATCTCCAAAATTATTCTCAAGAACTATAAAATTCCCTATATTTAATCAACATCTCATTTAGTTTTCTATACATTTATTTTTCCTTTAATTACAACTAAGTTATTACTAATAATTTTCAAACACACCCCCATCAGGTAATACGATATTTCCTTTAAACTTTCAACACACAATAAATCATTGTACTTTACTAATTAAACCAATCATTTTAACAATAATAATAATATATACATTTCCCAATAAAATCCCCCCTCACACTCCCTCCCTCTCCAATCATTTTCAATACTACTATAAATATCATCATAGCAACTACAATACTAATCACCTAATAAATTTAATATTATATCACACACACTCACTTTTCCACGAGATAGTTCTTATAAAAATCTCACCACTTATGTATTATACATACACATGTACGTATATGCACATGTATATATATATATATATATATATGTGTGTGTGTGTGTGTGCGTGTTTATATATATGTATTTAAGTATATGTATGTATGTATATAAATATGTAAATTAAATAAATAATAAATATACAATTACAATAATAAAAAATAAATAATAATTACAACTTTAACTAATAAATTTTACACACACACATACACGCATTTTCTCGTCACTTACTTGAAATAAAAACAAATAAATAAATAAGCAAATAAATAAACATACACACACGCACGCGCACACACACACACAACGTAGTGATTGTTCGATGTCATCTTTCAAAACATACACACACTCGCGCGTGCGCGCACACACACACACACACACGCACACACACAACGTTTTGAGGCAAATATAAGATTTTCAGGGAGATATCATTAATAGATAAGATTTATTATTATATGTATTAATTATTGAATTTGACTATAAATTAAATACTCATTGATAAACTACCTGAGGTAATTGGGACGTAGGTATTGACGTAGTTTCGGTTACAGACTGGCAGATACCGAATCTACAATATAATAAAGATGTCTAAAAGATTGTAAGCAATTATTAGAAACGAGGAAGGACGAGAGAGTGAGAGAAAGAAAGAGAGAGAGAGTGTGTGTGTGTGTGTGTGTGAGAAAGAAAGAGAGAGAGAGAGAGAGAGAGAGAGAGAGAGAGAGAGAGAGAGAGAGAGTCTTGAATCCCTAAAAGGAAACCATAAGATAATTAAAATTGTAAGTCACCTTGCCAAAATGAAATCGTTTCCTGCTGGGTTAACAGTTTCCCGACTGTTTAACCTCAATTAACCTCAATTACAGATTAATCAAAAATTCCTTTATGGATGAACGATACGAAAAACAAAGCTGATCCAGAAAGATCGCCTAAAGGACTCCCCACATTGATTAGTTACTGACTGATAGCATAGCTGTCAGTCATTCACAAATCCATTATGGTCCATGTAAAAGAAAAATACTAGGGTTAGTCAAAAAGTAATGCCATTTACTTTTTCTCTGAATTTTAAAGATGAGGCTTGATGATTCGTATTATCTGCATTATCTCCAATTGGACACATGGCCTAATGGATAAAAGGAGTTAGGTTAAGACAGTTCTAATTGACAGTTATCTCTGGACTGCAGGTTCACTCCTGGTAAAGGGCAGTAGTAAACTAGAATAATCATTAACACAGCTTAACGCCTCTACCCCAGCTATGGTTAGCGGATTGAGAACAGGATACTCCCGTGGACAGAATAATGGCTTAGGTTCAAAGTTCCGTGATGGCTCCCAATTACGACAAGAAGTTTTCCCGATTACGACAAGGAGGTTCCCGAGTTCGAAAAGAAGGTTCTCGAGTCCGAGAAGGTCCCCGAGTCTGACAAGAAATAGCTGAAGAAGGCCGGGGGTATATCGGCCGAAAAGCTGTACTGATAATAATGAAGATGAGGACAATAGTCCGAATAATGCAGATAATGATATTTACTTTATTTCATGTGAAGTTTTTTGAAAGCAATTCCGAAGATTCTAACATTATTACAGAGAGAGAGAGACAGAGACAGAGAGAGAGAGAGAGAGAGAGAGAGAGAAGAGAGAGAGAGAGAGAGAGAGAGAGAGAGAGAGAGTTAAACTGTTTCTTGTCACGTCCAAATAGTGCAGGTGTTTAATGTGGAATAATCTTGAGATTGGCTTTTCTTAGAAAACGATATGGTAAAATATGCAGAAAGAAAGAAAGCGGAGAAAAAAATAGTTAAGACAATATACGAATAATGAGAAAAAAAAGAAAGAAGCAAAAGATAAAAATAAATAAAAAGAGACTTTATAACGTGTTAAATAACGGAAAGTGAAGAAATAGGAGAGTAAGGAGCTGAAAATGAAGATTTAAAAAGAAAGGGAAATTTAGAAAAAGAGGAAAGACGTAAATACGAGGTTGAGTTAAAAAGTTATGTCATTTTCTTTACTTCATGTGAATTCTTAAAAAAATTAAGGCTTACATTGAGACCGTAACGAGGCTCAGAGCAAGAATCCGACGAGTAAGATCCAACTTGATAATCGACAACATCCTCCTTCTGCATGACAATGCCCGGTCACACACAAGCATCAGGACAAGGGAGACAATCGCCTCATTCGGATGGACAACGTTACCGGATTCTTCATACTCACCAGATTTAGCGCCTTCAGACTATTACTCTTCAGTCTCATTAAATAGTGTTTGAGAGGTAAACATTATTCCAGTGAGGAGGAAGTGAAATCTGTAGTGAAGAAGTGGCTCAAAGAACAGTCAACAGAATTTTACGGGGCAGACATGCATGCTCTCATTCGAAGATGGAACATTGCTATTGAGAGAAAGGACTGTCCTCCAACCCCCAAAAGAATCTCTCGGCCATTTCGAGTTTAGGCTTTAACTGGGTCTGGTTGCTTCTACTAGACAGGGGGATATCCCATTGCCACGGTCGACTATGACTCAGCCAATAAAGCCTAAGTCATAAAACTACCTCCTGCCTGTGTCTCTTTCTTTTCGTTCCTTAAATTACTTCTTTTCTGCGCAACCAGTATATGAGATGGGGTAAAAATAAAACCCAAAGAACACGCAATTAGAATATCCAAAATTAGGACGGTGAGGTTAGTAATATCATGCACAGACTGCAGAAAAGCGTAAGGCCAGTTCACATAATATTTTGATGTTTATAAATGTTTAATGTATCCGAGCAATTAATGACCTCCGTCACCAAAACGAGGGAAACCATTAACTGAAAAGGATAAGAATCCTGTTACTTGGATTCCAGAAATTTTAATTAAAAACTTAAATTATGTTTTCGTGTTGTTTATCAATTAGATCTTTCTGACATGCGTATCTGCGTTCACATTTTGATTCCAGGCATATTGTGTAGATTTTTTATGAATTTAACAACCACGTGCTGTCAATGACTAAAATATTTTCCTTATATTTAAATAGCAAAGGTTATGTTTAAACTAGAAATAATAATAAAACTTGGATGTTTAATGAAAAATATTCCAATTCAAGAAAAATACATTTATTGCTTCATTGTTGAGCATTAAGATCCAAAGTGCATAAATTTTAAACTTTACTTCTCTCTCTCCCCCTCTCTCTTTCTCTCTCGAGCTTTTTTTTCTTCCCTCTCTCTCTCTCTCTCTCTCTCTCTCCAGTGTTTTCTTTTCTCTACATTTTTTCTCTCCCCTCTCTCTCCAGTGTTTTCTTCTCTCTCTCTTTCCCCCTCTATCTCTCTCAAGTTTTTTTTTAATTTTCTCTTTCTTCAGTTTTTTTCTTCACTCTCTCTCTCCAGTTTTTTTTCTCTCTCTCTCTCTCTCTCTCTCTCTCTCTTCTCTCTCTCTCACACTAGTTTTTTTCTATTTTCTCTCTCTCTTCAGTTTTTTCTTCTATCTCTCTCTCTCTCCCCCAATTCTTTTCTTTTCTCTCTCTCTACATGTTTTCTTCTCCCCCCCTCTCTCTCTCTCTCTCTCTCTCTCTCTCTCTCTCTCTCTCTCTCTCCAGTTTTCTTTGACATTTTTTTATCCTTCTCTTTTGTTTGCTATAACAAATTCGCAGGAATATTTTATAGTGCCGATTAGTTGTGATATTGTTATTTCTTGGAAAAATTAAATTGCTCGATTGTTTACATTTTTGCATTCATTTCTAATTTGAAAGGTTAAACGTATCGGTTTTGTTTTAATTAAAATGTTAATTTTTTCTTCTTTTTTGTCCTTTGGCAAAAACTCTTTTTCCCGATTCTTCAACTAATTGGTAGTTGATATTATACAGCAAACTTCTTTTTTGTTCCTATTCAAAGATTTATACCTTTTATTCATTCATTATTTAAAGAAATTTCTGGCAGTGTAATTTCGGCTTTAACATCAGTTTATTTTGTGTAGAGGTTCGTAATGTTATTTCGACATTTATTTATTTATTTATTATAAATCAGATATTGTTTTAGACTTTGTATTGTAACTGATTGGAAGAGCAAAATAAAAGAAACCTTCTGAATAACAAAGAAATAATAAAGAAAAAAAGAAATGTTTTACTATTAAAAAGAAAAACAACAAGAAGAATTGGAAGTGGACAAAAGAGAAGAAATAGTTGCAAAAAAATGATTCTGCTTTTGTTATTGTATTTTTTTCTTTTTCAATTACTTTTAATAAGAGGAAATCCAGCCCGAATAAATATAAAGTAGAGAACGCTACAAAAATAAATCAAAACATTTATAGCTACTAAAACCTACTGTTTCCCAAAGAGAAAACCAAAATGTTTAAATAACTAATTCTTAATCGTTGATTCAAAGTCTACGATCATTAGACCT
The DNA here is from genome assembly GCA_023376005.1 of Doryteuthis pealeii. Classification (NCBI taxonomy): domain Eukaryota; kingdom Metazoa; phylum Mollusca; class Cephalopoda; order Myopsida; family Loliginidae; genus Doryteuthis; species Doryteuthis pealeii. Next base: position 12,709,768 of record CM042155.1, read on the forward strand.
ACATTGCATTTAAGTCTATTTACGTAGTTGGTTGCTTATTTTGGATTTACGGCATGTCAATCCCCGTTGGGTTATTTTATGCCGAAAACGTTTTTGTTTTATTCATTCTTTATAGATACTAAATTTGTTTTAAACATCTTTTCTATTTAAACCAGAGATTGAAGCCTAATTGGTACTACCATTCCAGGAAAAGGTATGAATCCAATTCTCCCCCCAGCTACAGGTAAATAGTAGGAAAGACTGGGTCTCTTTAACCTTGGTTAGGCAACCAGTCTAGGAGAAAGAAAACTCTGAATTCAAACCTGATCACTACTAGAATAGGCTCAGGGCTACTTAGTGATCTATTTCAATATAAACAAAAATAAGATTAATAACATAATAACACAACAGAAACTGCAAGACTTGCATTCAACAGGAAGTTCACAATATTTGCTGCGACACTGTGGACAGAAATAACCACCACTGCGGAAGTTTTGAGCTGCTTTGTCATCAAGATGACTAAAAAAAAAAAAAAAAATTAAGAAAAAAAAAATTTAAGAAAAAAAAAAAGAGTGTAGAAAATCTTTTTTTTCTTACATGTAAACAAAATCTGCACCCCCCCCCCGTCACCTTGCCCAAATAAGATTTCTTAATCCCTGAGTCAAACAAATGTTTTTCTCCCCCAACAAAAAAAAAACTAATGCTAGCATAAGACAATATACAGGATGGCCAGTCTTGTCACCTCTACCTGTTTTTTTTAAAGGTAAAATAATTATATAATTCAACCAGAAATTCAATCAAAATGAAAATACAAACACAATATAATATGCAAATATAAATTTCATCAAAACAAAAAATAATTAAAGTGAAAACTTCAATAATTTCTACCAATATATTGATACCGATTGATTTGATTAAAATTATTTCTACCAATTTATAAAAACAAACAAAAATATTCGCCAATATATTAATACACATGAAGTAAATAAAAGATCAAACCTCTATATATTAATACTCGTGTACCTTAATTTTACAAACGTTATCATCTTGCAACACCCTCTGGTTAAAAATGAGACCGTCTAAATCATCCAAGACGAAATACAAAAATGAATCCTACGTTGCATTTAAGTTTATTTACGTAGTTGGTTGGTTATTTTGGATTTACGGTATGTCAACCCTCGTTGGGTTATTTTATGCCGAAAACGTTTTTGTTTTATTCATTCTTGATAGATACTCAATTTGTTTTAAACACATTTTTCTATTTAATCCAGAGATTGAAGTGAAGCCTAATCGCTACTACCATTCCGGGTCAGAGTAGACCTGGGAGCAATGGTGATAAAGGGGTGCTCCACATTTACAGATCTTCTGAACCGGAACCTCATCATCAGATAGAATTTAACGTTATACTTAGGATATGAAGACCCACTTTTTAGCAAATATAAGATAAAAGAGTTGAGACCTGTCATAAGGGCAATAGGGTTGGGATAACCATGTAGGGGCTAGGGCTTCACATGATATTGACGTAGTAGTAAAGTTTGTAATTACGGTGAAGTGGCCTATTGTCAGTATCATCCGGACAGTGAGGGAGTCCATTCACATTGCTCTAGCGTTAGACTAGGCGATATTGGCGCTATATGATTTGAAAACATCCTCATTAAGGATTTGAACTCGTGTCGTCGGGTCCATTTCATTCGACGTTAAGCCATTACACAACTGAAAGAACAAAGATTTATAGCCCAAAGTAATGTCTCTCCAACCTTTCGGTTGATATGTCCAGCGGCCTTCTTCATATATTTCTTGTGGGACTCGTAAGCCTTCTCCAACTCGGGACCATTCATGTCATAATCATGTCATGTCGTAACAAGAAATACCTGAAGACCGGAAGTCAAATCAACCGAAACGTTGTGTAGATAAAAATATAGATGAGGACAATAATTCAAGTAATAAAAAATTAAGAATATAGCGATACCAGTTTCCATGTCACTGCTTTACTAAGTACTATCAAAGTTGGGAAAGAGGGAGTCCAACAGCCGACACGAAACCCGAGGCGACACCCAAGACCACGAGAAAAGGACCCCAAAGAGATCTCAACAACACCAGCGAGTGGATTAGAAACTTAGAAGACAATAGAAGAAAGTACTAAGTTTAATATTCGCCGAATCTCGATCAAATATAACTACCGTATTTGACGGCATATAGGACGCACTTGTTTTACAAAATATCGGCTCAAAAATTGCCCTGAGTCTTATACATCGTAAGTGAAGTTTGAGACCTCCCGTATTATTATTATTATTATTATTATTATTATTATTATTATTATTATTTACTCCTTTTGTGTTTTCACATCAGCGTCAGCTGATGGTCTTTTACTAGAGTCTGAGTGATGTTACGTTCCATCAAATGATAGAACTTTTGGAATATTCTGAGAGACTTGATGACGCCGGGAGAGGGGGGAGTCACAGAACTTGACCTTAAAATTTCGCTTACTCATGGCCGTAACCGACCTAGCTAAGAAGAGGAAGGCACACGAAACGAACGACTGATACTACACCCGTTGCTTTACCCACGTACGCCAAATGTACCGATACAGGTGACGTCACGGGGTGGAAGGAAGGGAAAGCGATCCCGGTAGTCAGTTTCAACATTGTATACCAGAGGGCCGGTCAGTGAACATCTCGTGGGGGAGGGAAGACGAAGAATGTCTCCCGAGAAGAAAGTTATCACAATTGAAAATGCCAGATAAAGAACTAATATCCGAATAATCATTATCACGGAAAACAAATCACCCATAAAACAAAGATAAATGCAAAGTCCTTTCATTATGAACCTTTCTAAACTGATTTCGAAATTCAACCAAAATGACATTATAAACTCTAGCCTGTCGGCGTTCGTATTATGACTCCCAAAGATTTTAACCTTGAATTAAATGTTGTGTTTTAAAATAATACTGTGTTTTATTGTTCTTTGTCAAATTTCCTGCATGTGCACCTTTCATTTTCTTTGGTATCTCTGATGGAAAGCGCTGTATAGCGTTGAACGATAGGCGTATGTAACAGTGAGAGCAAGTCTCCTCAGGTCTCCAGGACTCTTCTGAGTATTCTGGTAGATTGCAGCAGTGCACTGTTCTGGATGGTATCAATCCTTCCTCTGATTTCCACACTTTCCAAACCCTTTTCCCATCCTTTTGAGACCATTCCAAGTGCACCAACTACAATTAGTATAACTTTGACCTTCATATTCCATAAATTTTGAGTTCTCTGGCAAGGTCCAGGTATTTGTCCATTTTTTCATTTTCCTTTAGGTTCACCCTGTGATCTGCTGGAACTGCAAAATCCACCAGTTGACAAGTTATTTCTTTTTTGTCAATCAGCACTAGGTCTGGTCTTCTTGCTGGGATATGGTGCTCCGTTTGTCTTGTGTATGCTCATTGCTTGCCTGTACTGCCAAAATTGCTTTTATACAACTATGTTTATGCTTGTGTAATGCACAGCTAGACTGTTTTCAACAATATATGCTTAAATACAATAAATATAGATTTTTCTAAATCTGTCCCGCTGAAATGGGGCTGCGTCTTATATGGCCTTGCGTCTTATTTGCCGTCAAAATAACAAATCTTCAGCCATTTACCCATGAATTCAATCGCATTTTCGCTCAATAAGTATAGTGGCATTTATGCTGCATGGAGCGCCCTTGAGTGCGTGGTAAAGATTTGGGCTCCGAAAACACCTTTGAATTCAGGGGTAATCGTCTGAAGATTACTTATTATGAGGAATTTAAACAAAACATCTGAATAGAGTCCGAAGTTACTGTGGCCTGAACGTTGTGTTTATTCATACTAAAGATATGCTCAACAGTTAGAAATATAAAAATTACTCCTATCAAGTTTCATCAGATTCTTGTTTTATTTGTTTGTTTTTTATAAAAATAGTAGAACTAATTTTCATTAATTTCATGTGAATTAATAAACTAATAGAAATAATTTGTATGTTAGATTTTTTATTAATAGTTCAATTTTATATGAACTACCTTGATTTATTTTACTATTTCTCTGGTTAATTGTTATTCACTGTATTATCAGAAAAAAACATTTCTATATGTCAGTGGATTGATTGTGAATTCGTGTTTGGTTTAAGCGTATTTCTCTCATTCTAGAATGTAGGATTTATTTTGCCTTTGATCTCCATGGTGTTTTATTAATTGGATTTACGTAATGTGTTTATTGGAGCAACTGTCGAGTGTTGTACTACTTAACGAAGTTAATTGCTGTTGCTTGCAATGTAATATTTATTTATATCTAATTTTCTGCGTTTGTTTAATTTTGTACACACACACACACACACACACACACACACATATATATATATATATATATATATATATATATTATATTATATAAATTATTTGAAGGCAATTACAATGCGTATAAAAAATTAAAACAAAAAGATGTTATTTTTGTCTTATCGATTTCAAAGTAGAAACTTCATCTTCAGAGGGGGAATATCAGAATTTCTGATAATAACCTCTGAAGATGAAGATTCTACTTTGAAATCGATAATACAAAAATACATCTTTTTTGTTTTTTTTTTACGCATTGTAATTGCCTTCAAATCAATAATATATTATAACATACTCAACAATGCTTCAAGCAAATTACCAATTACTTTTATATATATATATAATATATATATTATATATATATATATATATAATATGTGTGTGTGTGTGTGTGTGTGTGTGTAGGAAGCGCGTGGTGTAATGGTTAAAGTCTTTGGAAATGGACTCGTCGCCCCGAGTTAAAATCCTGGACGTGGTAACTGCATTTCCCTTAGAGCTAATACCATTGGGAAAGGTATGAATCCTACTCTCCCTCCAGCTATGGGTAAATAGTAGGGCAGACTGGGCTCTTTAATCTTGGTTAGGCAACCGCTCTACGAGAAGGAAAACTCTGAATTCAAACCTGTTAAACTCCGCTTAAGAAATTGACCTTGTGTCGCATCATCGTGCGGAGGCGTTGGTAATATATATATATATATAATATATATATATATATAGAGAGAGAGAGAGAGAGAGAGCGAGAGAGATAGAGATAGATAGAGAGAGAGAGAGAGAAAGAGAGAGAGATAGATAGATAGATAGATATTTGTTTGTATGTATTATTGTTGCATATATACATTGTCGGTCCCACACATATTTATATATACTTATTTGTATTATCATCGATATTCTTAGAGGACAATGCGAAATTAATTAGAAAATAACGCACACAAAATAATTAATAATAAACAATTACTTAACCACTTTTTCCAGGTGGCGCCACACAATATGTAATGACAAATAAGAACGTACATAAATCACTTTCATTCAACATCGCGTAGGCGAGAAACTAAAATATAGCAGGTGCCCTTGATATATTAGAAATAATGAGCACCACTTACTCATGAATATAAAACACTGGTAGAGCGTTCGGCTAGAGAACACAAGGTTCCTAGTTCGATACCGGTCCTCGCTAACTCAGCGTATGAGTAGCACAGGGATATGTGCGGTAAAGTAAGGAGCTGATGGTAAGTGTGGCGCTCCACCTCAGATGCTAAAACAATCTCCTTGGTCTAGCGCTATTGAAAAATGGGATAGACTCCCTCGCTGACTGGCTGATACCGACTTTAGGCCGCCCCGTCGACTTATATTATCAATATATATATATAAATATATATATATATATGTGTGTGAAGAAAAGGAAGTGAATCCGACGGTATGTAGTATATTAAGAAAGAATGAAAAAACACAGGTTTAAATGAGTTAAGTGGTGAGTTTATTGGCCGACGCTGCAGTGTTTCGATCTATTAATTAGATCGTCTTCAGGGCATTTGTTGGTATATGGAAGGTAATAAGAAATTGTGATCACAATTTTTATCAATTTTATATATATATATATATATATATATATATATTATATATATATATTATATATATTGATAACATAGTGTTCTATATATATGAGTAAATATTGTGGATAGAATATTTATACCTAAGTTTGGCTAGCGTGGACATAAAATCAATGGCGCTTGGTTACTGACAGTTTCTCGCCTTTTCTTGAGAATCACAGAGGCGGGGAACTCTTAGTAACCAAGGGTGATTAACCTCTGCAAGCTACCCTAACTTATACACACACACACACACACACACACATATATATATATATATATATATATATATATATATATATAATATACCAAACTTATGGGTAAATCCTCGCATTCACATTCCTCAAAGCTCCAGAACTGCAAACTCACCATCACATAGTTTAACGTCATACCAAAGGTATACATTTTTCTATCTATTTATCTATCATATATATATATATATATATATATATATATATATATATATATATTTCCTTTACTGCTACTCTGGCAAGAATCCAATAATATCATATAGCTGTCAGTGGGTTTTAGAATATATTGAGTGTATTTCTTTGCAAAGTTAGAAACCAACTATTATGGCATCATAGACAGTTAAACCACACCTTACCATCTTGATATCTTAACAAGATTATAAAACTAAACAATATTGGCATCTTAAACAGCAGAAAACGAACATGGGCTAGTTTAATTACTAAATTTAAGATTTGAAATCAGTTTCACATTGAAAATATACAAGATAAAAAAAATCAAAATATGCGCTTTTTTAAAATCATGTCTCTCTAACACGTAAATGTATTTCTGTTTTCATTACATTCTTTATTGAATATTTAAGTGTTAAAAAAATGATCTCAGGTGCTTTGGCATTGTCCCTTCCAGCTGGGAAAATTTGGCTCAAGACCGCCCTCGGTAGCGGCAGAATCTCCATAGAGGCCTGTACACGTAAGAATTCACCCTGATACAACATCATGAAGCTAAGAGGTCCATAAGAAAGCAACGACAACAAAGCATCGGGACATCATCATCTACAGGGACAACCTACAAATGCAAAATCTGTGGTCGAGAATGTTTCTCAAACATAGGACTTCATAGTCACAGGAGGCGCTTCAACTTCAGGGGCACACAAAAACTTTTATCATAGTCTTTCGAGACTGAATTGCCAATGATGATGATGATGATGATGATGATGAAGTGTTAAAAGAAATAAAGGCGGATCAAACACGAATTTAGTATGATGAATACATGAGATAAATATATAAGAAGATTTAATGATAAATTGGCTTATAGTAGCCATATACTGTCGCTTAAGATACTGCGTTATCTATATTTCATGTCTTAAGTATTCTTTTGTTTCTTTTGTTTCTTTTGTAAGCAAGTTATTTGTTACTATCTATACATATATAAAGGGCAGTTGTGTGTATATGTAAGTCCGGAGGAAACTTCGAAAATGAAACAATTAACGACAAAGTAAATATATATACACATTAAATATCACCAGGGTTTGGTCTTTGAGCAAAATAACACATTAAATATCACCAGGACTTGGTTTTCTATACATATATAAAGGGCAGTTGTGTGTATATGTATGTCCGGAGGAAACTTCGAAAATAAAACAATTAACTACAAAGTAAATATATATATACATTAAATATCACCAGTGCTTGGTCTTTGAGCAAAATAACACATTAAATATCAGCAGGACTTGGTTTTCTATTCATATATAAAGGGCAGTTGTGTATCTGTGTGTCCGGTGGAAACTTCGAAAATGAAACAATTAACGACAAAGTAAATATATATACACATTAAATATCACCAGGGTTTGGTCTTTGAGCAAAATAACACATTAAATATCAGCAGAACTTGGTTTTCTATACATATATAAAGGGCAGTTGTGTGTAGATGTGTGTCCGGAGGAAACTTCGAAAATAAAACAATTAACGACAAAGTAAATATATATACACATTAAATATCACCAGGGCTTGTTTTTTTAGCAAAAATAATAAACATTTGATTTATATTCGTGAAGAGAATTAAAAATATTATTTAAATTATAACAGCATGTTTTTTTTTTCATTTAATATCTTATTATAATGGAGATTGTGGGTTTTTCTGTCTGTAACCGAAACTATATTACAATTCCCTTTGTTATTTACACCACATTCTCCATGATTTAATTTTTTTATTTAAACCTCAATTATTAGTAAAATTGTTTTACATCATTAAGACTGTTAACAATATCTACATACTAATAACATGCAATTATATTTATATATTCAACGAAATAGCGGTTCACAGTGTGAATGGGAAGGCTAATTTGCATATTGATCTTAAAAATTTGATTTTAATGAATATATGCTTAGTATCATTGATTTCTAATTGTTTGGTTTTATCTTATTGAATATGAGCAAAAATCTCTTCAATAAATCTTAAAAGAAATCCCTTAACAAGAAGAAATAACTGTAATATTATTCTTTACTTCCTATTTTAACTAAACAGTTTAATTAGGAAAATTTACCAATGAAATACGGGAGTAAGGGAAAATGATGGAAGAGTTAGTTTCAAAGTTGTTCTATTTTTCAATCATACCCCCTCTGTTCAAAATCTTTTTATCTACATTCTTATTCGGTTTCATTAGCCTTTCTAATTTAATATGATATTTTATTATAAATTTAACTAAAATAATTGCACCCGGCGGAGGGTGCATATATTTGCTAGTATAATATAATATAACTAGTAGACATTCACATTTCTTTTCAGAGTAACTTTTCGGGTTTAACTTTAAAAAATACCCCTCTACCCAGGCGAGGCCGAGTAGCCGCTGCTATTCGTTCTTAGAGAGGAGTTTAATATGATAACAGATTTGACGATTACAGTTTTTAGAATCCGTGAAACCGTTGTAGGGGGTTAGTTTTTCTTTTGTTGTTTACAGAATCCAGTTGGTGATATTAGCCTGTAGTCTTCCTTTCGGCTTGTTTTCCCCATTTTCTCCCAAACTTGCATGTGTGTGTGTGTGTTGTGTGTGTGTGTGTGTGTGTGTGTGTGAATAAATACAAATTATATAAACTTTATTATATAAAGCTTATATAATTCGTATTCACACTAATACAGAAATTGTATAAGCTTTAACGGCAAGCCTCTTAAGCCAGTAAAACAATTCACGTACCTGGGTGGTAATATCTCCTCCAAAGAGAGCGATGTTAATACACGGATAGCAAAGGCATGGTCGGCCACAAATAGATTATCAGTCATATGGAGGTCTCCCTGACAAGATAAAGTGACAGTTCTTCCAGGCTGTGGTTGTGTCGGTACTGCTATATGGTTGCACCACCTGGACCCTAACAAAGCGTCTTGAGAATAAGATAGATGGGAGCTGCACAAGAATGCTGCGAGCGGTCTTGAACAATATATGGAAGCAGCACCCCACAAGGAAACAGCTGTACGGTGACCTGCCCCCCCATCTCACAAACTATCCGAGTGAGACGGACAAGACATGTAGGACACTGATTGAGAAACAAGGATGAACTCATAAGCGACGTTCTCCTGTGGAAGCCAACACATGGACATGCAAGTGTGGGGCGCCTAGCAACGACCTACATTGACCAGCTATGTGAGGATGCTGGATGCTCCATAGAGGAGTTCCCAGGTGCAATGAATGATAGGGAAGGTTGGCGAAAGATTGTCATGGATACCCGTGCTGTATGCGCGACATGATGATGATGATGATGATATCTTGAAATATCTTTAGTATCTTTATTTTTTTAGAACAAAGTTCATCAGCATCAAAGTATGTCAAAAATCCAGATCATCTCTATTAATCAATACCCCTTCATAACTAGCTTAAGAGACGCCCTATCGGGGACTTTTAAGTGAGCCCATTTTTTTTTGGGGGGGGGGGTGTACGGAATTTTATTAATGCTTTAAACAGACCTCGTAAAAGATTATTTTTTTTTAATACAATAGAAGGAGGGTAAAGGGAAAATAAAAACGAGTTGCTAGCTTACATGTTTCGTTCCTCGCTCAACAGAGCTAAATATCGAGGAAAATAGAATAACCAGTAAATGGGACGAGTAAAAAACTTAAAAAATAACAAGTAGAAAAGAACAATTTCTTTTCTATACCTCAAACAAGGGGGGGGGATCTAAAGATTGATAATATTCAAACCAAGTAAGCCCTCTCTTTGTTTACAAAGAGCAGGCTTACTGGTAAGAATATACAATGTCTCCAAAATTTTGAGGTGATAAAAAGAGTGTGACTTGCTCTCAACTGAGAACCAGTCAACACTGAATGAGTTGGCACAATTGGAGTTACTTATGAGATGCTCGCCTATAGAGGAACCATAAGTATTCCTCAGTACATCGTTCGGACCGACGATTCCATTTCTGATCTTACTGGGGACGTGTTGCTTAATGCGGGCATCCAATATATATATATATATATATATATATATATATATATATATATATATATGAGCCCAAAAATGACACTTCATGCATTGAGTACATATCAATTTTCTTTTTACAAAAAATTATTCACAAAAACTCTTTAAAAAATTGCCAAAAACAATCTCCGTAAATATATCTTGGGAATACGCTATTTCAGGATTGCGGGTCCGGATTTGGCCGGGAATGTTTTTAATTTGTTCATGGAATCAGCCTGATTCCAGAATGTATAATATACTGGGATAATGCCTCTGTTACATATTATGTGGTGTTACGGGTTGTTGACAATAACATGCAGTTAGTTTGAAATAGGTTCGTTAGGGTTAAAAGCGTAGGAGGGTAGAATTCCGTTGAAATACACAAATAATTATAGTCATATTTCATTAGAAATAATAAAATCTTAATATCTTTTGTACATAGGACATTTTTTGTATAAAAGAAATAAACTGCATCCAATTTCCAAATTTAATTACATAATACCAATATAATATTTGGAACTAGTATGGAGTAGGTCCTCCATTTGCTAGTTTCAGTCTGTGTATTCGATTTTTCATGGATTTGATCAAGTTATCAACAGTTGTCTGATCCATATTTTGCTACTTCTTTAGCAATGTTTCTTTAACGGTGGCCACTGGCGTAATTTTGGTAACACACTGTTTCTGTCAAGGTGCTCCCAAATGTGCTGTATTGGATTTATGTCAGGACTTTGGGTTACGAATGTCAGAAACTTGACACCTTACGATTTCTTCCAGGCCTTATTACATAAACAAAATTGCTAGGATATCTAAAAAACTTATCATAACCCACTGTATATAACACATAGTGCCGGATTTTAAACAGATTTTTGACATGGGTTTTGAGGTAGATCTAACTCAGCTAGATTTTAAGTATATTCTTTCTCTCTTTCTCTTTCTCTTTCTCTTTCTCTATCTCTTTCCCTTTCTTTCGCTCTCTCTCTCTCTCTCCTCTTTCTTTCTTTCTTTCTTTCGCTTTGTCTTTCTCTATCTTTTTCATTCTCTCTCTTTCTCTCTGATTCTTTCTCGCTCTTTCTTTCTCTCTTTGTCTCTTTCTTTCTTTCACTCTCTTTGTCTTTCTCTCTCTTTCTCTCTCTCTCTCTCTTCCTCTTTCTCTCTCTCTCTCTTTCTCTATCTCTTTTGCTATCTCTCTCTCTCTTTCTCTTTCTTTCTTTCTTTCGCTCTCTTTGTCTTTCTCTATCTTTCTCTTTCTATAGCTCTTCTCTTTCGCTCTCTCTCTCTCCCTCTCTCTTCTTTCTTTCTTTCTTTCGCTCTCTTTGTCTCTCTATCTTTTCTTCTCTCTCTTTCGCTCTCTTTGTCTTTCTCCCTCTCTCTCTCTCTCTCTCTCGCTCTCTGTCTTACTCTTTCTCTATCCCTTTCTATCGTTCATTCGGGAGAGAGAGAGAGGAGAGAGAGAGAGAGAGAGAGAGATTGCATAATATGCATGAAAGTGCAGTTACAGAACATTAACGCCATAATATTTAATCTCAGATTCTAAAACTGCTCTGCTATTTTAGCATTGAGCTCCTTCAGATGCTAATACTTTTCACATTCATTTTCCATTATATATATATATATATATATATATATATATATATATATATATGATAAGTTAAACAAGGTTTGTTTAGAATGGCTTTTTGCCGATAATTTTAGAATAAGTGCTTAACTGGAGTCCTAATTTTGAAAAAATTAATTATAATTGTTTCCTAATTCATTATTAATTAATTAATTTCAAAATTAGGTCCGACTCCAAAGCACTTATTATTATATATATATATATATATATATATATATATATATATATATATATATATATATTATTCAGTACACGAACATGTGCATTTTAATAATCTGGGCCGTTCTTTTTCTTTTAGAAGAACATCTTTCATTCCCAGATATTCATAATATACCTATCAAATATAAATATCTAGTGAAAAATGAAAGTTAGAAACTTATAAACTTTTCCAAACGCAATTTTCTTTTCTCCATTTTCTTCCAAGAATCCAAATGTACGTCTGATGCAACTGCATTGAGTTTTTTCATGTGAATGTTTTGTTTATAATTTGTCAGAACCACAGCTTCCGTATTTTTCTTTGTTCTTTTTCACCTTGCATTGCCCTTTCTTTATTTTTGTTAGTGTTTTATTTTACTCTTTTTGTAGCAATCCTTGTTGAGTAACAATAGAACTAGCATGAATGTCTGGATGCATACTCGACAGGAAAGCTTATTCTTCAGTCGGCTGTTAATAACATGTGACGAGTTGTCAGCGAGGTTCTTTCCTTACTCTATCGCGTCTTGAGAGAATTCCAGTTATCAATAAAGAGCCAAGAAATAAAATAAAAAAAGCAAGCGAGAAAAAAAAAAAAAAAAACATTCAGTGGTCATTCTCCAACAAAATATGCAGAGAGGAAAATCACATTTAGAAAAATTCTTTCTTTTTTCTTTCCGTTTTTTTTTTCCGTTTTTTTTTTTTTTTTCAAAATATTATCGAACTTATTCTCTTTTCCATTTACCAATTTTCAATTCTTTCTTTCTTTATCTATTTCGCCATTCATGCCTTATTTACATACTCTTTATTGGTCACAGTTTAAATTAGTTTATTATTAGTAGTAGTATTACGTGACCTCTTACTACCTGCTCTAACATGGGTATGATCTCGTGTATGAGTGGCAGCAACTTTCTTCAAGAATAGAATAAGAATAAGAAATGTATTTATCATAGTAAGTACAAGTTATAAAGAATAAGTAAAAGAAAAACTTTATTTTTGTTAAACTACTATCGAAGGGAGGCCATGCCTAATAGTGTGAAGCTAAGCCCATGGACATGACCACCCTTGGACGCTCACAGGAAACGATACAAGACACACCAGACAACACAAACATATAGACATATATCATGAGACAAATTAGCCGTGTGAGAATCTAAACGCAAATCTGTTGTTTATAAGAAGCAATAAAATGCTTTTTCAAAAGTTTTTAAGGACAAAATAATTTACCGAAAAAAGGTTCACCTTTTCCTCCTTTTCTTCATGAAACAATACCGACTGTGTATTCTTGCGTATTTTAGCTGTTCGTTGGTTGGTTGGTTTGTTTTTACGGTATATCATTTAATGCCGAATCAATCATATCAGATTGCTTACAGTACCTGCTGTTACATAAATGGTCACCAATCTAATAATTGAACAGTATCGGAAAATTCCCTAGTGAATTAACTTCCCCTGCCGCTAGAGGGCGAATAGCCAACATCGTATGTTGGCGCCAAAACCAAATTTCTTCACTTATCGCATAGCAGTTACTGGAGGAGAGACGTAAAAATAAACCCTCTCATCACTTTGCCCAAAAACAGGGCTCACTTATCTACGGACCGTTGACCTGGAGGCATTTTTTCACAGCACACTTTCGAAGGCATTGTGTCCGCATACTACAAGGCTGTCACAATAGCACACTACAGAAGGCTGAGACCAAATAGTCTACTTGAAAAGGACCCATTCACCGTCATTTAAAGGAACCGTTACCCGGGTGAGAAGCTTCTAAAATAGCATCCCCCACCATTACTTATCACCAAACCGGTTACCGAGGAAGAAAGACAAACGTCCGAAGAAGCGTCCTATCAACATTCCAACTTCAACAACGAACTGTACCCAAACTCACAGATAAGTCTCGTAGCAAATACCAATAAAATTTGCAACAAGTTCTTGTATTATTTGTCAATACATGTATTAATTTCCATTGTGTGTTTCTTTGTCCGACAATTTGCCTACAACTACGGAGAAATAAGAGCTCCTTCAAACCCTGTACATACTCTTAACAGCCACATCGCAGCTAAACTTCGGTAATCTAGCGGGAACCGATTCATTCAATGCGACTTGGCCGGATTTACCTGTGTTGTTGTTTTGGTTGTTTGAATTACTTTTCTAAACACAACTTCATCGAATCTCGTTTCCAGGTTCTTTGCAACTGATCCAAGGGCTCCAACTACGATTGGTATCACTGTCACCATCGTATACCACGTCGTTTTCGCTACTCTTGATTTTCGCTTCTAAAACTTTCACTCTGTGATCCACTGTTCCTGCAAAAAACACTTAATCAGCCACACAGCAAATAAAATTATTGGTAGGAAAAGCGTCACGTGATCAAAATTATATGCTACCAGGCAAGAAGGAATACTTCAGAACGAGGAAGAATATTTAAAGAATTTTACAATATAAGTAAGTTTCTATGAATTTAACATTTTTGAAAAAACAAAGGATGTTTATAATTGCTGACAGAAATCTGTTTCGACCGTTTTAATAGATCGGTCATCATCAAGAGCAACATATGAGAGAAAGACGGGAAGAATAACCGTTAGAAGAACGGGTACAAACAAAACGCCACTACTCAATGCTGGAATTTCAAAAACGCGTGTTCTGTGTTAAAAAAAAATAAATTTATTTTTAAACATCAGAAGGATTGTAGTTCATAATAAAAACTCAAAAGAGTTTGATGTAAAATTATATAAAAGTGTATAATGAGTATCAAAATTGTGCATGATATATTCCAGGTATTAAAAAATAATTTACAAGTCCACAGCATAATGGAAGAAAGATGTAAAGTTTCAAAGAATTGTGGTGTTGATAAATCCGTAGTGTTGTAGACAAAAGCCTCTTTCTCTCATATGTTACTCTTGATGATAACCGATCTATTTAAACGGTCGAAGCAGATTTCTGTCAGCAATTATAAACATGGTTGTTTTTTTCAAAAATGTTAAATTCATACTGTCGGATTAACTTCCATTTATTTTCATGTAAGTGTATATGTAACTATATAAGTAATTGTATATAAGTGACTATATAAGTAAGTGTATATACATAAGTATATAAGTAAGTGTATATACGTATCTATATAAGTAAGTATATATAGGAAGCGTACAAGTAACTATATAAGTTTATAAAAGAACCTATATAAGTAAGTGTATATAAGTAACTATATAGGTATATAAAGTAAGCAAACAAGTAACTATCTAAGTGGATATAAGTAATTATATAAGTAAGTGTATATAAATAAGTATATAAGTAAGTGTATATAAGTAACTATATAAGTATATATTGTACGTATATAAGTAACTATATCGGTAAGTGTGTGTAAGTGAGTATATAAGTAAATGGATAAGTAAAAGTAATTATATATGTAAGTATATATAGTAATTATATAAGTAACTACATAGGAAGTATAAGTAAGGGTTAATCCTATAAGTCTAACATGATCCAAGGAACCACTCTTGACTGATAAATTATTTGTTTTTTGCCATTAAACTAACCCTAAACCCTCACCCTAACCCTAAACTCTAACCCTAACCCCGTCTTTTTTCCCTAGAAGATCAATAAATAAATAAATAATTTATCAGTCAGGAGTGGTTCCATTTGATCAGGTTAGACTTATAGGAAATAACCAGTAAGTGTATATAAAGAATTATATAAGTAAGTGTATATAAGCAATTATATATGTAAGTATATATAAGTATTTAAGTAACTATATAAATAAGTGTATATAAGTAACTATATAAGTAAGTATGTATATATATATATATATATATATATATATATATATATATATATATATGTGTGTGTGTGTGTATATATAGTTTTTTTCCGTAGTTAGGGTCTTTCCATGTGTGGTTTAACCAAGCTGATGCAGGTAGACCATAAGGAGAGCTCAATGTACCTAATACCAGTGAGTAAATATTTAGTAAATGTCTAAACTTGCTTCATTACAATAATTTATTTCAACCGTATTAATACGGCATATCATATTATGAAGATGCCGTATTAATACGGTAAATAAATTATAATAAGCAAGTTTAGAGTTTTTTCATTTACTAAATATATGTATATATATATATAATATATATATATAATATATAATATGTATATATATGTATATATATACATATATATATAACATTCATATATATATATATATATATATATATATATATATATATATATGTGTGTGTGTGTGTGTGTGTGGTGTAGTAAATATATAAGGCCCAACCTTCTTGTAATTACAGATGCACCTAACCAAGAAATGTTAAACAATTTACTCAACATCAAACTAAGTCATTTTACGGAGGATGAACTCGACGAAGTTCTAAAAACAATAAAATGTAAAAAAAAATCAGCTGCAGGCGTCAAGGAACTGGTAAGAATCCAATCTTTGGGTAAATAGGGTTTGTAATTGAAGCCTTTTGTAAAAAACGCCTGTATAATGTGAACGAATCGATAAGCCATTTCAATGGTGGCGTCCTCTGATATTTGCTGATGATACTATATAATTTACAGTTTTTTTTCACATGCTACTTGGAAAGTAGATATATATATATATATGCCCAGCATGGATTTCTTTGGGGGATTCGATATATATATATATATAATATATATATATATATATATATATTATATATATATATATATATATATATATATATATATAATGTTGTTCTGGTTCCAACGGGAGAAAATTCAATATTTTATTTTTAAAAAAGGAAGGTCCGCAAAATGTATTTTGTTCTCAGAAATTTTTTTAAATTCTTTTTGTTTTACATATGCAACACGTGTTTCAGATCTTCTGGTATCTTCTTCAGCTTTGATTGATAATATGAAAATGAATTTTATATGCATGTGTATATATATACATACACACGAGTATTTCACCTCCTCTTCCTGTTTTTGTGGGGTGGAATGGAATTTCATTTTAACATTAGTCTTTTAAACAGGTGTTTTTGTTTACTAATAAAGTCATTAGCTGAATTTTTATAGCTTTTTTTTATAACTTTTTTTTACTTTTATTACTTTTTTATTTGGGTTGTCTTGATAAAGTTCAGCAGATGTTCATTTATATATTATATATATATATATATATATATATATATAATGAGTCAAACGAACCTACTAAAAGTTTCGCTTAATGCTCTTCAGGGCTAAGATCTGAGTCAGATCTAAGCCCTGAAAAGCATTAAGCGAAACTTTTAGTAGGTTCGTAGATTTATCTTTATTATTTCCTCTACTTAGGTATTGTGCACTTTTTACTTATTAGCTTTAGCCTCCTGGCAGTTTTGTATGAATATAATATATATATATATATAAAATGTTGTTCTGGTTCCAACGGGAGAAAATTCAATATTTTATAAAAAAAAAAAAGGAAGGTCCGCAAAATGTATTTTGTTCTCAGAAATTTTTTTTAAATTCTTTTCATATGCAACACGTGTTTCAGATCTTCTGGTATCTTCTTCAGGCTTTGATTGATAATATGAAAATGAATTTTATATGCATGTGTATATATATACATACACACGAGTATTTCACCTCCTCTTCCTGTTTTTGTGGTGGTGGAATGGAATTTCATTTTAACATTAGTCTTTTAAACAGCTAATAAAGTCATTAGCTGAATCTTTATAGCTTTTTTATAACTTTTTTTTATTTATTACTTTTTATTGGGTTGTCTTGATAAAGTTCATCAGATGTTCATTTATATATATATATATATATATATATATATATATATGAGTCAAACGAACCTACTATAAAAGTTTCGCTTAATGCTCTTCAGGGCTAAGATCTGAGTCAGATCTTAGCCCTGAAGAGCATTAAGCAAAACTTTAGTAGGTTCGTCTGACTCATTAGATTTATATTTATTATTTGCGGTATTGAGTTTTTACTTATTAGCTTTAGTCTCCTGGCGGTTTGTATGAATATATTATCTTATATATATATATATATATATGCATATAAATTGTTTTTTCTTTTGGCTAAAATATTGTACCAATAGATTATTTTCTGTTGGTACTATTATCTTGGTTATTTCTTTTTTCAAAATTTTTGTTCTTCCCGGTTGATGTTTGGTAGTATATTTTTACAATCAAACTATTTGCTGGGTTTTTTCTCACCGCGAGAATTTACCAATAAGTTTTATATATATATAATAGATAGTGTGTAGACGTTATGGTGAGTTTGCAGTTCTGGAGCTTTGAGGAATGTGAAGACCCATTCATCAGCATTGCTCTTAGGTCCACTATGAAACAGAGTGGTAGTACCTGTTAGGGTCGCATCTAGGAGTTAAATAGAATAAAAATAGAAAAGAAATTGAGTACCCATCAAGAATGAATAAAACAAAACGTTTTTGAGAAAAAATAACACAATGAGGTAACATGCCGTAAAACTTAAAGAACCAACCAACGAATAACTAGGAATATAACGGAACGAAAGCGTAAGTTCTTCCAGGCCGTTGTCGTATCAGTACTGCTGTATGGCTGCACCACCTGGACCCTAACTAAGCGACTAGAGAATAAACTAGATGGGAGATGCACAAGAATGCTGCGGGTGATCCTGAACAAGACGTGGAAACAGCACCCTACGAGAAAACAGCTGTACGGCCACCTACCACATATCACCCAAACCATCCGAGTGAGACGGACAAGACACATAAGCGACGTCCTCCTGTGGAAGCCAGCCCATGGACAAGCCAGTGTGGGCCGACCAGCAAAGTCGTACATTGATCAGCTCTGTGCGGATGCAGGATGCTGCATAGAGGCCCTCCCGATAATGATGAGCGATAGTGACGGATGGAGAGATATTGTCATGGATATCCGTGCTGAAAGCGCGACATGATGATGATGATGAATTGTTCAAGAATTATCTTGATTTAAGTTTCATTCTCTCTCACTCTCACTCTCATTCTCACCCTCTCTCTCTCTCTCTCTCTCTCTCTCTCTCTCTCTCTCTCTCTCTTCTATTTTTCCATTACATTGAAACATATTATTTGCATCTGATTAGCGTTATCTCTTCCGCGCCCTTCCCTCGCTATTTTCCTCTCTTTCTCTCTCTCTCTATTTTCTTCTCCCTCTATTCTCTCTATCTCTCTCTGTCTTTCTTACTATATATTCTTTCTTTTTTCTTCCCGATAAATAGCATGTTCTTTTTATTCCCTTTCTTTTATATAAATCAAAATGGAATTTATCTGAAGTGACAATGCTTGTAATAAGAGTTCGACCAAATTGTAAATTGTACTTAGAGGAACTCGATCACAAGTTTCCATATAATGTTTTTTTTATGCACTCGAGAAAATAGCTATACGATGCTAATTAAAAGGTCGGGGTTGGTACCTAAATCTATTTGGTTAAATGTCATCAGGAAAGTAAATATTTCCTCTGTAGTTTAACAACATATTGAGGCAGGTGACTTAGTATAAAAAAACAATTAGGATCATGTGATTTAAAAGGTAACATACTTATTTCGTTGAATCCAACATATGCCTCCATGTCGTAGATCAGCTGAGGACTGGTAACTCGTAACGTAGAGTCGTAATTTGTTATTCTGTTTTTATTATTAGTATAATTATTTTACTATATTTCACACTTGGAAATATCATTGTCAAAGTAACATAATATGGTCATAGAAAAAACCCACTTATTATTTGTGCACCTTTTCTTTCGAACTGGTCTTAAAAAGAGGAAGTTGAAGGCAAAATCCATTGTTGACAAATCGATGCCCTGAAAAAAGGGGCCGATTTAACTCAGTCGGTAGATCATACCCTAGGAATCAGAAAGACCCTGGTTCGATTTCGACCTTCGACAACTCAGCGTATGAGTAGCACAGGGATCTGTGCGGTAAACGGATGCGCCTATAGTAGATGTGATGCTCCTCCTCATACATCTTATTATAATGAAGATTATGTTTTTGTCTGTCTGTAACCGAAACTATATCACGACTCAAGTCCAATTCTCTTAGGTATTTACGTCAAATCCTCCACGATTTTATTTTTATTTAAACCTCAATTATTAATAAAATTGTTTTTCATTATTAATACTGTTGACCAAAATATACATACTAATAGCATGCAATTGTATTTATATATACAACAAAATAGCGGTTTATACTGTAAACAGGAAGGCTAATTTGTATATTGATATTAAAAAAATGATTTTAATAAATATGTGCTTAGTATAATTGATTTCTAATTGTTTGGATTTATATTAATGAATATGAGCAAACATCTCTGGGATTAATCTTAAAGGAAATCCATTAAAAAGAAAAAAATAACTGTAATTTTATTCTTTCCTTCTTATTTTAACTAAATAGTTAAATTAGGAAAATTTAGCAATAAAAGTCAGGAGTGATTGAAGAGTAAGTTTCAGCTGTTCTATTTTTCGATTATACCACTCCACTGTTTCAAATTTTTTTTATCTTCATTCTTATTTAGTTTCATTAGCCTTTCTAATTTAATATAATATTTTATTACATGAAAACTTAAATACTTGCAACCAGAGGATGCGTATATTGGCTAGTTAAAATAATCTTCTTGGTCTAGCGCAAGTGAAAAGAGTTAGACTCCTTCGCTGTCTGGCTTATACCGAAAATAAGCCACGGGTTAGCTCAGTCGGTAGAGCGTTCAGTTAGAAACCGCAAGGTTCTTAGTTCGATAGCCCCCTCGCTAACTCAGTTATTCGTAGCACAGGATTATGTGCGGTAAAGTTAGGAGCTGATGGTAGGTGTAGCGCCCTACCTCAGACGCAAAAACAATCTCCTTGGTCTAGCGCTGATTAGCTGATATACCGACTTTAGCACAACCCGACGATTTACTTACTTACTTGTCACTTAGTAGCTAGCTATATAAGTGACTGAACTTTTTCAAAAATCACCAGTTCTCGTGTAAGAATATTGCACATATCGTGAGCGATATTGTGATTGGCCCTTTGTTTTACTTTGACGTTCATATAAATTTGGTAGAAATATATGCATCTGCTTCTTCGTCTGTGAAGGACTGACAACATAATAGTTGTCCCAATTTAGTATATTACTCATTGAAAATAATAAGCCTACTAGAATGACCTGTGGGTATACCACAGTATGACCATTTGATTATTGCAAAGTTTGATATGTTTACTTAAGAGCAATTGCAAATAGTCAATATCTAAAAGGTGTAATCATTTTACTTTAATTCTCTCTCACTGTTTTTTCCTCTTACTTTCCTTCTTTTTCCTCTTTTCATTTTGTTCGATTGAAACATTAACGTTATCGCTTCCGAGTGCTCATCCCCTCTTGCTATCTTTCCCCTAATCTCTTTCCTTTTTTCTTCTTTCACATTATATTTTTTCTGTGTAATCATGTTCTTTTTCTTCCCATTCGCACTTTATAATAAAACGGAATGGTGCATTACTTATCTGAGGTGACCACTGATAAGAAATAAGAATTCAGCTGGTAAGCAGCACTCGATAATCAGGATTTAATTTCTTACCTTTCATCATGTTTAACCAGAGTGTGTTCCAAGATGGTAACATTCGTCTACTTAAGGAACAAGAGTATTACTATATCGATTTTTTAAAGTTTTTCCATCGGACTGTGGTTTATTCTGTACGAAGAGCTTGTTGACTCTCTCTGTCTCTCTGTCTCTCTCTGTCTCTGTCTCTGTCTCTCTCTCTCTCTCTCTCTCTCTCAACTGCTTTCATCATCATTGACACTATTTTTTATTGTATGCATTTACCCAAACTCTAGTCAAGCAGCACGCGACATATTTAAACAGAGTTTGGCGGTGTTGGATTATTTTTGTATATAAGGTGTGCTGTAGTTCACAACTTAAATTTATAGATTCTTCATGGCCGCTTGGATTCAATAGGCTAATCAACACGCGCGAATACGTGGCTGGTTAACTATTTAAAGGCCTTCGTGAAAAGGCGTTCAGTTGCTCGTGCTTAACACAAACAAACAAGGATTCTGCTAAACACTGAGGAACACAAGGATCATATGATTCAAGATACACGGACCAACAAACAAGGATTCTGCTTAACACTGAAAAACACAAGGATCATAGGATTCAAGAAACACAGACCAACAAACAAGGATTCTGCTTAACACTGAAAAACACAAGGATCATAGGATTCAAGATACACGGACGAACAAACAAGGATTCTGCTTAACACTGAAAAACACAAGGATCATAGGATTCAAGATACACGGAACAACAAACAAGGATTCTGCTTAACACTGAAAACACAAGGATCATAGGATTCAAGATACACGGAACAACAACCAAGGATTCTGCTTAACACTGAGGAACACAAGGATCATAGGATTCAAGATACACGGAACAACAACCAAGGATTCTGCTTAACACTGAAAAACAACAATCATAGGATTCAAGATGTAGGGAAAAGGCAAAGCATTACAGGATACTACACAACACGGACCAAATGCCACAAGGGATCAACAATGTAAAGCGACCTCACCTGCAGCCAAAAATGACCACAATAATTTTAACAACAGAAGGGATAATAGGTGGATACATACCTTTCCCAAATGTATTATCACTATGTGAAATACAAACAGCCTCGTTCTTAATTTGAACTCCTGTCTCCGTGTTCCTTTCCTGAGACGATAACCACATCAATCGACTCCTACTATTTCTATTGTAATACAATTACAACTTGGTGGATATTGGGCGTAGTGCACAAATAATTGATTACAAGATAAGCTTATAACCAACCTACTACACACTTAGAGACTTATCGATTATATGTTTTCGCACGCCAGGTCCGCCAATTTACGCCAAGAAAAAAAAAGAGCCAAGCGTCAGTACCGCCATTTTAAATCAATTATTTCCTGCAATATAGAAATGCACGTTTTAGGTGGGAAGCAGTCAATAAATAAGCAAAGTACACGGAAGTGACTTAAATTAAAAATGTTTTTTGTTTTTTATGGTCTACAATTTTTTTTTGTTGGTAATATAAAACAAATTACTACAAAACATGAAACACGCGTGCATTGAGGTTTAAATAAATATTATATAAACATTGTTGAATTTTTTGTTAGTAGAGAAGAAGGAAAAGGAAGTAAGTTCTTCTAAAATGGTAACATCAATGAAAGTCAAAATTAGTTCCGGTTTTGCTAGTTCATCACACATGAAAAAAGTACTAGTTTGAACATTTACACTCGACTGACGTGAAAAAAAGATATTACATTAGATAATTTGTTTTACTTACTTAGACACGCTAATATACAACTATTCCATGCAATAATTTTCTGCACTCGAGATAATAGCTAGGATATAGGTTTTATTATATACATTAATAAAGATGAATATACAGTTGCCGTCAGAATTAATTACCCCTACTGAATAGTTATATATATATATATATATATATATATATATATATATATTTGGGAGAATATATGCTTAATTAAAGTCGTACCTAATTTTTGAAAATTAATTAA
>CM042155.1:12738360-12745860 GCA_023376005.1 Doryteuthis pealeii
TTGTTTTTCTCGGTTGTACTTTTCATTATGAATTTTATTAGCATTTTATATGTTTTATCCTTTATTAACTCATTTTATTTTTTCATTATTTTTCATAATACTTTTCAATATCTATTAATAATGGAGATTCGCTTCCGATTTTTGTCTGTAACAAACATTACGTCACTGCTTACGTCACATTACCCAAAATCGTCATAACATAGAATAAATACACTCAAAATTTGAACATGCAACATTAGACAGTCCTCATTGTTTTTTAAAAACAAGTTTTAATAAATACACGGCTGGTATTATATATCTATATATAGTTTTTTTTTATTTTAATACATATTTAAAGTTTACATTTCAAATTGTTTTATTTTTTAATCCTGTAATGAATTTGATAATTTTACTTACCTAGGGTACAAACTCGCTGACATTGAATTTTTTACTCCCACCCTCAGGCAATATGTTTCAAAAATCTATTTTTACATCGCCTGGATGGTGTTTATTATTTTGTACTAGTATCATTAATGTATATTAATGTATTATTACGTGGCGGGATCTTTACATTATCTCATGTGCACGGCACTATTAGGACTTATACATTAGTCACTGGCCTCTGGTCTGAGGACGTTTACAAGGCACGCTACCACACACGTAAACGTTTGGGCTTGTTTACAACCCATAGAATCTAGTAGCGGTCGTTTCTAGTCAGTCGACCCCAAAGAATCCTTCCTCCTTTCTTTCGTGTATATTCAGGAAGGGCCAGGCCGCGCGAGAGAGAGAGAGAGAGAGAGAGAGAGAGAGAGAGAGAGAGAGAGAGAGAGAGGGGGGGTCGGCTTCATTAATCTTTGGTAGTGTTTAAACTTCGTTCCGACGGCAAGTATAAATTATCAGGCTTCACAAATCTGCGACACCAATTCTGATTCACGACCCCAGGTAATACGGGCGTCGCCCGCCGCAACTGACACAGGTAAATTCCGTAGCCCAACTTCTAACTGAATCCAAGCTAAACTGTTATAAAGAGAATCCTAATATTTTCTAGAAAATTCCACCAGTTTCAATTTTGTTCCAGGTGTCATTTAAGGTCACCAGTTCGTCTGTCAAATCGATCAAAAGAACTCTTGGTGCCAAAAAGACTGAAGAAGTCTGTGACTTCCAGAAGTCATCTATTCAACAAGCCCAGAATTGTGGTTTATTGTTTTTTTTATGGCGATAATGAGAATCCCATTATTTTTTCTCGCCCTCACAGTATTAATTGAAAGGCCATGTATAGAATATTCTACAGACAATGTTTATCCGAGTTATTGCAAGATTTTTCCATAATTTTTATTTGAAACTTTTTTTTTTTACTCCCTAGATTTTTTATACTTCTGATGTTCCTGGTGGTGTTATCAATATATTAAATGGTAATCGTGATCACCTCACAAAGTATTGACCGAACACTAAGACGTGAACTCCATGTGGTACTTTGGATCAACTGAAGGTTCTAAATTTGTGGAATACACTTCAGCTGACAACTGCAAAAGAACCTTTGTGAATTATGGCCAAACAAGAGATTGGACTAAACTAGAAGAAGGACAAGGAGAAGAGTTTTTGTATCATGCAACACAATGCAAAAACATATGGCTTCCTATGGGAGATATTTTTGCAAACTAAATACTTCTTTTTTCTTTTTTTTTTTAATGATATTAGGCCTTTTCTTTAGTATTCTCAAAGTCAGAAATTTAATAAGAAAATACTTTTATTATAATTGGAGGCTTTTGTCTAAACAAAGTAGTGTATTTTTGTTTTCTGACATTACAACAATTTATTGTGGAGAAAAGGTTTAAGGTCAATTGTAAGTGATTTAATACTAGGGTGAGTCAAAAGTTTTGCAATATTTTGGTAACATGAAGCACTATTTAGCTGTTTCAAATCGGATTTGCCATTTTATTTCTTCGTGTTTTAATACGATTTTCCTTAACAAGCATATGTTTACACAAACTTCTCTGCCTCGGGATTGATGTGAAATAACAGGAATTTTTAAGCGGAGTAAAGCTGGTTTTAATTCAGTGATTTTATTCATATTGTTATCTAATCAAGTCTAAAGAACTCAGTCTTCGCGACTATTTACAAATAGCTGGGTTTAGAAAGACATTAGCACGAAGTGAAACACAAACAGCCTTGTCCAGGATTTGAACTCGAATCAGGTTCCATTTTTACGACGTTAACACTTATGATAATCGCAAACCCTTTTACTTCACAGATATCTGTATAAAAATATATTAAAGGCTAATGCTATAAAGATTTCTGATGTATAGTATTCCTAATGGTAGGTGTGGCGCTCAACCTCAGACGCTAAAAACAATCTCCTTGGTCTAGCCCTAATGAAAAGGGGATATACTGCTTCGTTGTCTGTCTGATACCGACATTAAGCCACGCCGACGAATTTTACTTTTATATAATTTTCGATAAATAAATCATGAAATCATTTAAGAGAGGCAGTGTTCACAATTATTCCTTTTTCTTTTTTTGTAGAAATTTATAATTGAATTACCTTTATTGTATCTATTATCTACGTTTTATATATGTACAAAACTTACATTAAATAATGCAATTTTTTCTACATATTTAGATAATCTTTGGTATTCATTTTATATACGTTTTACTCGCCAAAAAAGTTTTCATATTATAAATGCACTGTGTAAAACATTTTTGAAAAATTCTACAACTCAAAGAAAATCTCTATCAGAATTTAATTCTAATCGTTGTATCTTAGTACTGACACATAATTTATTGGCGAAATAACCATACATTAAAGTCTGGAGATCATTTCAATTTCAATTTCAATTTTTTTTCATCACTTGTGATGCAAAACGGTGTAATTAGAGTCTGTCCTTTTGCAAATCTCTGCCATCTTTATAAACCAGAATTATTGTGTTTGTCTTTTTTTCTCCTCTGGGAAATGAGACTGAATAATTGATTTTGGTGTCTGTTAAACAGGTGTCAAAAAAGTGGTCCTGCCAAAAAGTATTTCAATAGGAATTGTCGTTTTAATGTGTATCTGCCTTGAAAACAAGCGATGGCGTAGTGTCAACTTTTTAAATTAAAAAAAAAACTGCAACTGCGTGAGTGACTGAATAGATCAATTTTAATGGCAATCTCTGGTGCAGTGACTGAAAAAAAAAACAAATGATGTTAATAGTTTGCTGACAGAATCTGTTTCGACCGTTTTAATAGAGCGGTCTTCATCAAGAGCAACATATAAATGAAAGACGGAATAAATAACAGTTAGAATAGGAGGTACAAACGAACGCTAGTGTTCGATGCTGGAATTTAAAAATGTGTTTCTGTGTTAGAAATAAAATAAATTTTATTTTTTAAAATCAGAAGCATTATAGTTCATAATAAAACTCAAAAGAGTTTGATGAAAAAATATATAACATTTTTATAAAAATATAAATAAAAATATATAAAAATATATATATAATAAATAAAATATATAAATAAAAATATATAAAAGTTTGATGTAAAATATATAAAATTATTGATGAAGACCGCTCTATTAAAAACGGTCGAAACAGATTCTGTCAGCAAACTATTAACATCATTTGTTTTTTCAAAAAAATGTTAAATTCATACTGTCTAATTAACTTCCATTTACTTTCATACTGTCCTTTGAAAAAACAAAATATCTGGATTTTCACATCGCCGGACGCATATAATCTACAATACTACGGATTTGTCAACAATACAATTTTTTTGAAACTTTGCACCTTTCTTCAATTGTGCTGTGGACTTTTAACTTACTTTTTGTAGCTGGAATATATCATGAACATTTTTTATACTTATTATACACTTTTTTTTATATATTTTTACATCAAAATCTATATGTGTTGTTAATTTTGGAGAGACAATCTCCTAAGGCACATTTGAATTCATACACAACATTTGTCTCATTAAGACGAGTAGTTTTGGGGGATGAGTTGTTGCCGAGTTGATGAGATGTGACAAGATCTGTAGTTTTAAATTTTTTGTAATAAATGATCAAATTGACTTTTTTCTAAGTGTCGGTGGAAGAGACATTGTTACGTATTAAATTTTTAACGCATTTTCATCCAGTTTATAATTTTGGTGCATCTGATTACAATAATATATGTATAAAGCCATACCATAAACACATCGCTTGTGTATTTCCTTCTCATATATATATATATATATATATATATATATATATATATATATTATTATTATTATTATTATTATTTATATTTTTGCTTGAAGGCAATTATAAATGCATGTATCGCATAAAATTCGATAATTATAGAAAATAACCTTGACAAGTAAATCCCGCAAAGGATGGCTCGCTATGCAGAACACCGTACAGACTGTTTCGACTTTATTAAGTCTCTTCAGCGATGTATACTAACGACTCCCCTCCGACAGGAATCGAAACCGGGACTTCACAGGCATAGTCAGAGACCATATCCGTTCGGCCGCCGGTACATAGCGAACAATCCCTGCGAAATTAACCTTGTCAACGATACTATTACACGCCCCTGCCATAGTAGGCAAGTGGACGTTTATGATATCTTTAATCGGAAGTAGTGTCGGGGACTGAAACCCATCGTAGCGTTTTTTCACAATATGGGGACAGTGTACTAAGAAGTGTATAGGAACGGATAGGGAAGTTAAAAAGTGCTCGGACACGCCTGATACACGTAGTAGGAGCATGGCACCCGTCGAGCTCCACCACTGACAACATTCAGTAAACTCGAGAGGTGGTAATGGTTGGCTTGTTCTCAGCAAATTGTTCATGCTTCTGCCTTTCAAATCATCCATGATGTGCTCAGCTTCCATAACACATTGTTGGAAATAATTTTTGAATATTCCTCGTAGTAAGGTTTGATGCTTATTAAAGTTTCAAAGTAGGTTTTAAGTGCTAAGCGAATTCAACCGGACAGACGCTCAGATTCCGTTGAACGAATATTTGATGGCTTTTCTGAGAGTTGTTGCCTCATAGAAACTGATTAATATTTAAAGAATAAAATTTCAATATTTTTACAAACACACAAATAAAATAATCGTCGGAGGAAAGTGCATTCAACGCAACAATAAATACCATTTACACAACACCTACGCACAAAATTCAAAGACAAGAAGAAATGGAGGTGGGAAATTGAGAGAGAAATTAGGAGTGTTTAAGAGAGAGAGAGAGAGAGAGAGAGAGAGAGAGAGAGAGAGAGAGAGAGAGAGAGAGACCCATATTGGCACACACAAAAAAAGAGACACACGCGGAGAGAGGGAGACGCATATAGGCACACACAGAAAAAGAGACACACACACATTGAGAGAGAGAGAGAGAGAGAGAGAGAGAGAGAGAGAGACGCATATAGACACACACAGAAAGAGAGAGAGAGAGAGAGAGAGAGACGCATATACACACACAGAAAAAGAGAGAGAGAGAGAGAGAGAGAGAGAGACGCATATGTACACACACAGAAAAAGAGAGAGATAGATAGATAGAGAGAGAGAGAGAGAGAGTGTGAGAGAGAGAGAGAGAGAGAGAGACGCATATAGACACACACAGAAAAGAGAGAGAGAGAGAGAGACGCATATGTACACAACAGAAAAAGAGAGAGATAGATAGATAGAGAGAGAGAGAGAGTGTGAGAGAGAGAGAGAGACGCATATAGACACAGAGAAAAGACAGAGAGAGAGAGAGAGAGAGAGACACACACACACACACACACGCAGAAAGAGAGAGAGGGAGAGGGATATAGGCACACACAGAAAAAGAGACACACGCAGAGAGAATGATAGAGAGGAACGCAGAGAGAGAGAGAGAGAGAGAGAGAGAGAGAGCGAGCTGGGAATGTGTGTGTATGTGTGTGTGCGAGAGAGAGGGAGAGAGAGACAAGGACAGAGTGAGTGAGAATTGGGACAAGAATCCACAGAAAATCCTTTTTGTAGGTTATTACCGTGTACCATTATGATAATATATATATATAATATATATATATATATATATATATATATATATATATATATATATATATATATTCATGATGATAGATGACGTTGTATTGTTTGGGTGAAGTTAGACTAGAAGATAATACAACATTTATGTTATTTTCACGTTGAAATTAAAGATTCTTTTAAAATCTGTGAACTCCTACACGCTAAATTATTTTTGAGAAAAAACATTTCCCGATATAGCTAAACTAATAAAGAGAATATAGATTAACCTTTCGAAGGTAGAAACAAACTACTGAGGATCTTATATGAAAGTCATAAAGATATATTTAAAACGGAAGCGAAAGAGAGACATATCTCTTTCAAGACTTTTGATTATAGACGCCATTTACCAAAGCATTCAATTGATTATTTAATAATCATGGCATATGATTAATACTGCATAGATGACTAGAGCACCTGCTGACAACAGCGAGTCCTCAGCAATGTACATTTCATACGCCCAAAAAAAACTTTTAAGAGAATAAAATATGTGTCGTAACCTGTCGGAATTCATTTCAACACCCGCCGCTCATATATCAAAGACGGACCAAAAATTAAACGGCTCCATGAACCCACTTCCGGTACGAACGCGCGAGAAAAATAAAGTGTAATCAAATAGGGTGATGTTAGAGTGGAAGTTAATGTAACATTTATGTTATTTTCGCGTTGCAATATTGCCTTTAGGCACCCCTTTTTGATCTCGATTAAGAAAGACATGTTTTTCATTTTCACAATCAATATCCGCTTGTTTTAACAGATGATTTTTAGATTTTTTAAAATTTTATTATCTCGACGTTTCAGTCTATTTTCTTGAAATCTCTTTAATCTAGCGAAATATGTCTTACGCCATTCTTTTCGATTTGATGCTAGATTTTCCCAAGTACTCAGGTTAATATTGAGGCATTTCAAATTTTCATTCAAAAATCCCTGTATATATATATATATATATATATATATATATATATATAATCCAAAAGTCCAGAGAAGAAATCTTCCTTACGACACAAGAGTTTTATTTTAAAAAATCTGTTTGAGAGTTCAATGTCTGCTCTTAATGTTAGAGTCACAGAGCAAATATACTTCGCGTCTGATGAGACGGGAGAGTTAGACACTTTGTCTAAGCTTCTTGAAATAGACTATAATTCTAAATCTCTAAGTCTTTTGTTATTTTACTAAATATATATATATTTTTTAAATGTTTTTTCTTTTAAGTTAGGCGTTATTACGAAGCATTAAACATATATAAAAGAATGAACTCGATATTATGGAGTATTGGATTCACTTATTTTATTATTATTATTTTTTGTCATAAATTTCCAGGTTCGTTAGATAAAGGGTATCTAACGAACCTGAAAATGTATGACAAAAATAATATGATAAAAAAAATAAGTGAATCCAATACTCCATAATATCGAGTTCATTCATTTATATATTTTTAATGCTTCGTAATAACGCCCAACTTAAAAAAAAAACATTAAAAAATATATACCGAAAGAAACGTACAGAGACCACCTAAAA
>CM042155.1:12750860-12755860 GCA_023376005.1 Doryteuthis pealeii
ATCCATCTAGGAACCACAAGTTATCGGGTTCAATACCTCTCGTAGGCAACTTAGCGCATGAACAGCATATCTTGCATCTATGCGGCAAAATGAGAAGCTGGTGCTATGTGTGGCGCTCCACTCCAGACGCAGAAACGATCTCCCTGGTTTAGCACTCGTGAAAAAGTAGACTCTCTCACTCCCTCGCTCTTCCACTGCCAATGATAATAGGCTATACCCCTGAATTTAGGTCTAGCTGTGATACAGATTCCCGCCAACTCAGTTTCAGTTATTTGATCTGTGCAGTAAAGCATCTGGGAGCTGAAGGTAAGTGTGACGCTCCACTTCAGTAAAATAATCTCTTTGGTCTAGCACTTGCGAAAAGGGAATAGAGTCTCTCGCAGTTTTGGCTGATACCGACAATTGTCCTCTTTGCAGACTTTAATTATTATATATGAGGCATTAAGCTGTTTGCATTTCACAATGCGCCAATGCCCTTGGGAAAGGTATGAATCCAATTCTCTCTCCAGCTAATAGCAGGGCAGACTGGGCTTTTTAACCATGGCTATGTAACCAGACTAGGAGAAGGAAACTCTGGATTCAAACCAATTAAACTCCGCTTTAGAAATTGACCTTGTGTCACATCCTGCTCGTAGGGAGGGGTTGGTAAATATATATATATGAGGCAGTATTTTCAGAGCGACCGTTAAAAGTTATAGAGCAAAAAATTTCGGATTTTTCGTGACAAAATTAAATCATTGTTTTATAAAAACAATAATTCTAATCAGTGTGATTTTACGTTTATAAAAGAAATATGATAATCAATTCATCGGAATTAGATTTAAAAAAATAAGATAACGAAACCGTATGAGTTGAATGAATAAACACACACACACACACACACACACACACACACACACAAACCGTCTGAGTTAATTTAAAGATAAGACAATTATTCAGTCTGAATTAAATAAATAACAATAATAAAATAAAATCATTTGAATTTAATAGTAAGAATATGTTTTCCACCCCCACTGTACAAGCAGAATGAGACCATGCCTATTTTCAAGCACGTTTTAACTGACATGAATTCAGAGTCTTTCCTTCTCCTAGAGAGGTTATCATACCGATAATATTTTACTTGATGCGGGAGGGAGAATAGTTTGATTCCTACCTTGTCAAGTTATCAGTGCTATTTGAAATGCAAATGGACTAGTCAACCCGAGTTCAAATCCTAGACGAGACTGTCTATATTTCACATAGCGCTAATAACATTGGGAAAGGTGTGAATACAATTCTCCCTCCAGCTATGAGTAAATAGCTGGGTAGACTGGGCTATTTAACCTTGGTTAGGCCACCGTCTAGGAGAAGGAAAACCCTGAATTCAAAGCTGTTAAACTCCGCGAAAAAATTGACCTTGTGTCACATCCTGTTTGTGTGGAGGGATTGGTAAATATGTATATGAAATGCAAACTGACCCGTTAGGATTTGAACTCGGTTCACCGTGTCTATTTCTTAAGGCGATATCTATTATACAACGTGTGGCTCCAAAGATTAAGACAATCAAACGATCTGAATTAGATAAAAAGAATGAGACAATCCAATCATCTGAATGAATTGTCTATGCTTTGCTTTATTTTGCATATGTATTCAGTTAACTCTTTGCCCACCACGGTTGTAACAAACTTTCATGGTATTTTTATCTGTATGGCGGGGGGGCTTTTTTCCTTCAAGGTTCATCCACTACCATGTATTATTTCCCTTTGTAATATTTGAGAAAAAATAACAATTAAATGTATGAACCTGGTATAGCAGCCATAAAGTGAGGGTCCAATTTACAATAGGCTTATAATGCATAATTAGACACTGTATATGTGTCCAGTTTTATGACACATTGTTTTTTTTGTTTTTTTTAATCATTCAGGGTTGACCTAAATCCATGTATTATTTCCATTTTTAATATTAGGGAAAAATTAAAGTGAGGGTCCAGTTTACAATAGTAAAAGTAAAGTCGACAGGGCGGCCTAAAGTCGGTATCAGCCAGTCAGCGAGGGCGTCTATCCCCTTTTCAACAGCACTAGACCAGGTGGAGCGCCACACCTACTATCAGCTCCTTACTTTACCGCACAGATCCATATTTCAATATTCACTATCTATTCACCTAAGAAATCATTCTATTCAAATAAAGTCCTATTATTATAATAATCTGAGTTCCTCTTCTTAATTATAATTACGGTAGGATCGTAGTAGAGGGAGAGTCGCTGTGAGCGGTTTCTAGCAGGGAAAAAGTTAAATAGCCTAAGTGGAACCTAACTTCCCGTACTCACGCACGTATGCTTTAATTTTAAAGTTTTTAAAAGTTGTTGGATATTGTACAAACAGAAATATGAATTTCCGCTTAAATTAAACAAAGCGAAGAAAAAACGACAAAAATGACAAAGGACTTTTTCGCGGTAAACAAAAGAAGGATGAGTAACAATAAGTTCGGAAATAGTTATCAGATCAGAAGATAAAGATGCGTAGGCAGTCGTCAATACAAAATCCAGAGGGCCGAGTCGTCAGTTGGGGAGTCAGACAGGAGACGGCGAACGGAGAACAAGTGAGTGACTGCACTCACGGTCACAGCCGATGGGCTGTGAGCCGTCACCACCCCCTCTACCTCACCATCCCAGCAGCAGTAGAAGTCATTGTCAACCCTGGGTCATTTCATTGTCAAGCTCGCCGCCCACCACATATAGCCGAAAAGAAATAAAGTCAAAATTCCTACTATACCATGTGTTGTAGATTTCATTAAGCGACAACTACATATATCGTCTAGGGTTAGTGACGATACCCGCTACGCCGATTTAGCAGCGTGAGTTTAAAGAAGCAGCTATATAACATATATAGAATTTGATGCCAGTATATAACGAATACGATTTAGTACCGGTAAAGAAGGCGCTATGCAACAAAGTGAACCACATGACTCTAAACATTTTAGCACACCCGTTATCCTGAGCTGGTTTGATATTGAAACCTATCCCATCCAACGTCTTTACATAGCTTTTCCTATATTCATGGAAATGGTAGTGATGTATCGGAATTAAATTTAACAAATGCTTCATTTTTTGTTAATTTGATTAAATCTAAACAATACTTAAAAGAACAGGCATGTGTAAATCAACATGCTAAGTTCACATATCATATTGAGGAAGGTAAAAATGCTGGGACGCAGTAACACTCAATAAATGTCACGAGTTATTAACGAGTTTTCAAGATTCAAAGTGTAAAATAATGTATGTTTATATTTTAAAGTAAATGTTTTGCAACTGAACATGGAAGAAAATAAAGACGGTGAAAAGGGAAATTATTCGACAAAAATATTTCTATCATAAAATTGTAAATGAGTAGAATACGAGGAGTGTTAAAAAATAATGACCCAAAATATTAATTTACCAAATCCGAAATGACAATGGGCAAAATCTGAATTTTCGTTTTAATAGTACTCTTTGTTTCATGTACGAACGTACTTCTAACGGAGATTATGATAGTAGCAGGCAATGCTAATAACGGGCAGGCAAAAGAGGAGGCAAGACCAAAACACGTGTTGATGGGTTTACAACTTTTATTCAATTCCCAGAGATAAATCTTAAGAAACAACTAATCTTATTCTTTACTTCCTAATTTAACCAAATAGTTGAATTAAAAAATTCTAGAAATGAAAGACGGGAGTGATGGAAAATGACGGAAAAGTTGGTTTCAAAGTTGTTCTATTTTTCGATTATACCCTGTTACAAATCATTTTATCTGCATTCTTATTTAGTTTCATTTAATACCGACAAAGTTGAAATACATTCATTCTTAATGGATTCTCAAATTTTTTTATTAACACATTTTTCTATTTAACCCATAGATAATGTTTCATGCACGAACATACTTCTACCGGAGATTATAATAGTATCAGGCGATAACGATCAGGCAAAAGAGGAGGGAAGACCAAAACACGTTTTGATGGATTTACAACTTTTATTCGACTCCCCGTGACCCCAAGTCACGTACACCAAACAAGGGGCATAACCCTTTATTTGGTTATTATCAGTAATTGCTTACTGATATAACACTCTTCACATTAGTAGTAAAGTAGGTGCAGTTGCATACTGTCGGTATCAGCCGGACAGCGAGGGAGTCTGTCCCCTTTTCACAAGCACTTGACC
This sequence comes from Doryteuthis pealeii, assembly GCA_023376005.1. Classification (NCBI taxonomy): domain Eukaryota; kingdom Metazoa; phylum Mollusca; class Cephalopoda; order Myopsida; family Loliginidae; genus Doryteuthis; species Doryteuthis pealeii. The sequence goes on from CM042155.1 coordinate 12,755,033, forward strand.
ATCGAGATTGTTTTTACTTCTGAGGTGGGAAACCGCACCAATCATTAGCTTTACCGCACAGATCCATGCCGTGCTCGTCATTCGCTGAGTAGGCGAAGGCCAGTATCGCATCCGGAACCTTGTAGTTCCTACCCGAATGCTCTATCGACTAAACCATCCCTTGGCATTAAACACATCTAATCCATTTCTCTGAATGTTTCTGTCCAATTGTGCACATAGCGTAGTGGATAAAGGAGTGGGTTAAGTCAGTTCTAAGTGACAGTTATCTCTTGGCTGTAGGTTTAATCCTGGTCAAAACGGACAATTACATCAAATAATTAACACATCTTAACACCTGTACCCCAGCTATGGTCAGTGGAATAAGAACAGCATACCCCCGATTCATAAACATACGTGGTTTAAAGTTCTTTGACCTGAAAAATGTAAACGTTTTTACATAAAATAACCAGTGCATTATATTTTTTTAATTAATTAATATATCAACACTGAGAATGTCATTAAATTCGGTTAATTCCTGGATTTTTAGTATTTTTTTTCTTTCGACGGGGGTGACATACGATGGTGGAATTTATGTCCGTTAAGTAGGATTTAACCTCAAACATTAGTAACGTTTTCTAATTTTTTTAATTTTCTAATTTTTTTAAATTTTCTAACTGTCAGAACGAGTACATGAGGGGCTTACAAACAGTCTCATCGCCGCGAGGACGACATTGCAATTGTGAACGCCGGTCTTCGGGTCAGGTTCGAAGAAAGCAGTCACGTGATCTCGGATATTGCTTTGGTTTTCGGAGGGATGCGTCCAACAACGACAATGGCAACGAAGGCGAT
>CM042155.1:12758360-12778360 GCA_023376005.1 Doryteuthis pealeii
CTTTGCGCTAATACCCTTGGGAAAGGTATGAATCCTACTCTCCCTCCAGCTATGGGTAAATAGTAGGGTAGAATGGACTCTTTATACCTTGGCTAGGTAACCAGTCTAGGAGAAGGAAAACTCTGAATTTAAACCTGTTAAACCCCGCCTAAGAAATTGACCTTGTGTCACATCCTGCTCGTGCGGAGGGGTTTGGTAAATATATATAATCAGAATTTAGCATAACACTTCAGATAAGAAACAATTCTCATTAATTTATTAATACCGGTGTCCTTAATCTTCCGTCCGATATCATCCTACTACACCCCCTAGTTAAAAATGAAACCGTCCATTTTATTTTATCCAAGTAGTGCCAACAGTAAGACACATGAAAGAGAAAGTGAATTTTTCGAGACAGACAGACAGAACGGAAATCCGTTTGCACACATTAATGGTGTCCAGAAACCACCCAGAATGAAATACAAAAATGTAAATCTTGATTTTCTGGTGTCAATTTTTATTTCTTACGAGTGTCGTCACCTCATTTAAATAATGTACGATTCCGTTTTTATTATAAAGAAAGAAACGGGGAAGAAGGACATATATAGTATATATATATATAGTGTAAATAATGTATATGTAAGATATAGCATATATATTCAACCATCTGTATAAGATAGTTGAATAAAATATAAATATAATAATAATTTAATATAATATTATAATTATTATAATGTATTCTTATAATATAATATAATGTTACCTAATATAATACTACATTTGTGGTAATATTGTGGGTATGCTTGAGATATTTTTTTGTGAAATCTGCTATCTTACCGTTATTATTTCCACATTTTAAACGACTCTATTTTTTCACTACATGTGTGTGGTGTGTGTGGTGTGTGTGTGTGTGTGTGTGTGTGTGTGTGATTTACTGGTGTCACTTATCTGCCGAATTTTTATTTCTTACGAGTGTTGTCACCTCATTTTAAATAATGTACGATTCCGTTTTTATTATAAAGAAAGAAACGGGGAAGAAGGACATGCTAGACAGAAAAATATAATCAGAAAGAAACAAGGAAGAAAGAGAGTATGGGAAAATATAGAGAGTGGAGGTTGAGCGCACAGAAGCTATAACGCTAATCTGTATCAATCGAACATAATGAAAAATATGAAAAGAAGGAAGAAGAAAAGTGGATGAGAGAGAGAGCGAGCGAGCGAGAGAGAGAGAGAGAGAGAGAGAGAGAGAGAGAGAGAGAGAGAGAGAGAAATAAAGAGAGAGGGAGAGAGACTTAAATTGATTCTTATATGTTGTACCGGCCGTTCCTACAGTGGAGAATATACACCGGGTCTCACTATAAATAGTGAGACACCGAGTGAAAAGGTTGTACTGTTACCGTTTAGCGGCAAGCTAGCCGTTCTTGTACCTTATTGTAAATACACTTGTCTCATTTTACCCTACCTCGACTTGACTTCTTTTTTACTGTTGAATTAACATCACAACATTATACATTTTTGCATATTGAACAATTTAGCAATAGCTCTTAAGTAAACATATCAAACGTTGTGTGTGAAATCTATATTACTCATGATGAACATTTCAAGAATGTCATTAAAGAAAATCATTTAAAGAAACCCATTTCAACTCTAACAATGGCAGTTTTATTTGTTTTTAAGAATTTTGACACAATTCTTGATTTATTCTTCCTGGACTTAAATTAACTGCCGCCATTTATGTTTGTTCCGACATGCAGGTAAATTTCGAAATGTTATATTTCACATTCGAATGTATCAAACTTGAAGGCTTTATTGCATTTTCCAACAATGCTGCAGTGTAATAAATATAATTTTAAGATTTTATCTGAGTTGGGTGGTTCATACACGAGTAGCACTGTTTTTGAGAGTATTAACTGATTTTTCTTTTACACACACACACACACACACACAACACACACACACACACACAAACACACACACACACACACACATATATATATATATATATATATATATATATATAATATATATATTATATATATAAGGGCCGGTTTAGCTCAGTCGGTAGAGCGTTCGGTAGGAATCTTAAGTTTTCTGGTTCGATACCGGCCCCCCGCCAATCAGCGTATGTGTATCACAGGGATCTGTGCGGTAAAGTGAGGAGCTGATGGTAGGTGTGGCGATAAGATAATCTCCTTGGTCTAGCGCTACTAAAAAGTGGATAGACTCCCTCGCTGGCAGGCTGATACCGACTTTAGGCCGCCCAACGACACACATATATACATATATATATATATATATATATATATATATATATATAGGGTGATCCCTAAAAACCGACCTTTTTTTAAGTCAGACCTGTTTTTTGGGGGGAGCACGATAATATATATATATATATATATATATATATATTATATATATATATATATATATATATATATATATATAGGGGGGACCAAAAACTCTATATATGTATATGTAAGATAATACAATTGACTGGTAAGTTAGGGATGATTCTATTTGGGATTATCGAAATCTCACTGTACAACCATACTGTATGCTCTTGTAGGTGCAAACACAGGTTAATACAAGAATTTCTATAAAACCCTAAGAGAGCACAATATATAAGAACTGATAAATTAATTATATACAGAGCAATATTTAACTTTCAAAGAAAGAAAAAAAACTCAACAAACCGTCATTAGACTATAATAATTTACTTCAACCAGAAACTCAAAATGAGTCTAGCCTCTTCAGATAGATTTTACAAAGGATATTTGAAAGGATTTTTTGTAAAATCTATCTGAAGAGGCATTTTGAGTTTCTGGTCGGAATTAATAATTATAGTCTAATGACGGTTTGTTAATTTTTTCTTTCTTTGAAAATTATATATGCGTAAATCTCATAATGTATTCATATTTGGTTGAATACGACGGACATTTCCTGTCTCACAAGTTTTTTCCGGTCTTTTCCAGTTGTCTGACCAGTTTTTGAATGTCCGGGTGGAGTTGGTTAATAAACCTACTTACTCCTACCACTACCCGATACGTGTGAGTTTAATGTAAAATTAAATTCAGTGTTATGGTCAATTATAGTTAGTAGGAGGAGAGCGAGAGAGTCTACTTATTTTCTCATGAGCGCTTGACCACGGATATTGGTTTTGCCTCTAGAGTGGAGCACCACACTTAGCACCAGTTCCTCATTTTACCGCACAGATACTAGAAGAACTATTCATGCACTGAGTTGGCGATGCGAGGTATCGAACCCGATACATTTTAGTTCCTAGGTGGATGCTCGACCGTCTGAGCTAAACCACCCTATATTACTATATCGTATCTCGTCTTGTAACCCTCTAAGAGAAAGAACACCTCTTTATTCCAAACCCGAGGAATTTTGGTTGGAATTATACGTGGCACATTGAAACATCTTTCTTTCATCAACTTATTCATACAGTGTGCCTGGTTCTACACAAGCCTTCACCCTTATACACAAAGTATAATGTTGGCAGTCCAAAGGTTCAGATATTTATTGGGTATACATGAATCGAGGTCGATCCAAGTGTCCATTATATATATGACATTATCTAACAAAACACCTGATGATCATTTTGCTTATTTATTATACATTTTGTATCTGTACATTTTATGCCAATATATACCAAACAAAAGTGGTTCTCTTCTCGTTAGATAAAAAATAATTTTAGAGTTCCTCTCTTCCTCCAATATAATAAACATCAGCTGCATATCCCATAAATGCGTCCTGGCCTCCTGCCTTAAAAAAACGCTAAGCGGTGCCCGCTGAAAATCCGAACTGTGCTACTTATAAACTGCCTAGCTGTTTGAAAGCGTTTTTTCAGAAAAGTTAATGCCATATGAAAGCGATATGTTTTTTCTCGACAAATGAATGTAAATATCTACCCCCCCCATCTTTAAAATATAGTTTTTTATCGACAAATAATTTATTTTAGTGGTTTGAAGATGTTAAAAGTAAGCCACCCCCAGGGTTTTTATCGACAAGTCAATGTAAATATTTTAATCACCACCATTTTAAGTATCCTTTTTTTCGGTATTTTCATTTATTTCAATTAAAAACAACTGTCGCAAAATTTTAAATAAATACCCCCGAATTTCGAAAATAAAAACAACCAATACATTATTAATATGTAGCGTGGTTCGGATTTTTAGCAGAAAACGCTTAGCGTTTTTAGGGCAGGAGACCAGAACGCATTTATGCAATATGCACTTAAAATGAAACTAGTCACTTTTAAAGAAGAATTACTCCTTTATTTCTTTGGGGTCTTTTTTTTGTTTTTTTCATTTAATTTTTTTTTATCTTCATGTGTAATAATGGAAAATATTATTATAATGGCGGAATTATCACCCAATCCACAAACATCCTTCGTTAGAACACTGGGAGAAAGGTTTTTGGTTTCAGAAAAGAACCCTTCGAAGAGAGGTGGCTGATGCAAAACATCTCGCTGGCCAGCCATAGTCACTGATAACACGAATTGCCAGCCTATGGACAAGACGGGTCAAGGTTAATATAAGAGTAATTATCGAAAATGAATAAATACATTTTTTGTTCATAAAATAAGGGATATATATTTTTTAGCAAAATATATAAAATACACATAAAGGAATATATAAAAATATACCAATATAAATTTTCTTGGTATATATATATATATATATATATATATATAATATATATATATAAGGTGTGTCAAAAAGTATCGAGATGTTTTGTACTTTTTGACAAACCTTGTATTCTGAAAAAGTAACGTTCCATTCATTAATCATCTATTTAATCGGTTTTTATTTATTTATTAATTTATTATTTTTGAATTTTGACATGGCTACACACTGGCAACATACTTGCAAAATTTGACCGGATAACAGCCGATATTAGGAATATTTGTTCTACACAAACTTAAAAAAAAGAGAGAAATAAGAAATTACAGTTATTCGCCAATTTCATTCATGAAGGAGGAGAAGAAGAAAGAGAAAAAAAGGAGAGGAAAAGAAAATAAGAAGAGAAATTGTAACCACACAAATAAAAACATAAGCACATCATTGCTGAAAATAAACTCTGATGATGAAGCTCATGCTTCGAAATCGATAAGACAAAAATAACATCTTTTTGTTTTTATTTTTCATACGCATTGTACTGGCCTTCAAAATATTAATATATATATATATATATCTAATCTATAAAACAGAGATTTTGGTATGTACGTGTCGACGTAAAACAAAAAAACGGGAGGTCACTCAGATTCAAAATCTTGCATACACATTGATATCGTTCTAACTAAGAAAAATTCCAAATTTGGTTATTGATTTTTATTGATTAAGGGATTTAATAGATTAATTAATCCAAAATCACCCAATTTGTGGAACTGTCCGTATATCAGCCCCTCCTGATAATAAAATATTGTCTCTGCCTGCTTATTGTTAAAGCGATAACAGCAGCGAAGTTTTGATTTTAATGAATTAATTTTGTAGTCTAAGCCGTTCAGCTCCGAATTTATGGCCTATTTATGGTCCAGTCTTTAATAATTTTTATATCGTTAGAAAGATAAGAAAATACTCTTTCAAAATATGTAATTTGTGTGAGTTTTTATTAATTGAATCATTTTTTACAGCGAGTTAAAAAATTAAAAAATGGCTTCGGATAGCCACGCTGCCTATGATTATTGCGATACAAGCAGTGCAGTCTATAACAGTCAGATCGGAATCTCTTACCTATTTAGGATTTTAATCTTTAAAATATTTATATCTTTAGTAATAAGATGAAATAGTCTTTCTGAATATGTAATTTGTATGTGTTTTTATAGATTTTTTTTTTTTTACAGCGAGTTAAAAAAAAAAATACTACGTATAGGCGATAATACGAATACGGCAGTTCGGAATCTCTTAGTCTTTCTGAATATGTAATTTGTATGTGTTTTTATAGATTAAATTATTTTTTACAGCGAGTTTGTCCATATTCTTAAATTGTACAGTACACTCATTTTAATTTTAATTTTTGTAATGCATAAAAAATTGTAGAAAATCAAAATGCACGCTTTACGGTTACATTATTAAAAAAATATTTTAATCCGTAAATAACAGTATCATGAAAATCAGTTTACGTCGTAAGTACGGTTACATATTTGTATAAATTAAACTAAGATTTTCATTCGAATAAAATGACTTTTAATTCTTTAATTTATTTATTTAATTTTTATTGTTAGAGTTTTAAAGGGTTAAAAATAACAATAAGATTGACGAATTTCCTTAGAAACTGTTTTTCTTTTGGTTCGTTAACTAATTATTTTCTCAAACCACGATAAAAAAAAAAAAAAAACAAAGGTTACTAATATGGACAAAATCCGGTGTTTTATCTTTAGTCGAAGGCCCGACTGGAGATAAGTAGTCAATTATTTGTAAGACGAAATTTATTTCAAGTTTATCTGACAATATCCAGTTATTGGAACATTTTTAAAAAAATTATATGTAAGTACGAAAAATTGTAAGCGCTTTGTTTATCAAAATGACATGATTCGTTAGTAAATTACCCGAAAAGTTGATAAAACAAAACAACTAACAACCAACATTTAAATTATTATTCAAAATACAATTTAAAATATTCCTCAGAATTTGCCTTACAAATTAAATTTTAAGTTTTATGATTTTACTCTTTATTGTGAAGTCAATAAACATTGCTGAGTTTATAGTGCAACTTTTCAGTTCTGAAAAATTGGCATGTTTAAATAGAGATTTCATAGGTGACATTTGAACTTTTATGAAAATTGATGTTTTGTAATTAATATAAATTTTGTAATAAAACTTAATTTTAACTAGGGGGGGGGTAGGGGTTAGGGTTAGGGGGGGGTAGTTTAATGGGAAAATAAATAAATAATTTGGGTTCCGTTCAAGCGGTTCCGATATGGGGGATCAATTTACTATAAACTTATACGAGGAAATGAGCACCCGTGAATACTCAAATAATAAAGAACTTTTAAGAATTTTTTTTTCAATCTGATAGATTGGTGTGTAATCGATAATAATCAACTGAAGGGAAAAAAAAATAGATGGGGGGGGGAGTCCAGATAATCAGGTCCACCAAAACGTTTTTAAACAATGTTTTTAAAATACTAGGTACCACCAATTTTACCCTGTGAAATTTACCCCCCCCCCCTATATTTAACACTATGAAACTTGCAGAAAAATTAATATTTTCTTGAAAAAATTTTTTCCATTTGAAAGAAAAAACATTAAATAAACTCCTGATGATTCTTTAACTTTTTTTCAGCTTACGGAAATAATGAAAATTATGATTGAAAAACAATGTTTTCATTTTTGCACTGTTAAATCAACTGAAAATTAACGTAGCTAAAAACAAGTTACGATAAGAGTTTTTTTAAATTCTATGAAAAATCAATTAATTATAAATAATAACAAAATATTTCCGTTTTATTCAAGATGGCCTAAACTGATCAATTGGTGGTCCCTATAATACTATCTTAGGTTTTAGCAAAAATAGATATTGCAATACGAAGAATTTAAATTTTCGATTCTCAGCTTCTTTTTAAACTCAACATGCAATTAAGAACTAAATGTGAATTGTTGTCATGTACAAAAAATTTAAAACAATAACAAACAAATATACAAACGAATACTTTCAATTTGTTGTATAATAATATGAAATAATTTTAAACTATAAAACAGAAAATACAAATCCTGAAATATACAAATTCTCAATGATTTTAGTTTCAAGAATTATTTTCCTCTTACCCCCTCTCTAACTACTGTCTTCCACTTTCTCTCTCACTCCCTGGTGATCCAAATTTCATTTTAGTCCGGTCATGGACCGGGTACTTTAGCTAGTATATATATATATATATATATATATATGGGGGGGGGTGTTAAAATGTACAAATATAGACGAGACAATTAATTCCCCTGGTACAAATATAGAATTGAATGTCCTTAGAGAATGTCACTTCGGTTTATTTTTTATTAGAATAAAAGATAAGAAACAAACTAAATCATATCATTCTATTTATATTATTTTCCAATTTATATACATCTTTAAGATTTATTAATTCATGTGCGATATATATATATATATATATATATTATATATATATATATATATATATTATATATATATATATATGAGAAAAATATTAAATGTACATACAGATATTGATTTTTCGATTTGTTTTCACATTTGAATAGTTATAATTAATTACTTATTAATTAATTAACTTTCAAAATCAGGTAGACTTCAATTAAACACATATTAATATATATATATATATATATATATATATATATATATATATATATATATAATATATATATATATATATGGTTTTCGGGATGAATTTCACAGTTTCTTAAGGAAAAAGAAAAAGAAAATTGCTTGGTAACTACAAAATTTAATGGATTATAAAGAAATTCAACAAGCACGGAAATTACACTACTGTCAATAGGTTTCCACTCAAAATAACCACCATTAGCGTCGATCATAGCTTCAATCCTGCTACGGAACCTGGAGCAAGCTGATGTTACAGTTTCCCTGGGAAATATTTTCTCTAACTCAAACCCCGCCCATAGAATACAACATTTGAAATCTTAAAATTAAAATTATTCAACCTCCTTCGTTAAATCGTCCCGCGACAGTATCTATTTCCTCCACCACCAACCCCACACACGCACTTCTGACATCCACTCATACCAAAAAATACACAGACCCACGCACACATATGCACGTGAATACAAACGCTCACCCGTCCTCATTGATCAAACGTTACACATTCATAGAACAATGCATTATGTGCGAGATCAGTTATCCCGTATACATAACCTTTATACAATCCATAAACACTCACATACATTCAAAATCCCGCTACATACCTACGCATAACATTTCATCCAATCATACACATCCTATGTCTATTGAATTTTCTGAAATTTTTGGCAATTTTTCGATTTTCCTTGCATTTGTAACATGTTCACCTGATGAATGTTAACGCATGAAACCAAAATGGTCATGGATGTTCTTTTGTCAACAAATAAATAGATATGTAAAACCTTTATATATTTATTTTATTATATTATGTAACAGCTCTATTTTATATTGAGCACTCTACCAATAAAACTGCGTTTGACCCACCGTTCCCGTAAAAGCTGAAACAGTGACAACCCCACACACTATATATATATATATATATATATATATATATATATATATATATATGCAGAAATTCTAAACGAAAACACACTTTCTCCAAATTCTTGAAGCTGTATACATTAACCCATTTTGAATAAAATCAATTATGAAAGTAGCAGCCCTATTCTAGAAATGTTTATAACGCATCTCACGCCATATATCCGCAAATTCTACAACCATTCATATAATTTCTATGAGGTCTCCCTTCTTACTCCCAATACTGATGGTTTAACCACTTTTCGTGTTTGAATAAAACCAGTAACATCTCAATCGCATTCAGCCCTGAAGATGGCACTTCGGAGAGCTGGAAGTGCAAGAGATTAATTTTTTGGGAGTACTAATAAATAGATTTCAAACCTGATATTAGGAAATTGGCCCGAAAACCTGAAAAGATCGAAACGGAACTCGTCAGACACGATATGTCCGTCTTGTTTAATACCATATGGATTAAATAAAATTACTGCCCAAATTATATATATATATATATATATATAATATATATTATATATATTATATATATATATATATGTGTGTGTGTGTGTGTGTGTGTGTGTGTGTGTGTGTAGTATAATAAAAAAATTTGAAAAAACACGGGTTTTAAATGAGTTAAATTTGAGTCGCTTGGCCGACGCTGCATGTTTCATCTACTAATTAGATCATCTTCAGGGCTTTTGTTGGTATGTGGAAGGTGATAGAATTTTTTTTATCTCAGAATAAGGAGAAAGGCGAGTAATAGTCCTTGTTTATCGGTTTGTTTAAAATTTGAAGTCTGAGAAAAAAGAACGTTGAAAAAAAATGACGTCATATTTCAAACCGTTCATTTTTTCAACGCTCTTTTTTCTCAGACTTCAAATTTTAAACAGACCGATAAACAAGGACTATTACTCGCCTTTCTCCTTATTCTGAGATAAAAATGTTTTTTTAATTTTTTTATCACCTTCCACATACCAACAAAAGCCCTGAAGATGATCTTATTAATAGATCGAAACACTGCAGCATCGACCAATAAACTCAGCACTTAACTCATTTAAACCTCTGTTTTTTTTTCAATGTTTTATTATACTACATACCGTCGGATTCACTTCCTTTTATTCACACACACACACACACACACACACACACACACATATATATATATATATATATATATATATATATATATATATATATGATCGAAAAATCATTACGACATATTTTTTTTTTTTTTTAGAAACGTGTCGCTGTTTACAGAGCTCAATGTGTACTCTTATTGTTTCAGAGCAAATGTATATATATAATATATATATATATATATATATATATATATATATATATAATATATTTGGGAGAATATGTGCTTAAATGAAGTCGAACCTATTTTTTGAAATTTAATTCATTTAATAATTAATTAGGCGGATTAAAACTATTTAAATGTAAGGCTAAACAAATCGAGAAAAATCAATCTCTGTATGTACATTTCGGCCTATTAGGCCTCATCAGAGATATATATATATATATATATATATATATATATTTGTGTATACATATATATATATATGTGTGTGTGTGTGTGTGTGTGTGTTTATGTATGTATCCACTTATATACTCGAGGACGAGAGAGATGTATTAGACATCGTAACAATATAATAAAAACGAAATAGACTAAAAGGATAAAGTGATCTGTGTAGTAAGGATTTAGAAACCGCATACCGAAATAGGCCAATACATATTTAATGTTTACAGGAGCCATTGTTTATATGTGGATAATAAATAGTTTATCTTTTTTTATGCGAATCGCTGTTACCCATTGCGCATCTACGCATGTCATAATATCATCCCTTCAATGTATTATTTCATTTTTGTACATGTGCGTATAATTTGTGACACGTTTTCCCTATATCAGATTTCTTCCTCTCCTGCATTGATATTGGCAGGGTTTCAACCCATAAATGTTGCAAGGGAAAACTTAATCTATTTAATAAACAAATGTTTTCTGTATTGAATTTTCTTCTAAGATTTCTCTCGGGGCCCCCGAGGCAATAGTTGGCGAAATATTACAAGAGACCAGCATAGAGATAATAAAATCGCGTTGAAAGCAGATAAGAAAATATTTGATTTTCCATTGTCTGAATTTTTATGTAAAATACAGCTGTAAATAAACACGACATTTCCACGTTTCAAAACGACAATGATGAACAACTGATAGTGTTCTTAACGTATGATAATTTTATTGTTCGGTGAGAAAGAACGCCCAGCAGTCGGTGTAAAAATTAATTTTTGGAGTAAGCAAATGTCTTAAGATTTATAAGGTAGTAAGAATATAAAACATTTTTAAAATGGGAAGTTAGACCTGCCTCCTTAAATAAAATGCTGCGTGCATCTATAAGTTATTAAATAAATAGTTATTTTGAATATTTTCCACGAAAATTTTACACAAATTCGTAGGTATTTATTTACTCGGGTGTATATAACTTATCTTCCGCAAATCACCGCTTCCCAATCTCTACACCCTTTCATATAATTTCTGTGAGGTCTCTCTTCTTATTCCCAATACTACTTGACTACTATATAGTCGGTGAAGAGTTCATCTCGCGGGTGTAAAATAGAGAAAAAGAGAGAGATAGATAGAGAGATAGAGAGACAGAGATAGGGAAAGAGAAAGAGAAAGAGAGAGATAGGGACAGAGAAGAGAAAGCGAAAGAGAAAGAGAGGGACAGAGATAGAGAAAGAGAAAGAGACAGAGAGAGAGGCAGAGACAGAGAAAGAGAGAGACAGAGACAGAGACAGAGAGAGAGAGAGAGAGAGAGAGACAGAGAGAGAGAGAGACAGAGAGACAGAGAGATAGATAGAGAGAGAGAGCGAGATATTAGATTAGATTAGAGATAGATAATAGTTCTTACTTCATTACTATTACTTACTGCTTACTCTGCTTGTTGATTCTACTTCGGTCGCCATGTTCTTTGGGCTGACTTCTATGAAGTACTGGTCCTCTTCTTCGTTATCCTATTGATACTTCTATCGTCTGTGCTCGTCATTGCTTTCCATACTTAATTAACAAACACAACTTGGATGTCCTGTGTGATAGGAGGTAAGTGTCAGTACAACTTCTCTTTTGCGGTATGCTGCTTACAAGATTAGTCAAGATAGCACGAAGCATCTGTCTACATTTCCATCTAGCTTTCTATCCAAGCGTTTTGTCACAATCCAAGTGGTGCAGTCATACAGTAGCACTGATAGGGTTACAGATTGTAAGAACATTCTCTTTATCCTGACAGGAAGATTAGATTTCCGTATGATCACTAATATGTATATAGCCAATCATGATTTTCCTAGGTATTAGTTGAGGTCGCTTTCAGTAGATAAGAAGTTGTAGCGTGGTTGTAGCGAAAGAAAAAAGAAAGGACTGGCATCTCTTAAAAGCTGAATGTCGTCAGTAATGTTAGGGAACCGGGAATAGGTAATTCGAGTATCGGTGTAGACTATTCTCAAGTTATGGGGTTTTATGTGTGATAGATACTGTACAGCTTCGAGAGAGAGAGAGAGAGAGAGAGAGAGAGAGAGAGAGAGAGAGAGAGAGAGAGGGAATGTGTAGAAATGTGAAGAGAGAGTGTGTGTGTGTGTGAGAGAGAGAGAGTGTGTGTGTGTGTTTGAGAGGGAGGCAGAGAAAGGAAGGGATAAATGCGTAGATAGGTAAAGAGAGAGAGAGATAGAGAGACAGAGGGGGTGAAGAGATAGATAGATAGAGATAGAGAGAGAGATAGAGATTAGTGTAGAGATGTAAAAGAGAGACAGAGAGAAGAGGGATGTAGAGAGAGAGAGAGAGAGATGTAGAGATGTAAAGAGTGAGAGAGAGAGAGAGAGGAAGAGAGAGGGGTGAAGAGAGAAATGCATAGATATGTAAAGAGAGAGGTAAATGCGTAGATATGTAGAGAGAGAGAGGGAGAGAGGTATAGAGATGTAAAGAGAGATACATGAAAATAGGTGTACAAATTTGAGAAACTTGCCAACCAGTGTAAAGATGTGACCATCTCGGTTCACATAGAGGCCGATGCCTCTTGCTGCCTTAGCAGGGTTATGCAGCAAGGGTTCGGCTTGTGCATGTGTATTGGCAAAATATAAATATAAATGCCCAATAAAAAGTGGTTCCCTAATCTGTAGCTAAAAAAATAAACATTGACATGCTGTTAAAATCATTCCATCAATCGTTCAATTTAATATGAGACTGTTATCAAATTAAATCAGTTGAATTTAGCTGAATAAACGAACAGACAATGAATAAGAACGGAGCGTCTTGTCTTATTCGGAATAACCAATTATTATCAAAATAAACAAAGAAAATACATTTCATATCTCTCTCCGGAGTAACTGTTCCCCGAAGGCGGTCCCTGATCATTTGCCATTGCTTGTCTCATACTCCATTTAACTTTCTGTCATGTTTTCTCTGTCTCTTTATCTGCGTGTCTCTCCTATGTGTCTTCCTATATATATATATATATTATATATATATATATATATATGAGTAAGAAAAGGTGGAATGAAAACATCAGACAATGCTGTTAAAGAAGAAAACAATTTATAATATAATCATAGCTGATACTGATCAATATTTCGATTTTACAAAAATCATCATCAGAGCTCATTCACTCCCGTAGTTGTTTGGGTCGGAGGGGAAAGTCAAATGAGTTTACAAAACAAAAAACCTTAATACTGCTTTGTAATTGTAATTTTTGTTTTGTAAACTGATTTGACTTTCCTCTCCGACCCAAACAACTACGGGAGTGAATGAGCTCTGATGATGATTTTTGTAAAATCGAAATATTGATCAGTATCAGCTATGATTATATTATAAATTGTTTTCTTCTTTAACAGCATTGTGTGATGTTTTCATTCCACCTTTTCTTACTCATATTGTCGGATTCATTTCCTTTCTTTTAACTTTAAATATATATATATATATATATATATATATATATATATATATATATATATATATATATATATTAAGAAATTTGAAAAAACAAGTGTTCCGAAAATAGGATGAATTTATTTATCGATGTTTAAAGATTTCGGTTTCTTTAAACCTTCATCAGGATGTATCTTGGAGTGATATATAGTATACATGTATATATACATATATACTATACATGTATATATATATACATATATATACATATATAGTATACATGTATAAACCTGATGAAGATTTAAAGAAACCGAAATGTTTAAACATCGATGAATAAATTCATCCTATTTTCGGAACACTTATCTTTTCAAATATCTTAATATTGTCGGATTTATTTTCCATATTTACCCCATATATATATATATATATATATATATATATATATATATATATAATCACATGTATATATATATAGTATATATGTATATATATAGTCACATGTGAAAGGTTAAAGCGACAGTTCTTCCAGGCTGTGGTTATATCAGTGCTGCTGTATGGCTGCACCACTTGGACCATAAAGAGGCGCCTTGAGAATAAGCTGGATGGGAGCTGTACAAGAATGCTGCGTGCAGTCTTGAACAAATCGTTGAAGCAGCACCCTACAAGGAAACATCTATATGGCCACTTGCCCCCCATCTCACAAACAATTCAAGTGAGAGGAACAAGCATGCCGGGCACTTTTGGAGAATCAAGGATGAGCTCATAAGTGACGTTCTCCTGTGGAAGCCAACACACGGACATGCTAGTGTGGGCCGCCCATTAACGACCTACATTGACCAGCTATGCAAAGATGCTGGATGCTGCGCAGAGGACCTCCCTGGGAAAATGAATGATAGGGAAGGTTGGCGAGAGATTGTCATTGATATCCGTGCTAATTGCGCGACACGATGATGAGGATATATATACTCACATGTATATATATATAGTATACATGTATATATGTATATACTCACTCTATATATATAGTATACATGTATATATACATATATATATACTCACATGTATATATATATATATATATATAGTATACATGCATATATGTATAGTATACATGTATATATATATATGCACATGCATATGTATAGTATACATGTATATATATACTAACACACAAATATATATATATATATATATATATATATATATATATATATATATACATGCATATATATACTCACATGTATATATATATACATATATATGAGGATTGGGGTCAATCCGACAGAATGTAATAAAGATTAGAGGGAGAAATGAGGACAAAGGAACAAAACTCAGTCAATTATATGTAGGAGATATATTTCGCCGTGCATTGAGCTCGACTTCACCAGTCGTTCATCCGATCATTAAAGCATCATACATGTGTTTTATAGAAGAGTGTTTGGAGCATTTGTGCGCGTGGAGTAGTTGGTGAGGTCCTTGATTGTTTGCGAGGTAGTTTGTATGACTTTTATTCCTAGAGCGGTTAATTTGTCTTAAAGTGGTTTGTTTTGTGTGTTAGTAGGTAGGGATAAATGTATGTGGCGGTGTGGTAGTGATTGTGTTTGCCTAGAGGTATAGCTTCATCAATATATATATATATATATATATATATATATATATATATATATAATATATCGTTAAATGTTGTTTTGTTTTAATTCGATTCTTTTTCATTCTTTTTTTATAGTTTGTCCTTGGGGCTTAATTTTCCCTTCATCATTAAATAGATTTCTATCTGCACACACACACACACACACACACACACACACACATATATATATATATATATACATATATATATATATATATATATATATATATATATATATATATATATAAACATTAAATCGATTTCTATCTCCACTCAAATTGAATAATGATTTTTATGCATTAACAAGCGATGTGAGTTATTCTTCGGATAAATCTTGGTAGACAGTACAAATTATTGTGATGCTATACAGATACGTAAAAATATTTCTGAATTGATAAATACTTGTATTGATTACAACTCTACAAAAAACTAAACCGGGAGTCAATATTTTATTCATAAAACGTTTTAAAGAAAAAAAATGTCTTGAATTCGTTGAATAATTATAAAGCGTAATATCTTCCATCTACGAAGGTTCAATTACGCTATCTAGATAGTTGTGCAAACTCCACACGCTTCCGATATTCATTCTCCTATGATTATTGCACGGATTTTTTAAAAAACACCCTAAGCGTTATATATATATATATATATATACCAAACTTGTTGGTAAATCCTCGCGGTGAGAAGAAAACAAGCAAATAGTTTGATTGTAAAAATATACTACCAAACATCACCCGGGGAGAAAACACTTTTTTGGAAAAAAAGAAAAGACCAAGATAATCGTACAAACCAAAAATAATTTATTGGTACAATATTTGGCCAAGAGAAAAAACAATCTATATGTATATATATATAAGGTATATATACATTCATACAAAACCGCCAGGAAACTAAAGCTAATAAGTAAAATGTGCCCAATACCTAAGTAGAGCAAATAATAAAGATAAATCTAATGAGTCAGATAAACCTACTAAAAGTTTCGCTTAATGCTCTTCAGGGCTAAGATCCGAGTCGGATCTTAGCCCTGAAGAGCATTAAGAGAAACTATTAGTAAGTTATCTGACTCATTAGATTTATCTTTATTATTTGCTCTACTTAGGTATCTTATATATATATTATATATATATATATATATATATATATATATATATATATATATTAAATTGTTTTTCTTTTGGCCAAATATTGTACCAGTAGATTATTTTGGGTTTGTAAGATTATCTAGGTCTTTTCTTTTTTTCCCAACATTTTTTTTCCCGGGTGATGTTTGGTAGTATATTTTTACAATCAAACTTTTTGCTGTTTTTTTTCTTACCACGAGCATTTATCAACAAGTTTGGTATATATCTATATATATATATATATATATATATATATATATATATGTATATATGTGTGTGTGTGTGTGTATGTGTGTGTATGCATATGTATATATATGTATTATATATAAAATACACATATATTAGGGGAGTAAATCCCGAAAACAAATTAACCCCTACTGATAAACCGCATTGGTACCTTAACTTTCCTTTGGATCACAGTGTCAGTGTGGATAGGGAGGATTTGCTGCACGGGCAACAGCTTATCATCCATAAGAACCCGGCCAGGCTATGTAGTTCAAATTTTTAAAATAATTGACACTACTTCATCGTCTCTTGTAGTTTCAAAACAATCAAAGAATGGGAAATGGTAAGCTAGTGTAACGGTTAGAGACTTCGCCTGTCAACTAACAGTCAAGGTTTCGAGTCACACACGGAGCAGTCTCCCATGTCTATAACCTTGTTGATGAGACCTAATAGGTCGAAATGTACATTCAGGGATTGACATTTTCTCGATTTGTTTAGCCTTACATTTGAACATATATGCCCGCCTAAATTCATTAATTATTAACTAATTAATTTTAAAAATTAGGTATGACTTCAATTAAGCACATATCCTCCAAAGATTGTCGGCTTAAAGCTATATAAAAATAAACATATTTGTTTGTTTACTTAACCTCATATATGTATATATATATATATATGTATATATATATATATATATATATATATATATATATATATAATATATATATATAATATATATATATATATATATATATATATATATATATGAATATATATATATATATATATATATATATATATATATATATATATATGAAAAGAAGTGACAAAGATAACATTGTTCATATCAGGAAAAATAAAACAGGGACACATTATCACATAAAAAATCCATTCATTTCATTATCTCTTGCCTAGGTTCAAAAGAGGAAGACGCAAAGCATTAATTTCAAATCGACAAGAGAAAGATACCTTCTTTCAGATATTTCTATGTAACCCTAATCTAGGTGGTTACTTGTCGCTCTTCTCTTGCCTAACTGCCTTATTTTCAAAATTGCTCAAGTCTGGTGTGTGTCTCGCAACTACTGGTGTGTGTTCTCGCAACTACTTTGAAAGTTATCATGATTCTTCTTTTCTTGTCAGTCGCACAGATTCGAACCCATTTTACTGGCGCTGGGAGCTGGTAATGTTCAAATTTATTTTATTAAGAAATATCAATAATTATCAAATTCCGGTTTAGCTCTGTCATTATATCACCCACCTCGAAATGACAAGGTTCTTAGTTCGATACCAATCCCCTCCATGTGCATGAGCTGCACAGATGTGATAATTTGATCCCGGTGGAAAATCGGGGAGCTGACCCTAGGTGTAGCGCTCTACGTCAGCATCGATGAATCCCTACCATCTGCATGAGTAACACAGATTTGGTAATCTGATCTGTGCTGCAAATTGTGGAAATCTCCCTAGACGTGGCGCTCCACATCAGCAAAATCTATATCTCTGGTCTAGCACAAGAAAAGGGGGGTAGACTCCCTCGCTGTCCGGTTGAGACCGACAATAGGCTACTCGGCCAACATTACTTTTTTACTTCTATTAAACAATCTGAAAGGCCGGTTTAGCTCAATCGGTAGAGTGTTCAGCTAGGAATCACAAGGTTTCTAGTTCGATACCTGCCATCGCCAACTCAGCGTATGAGTAGCACGGTGATCTGTGCGGTAAAGTGAGGAGTTGATGGTAGGTGTGGCGTTCGATCTAAGATGCAAAAATATCTCCTTGGTCTAGAGCTTGTGTAAAGGGGAAAGTCTCTCTCGCTGATTGGCTGATACCGACTTTAGACCATCCCGACGACCTTACACATCTTCTAATTATAATGGAGATTGTGGGTTTGTCTGTCTGTAACCGAAACTATATTACTACAATTCACAATTCCCTTTGTTATTTACGTCACGTTCTCCATGATCTTATTTTTATTTAAACTTCAATTATTAATAAAATTGTTTTACATCATTAAGACTGTTGACCATATCTACATCCTAATAACACGTAGTTGTATTTATATATACAAAAAAATAGCGGTTCACAGTGTGAATGGGAAGGCTAATTTGCATATTGATCTTAAATATTTGATTTTAATAAATATATGCTTAGTATTATTGATTTCTAATTGTTTGGTTTTATATTAATGAATATGAGCAAAAGTCTCGGGGATAAATCTTAAAAGAAATCCATTAACAAGAAGAAATAACTAATATTATTCTTTACTTCCTATTTTAACTAAATAGTTAAATTAGGAAAACTTACCACTAAAAGACGGGAGTAATGGAAAATGATGGAAGAGTTAGTTTCAAAGTTGTTCTATTTTTCAATCATACCCCCCTCTGTTCGAAATCTTTTTATTTGCATTCTTATTTAGGGTCATTAGCCTTTCTAATTTAATATGATATTTTATTATATTAAAACTTAAATACTTGCACCCGGAGGGTGCATATATTTGCTAGTATGTTTAATGGATCACAATTCAAATTGTTGTTCTGGCTGTGATTCGTAACCAAATAAAAAATAAATAAAAAATAAAAATATTGCTATACGGCAATAAGAGTTACTTCCCACCTCGCCAAGCTTGATTTTCCCCCACGTACATAGTTTACCATGCAAAGAAATTATTAGAACTTATTCATTTCCAACAGAACGTTGCACAACAATTGGATGACTCTACATGTATGTTGTTGTCAACGCTTTCATATCTGCGTAAAGAAATACAAAATAAACGTCATCATTATATATACAGCAAATTGCATTCTGAAATGATGTCAGCTGAATTACTTATTCTAAGTTATCTTTGCTTTCAATTCAATTAACAGAAAACTTAGACCAATATATATATATATATATATATATATATATATATATATATATATATATGTTGTGTGTGTGTGTGTGTGTGTGTGTG
>CM042155.1:12783360-12800860 GCA_023376005.1 Doryteuthis pealeii
GTAGTTGGATTCATATCTTTCCAGAGGATATTAGCGGTATTTGAACTATAGCTTCGTCCAGGATTTGAACTCGGGTCGACGAGTCCATTTCCTACGACACTAAGCATTACACCACGCACCTACAAATGAGAGAATTTATCCCCCTTAGAGAGCAGGATTTGACCTGAAATAAAATATAAAATACTGTCATCATTAAGGTATACTCAATTACTTAGCGCCAAAAAAGAGGACAATGCGTCAGCTACAAAGTCCAAACCAGAAGTTCATGTGAACCCAGGCATGTGAAGGCTGCGTGGAAACAACAATCCACAAGAAAGGCACTGTACGGCCACTTGCCCCCTATCACACAAACCATCCGAGTGAGACGAACAAGAATAGCTGGATACTGCTGAAAAAGCAAGAACGAACTCATATGCGATGTTCTCCTGTGGAAGCCAACACATGGTAACGCCAGTGCGTGTCGTCAAGCAAAGACTTGCATTAACCAGCACTACGCGGATACTGGATGCTGCGCAGAGGACTTGTCAAGGATAATGCATGATATGGACACGATATTGTCATATACACAATATTCCAACACTAGTAACAATTAGATCCATCAAGTTTTAATTTTCAAACTACGACCTAGCGATAACCAATAGGGATGGATAGTGTGGAAAAGTCATGTAGATCCCTGCTGCTGCCGCGACCTGATGAGGATGATGATGATGATGATGATGATATATAACAATGTATTCACCACTTTGGAGAGCATTTTTTGTAGAACTCGATTGTGAAAGTAGAGCCACTTCCAAATATAGCAGATCTAGATTCGTGATAATTATTTCTTTGCTTTCAAAATAGAAATATTCATTTCCCTGGTAATATTTCAGGATGTGGGGTACACGAAATGCAATACAAGAAGACACTTTCTCACCTTATCGAAGGAGAGGATTTCATTGATGGAATACACACAAAAATAACCATGTTCAATACCAAAGAGATATTTTGAATATAATTAATGTTCATTTCCGTCTCAAGAATTACAGTTCCAATATCGATACTCTTTGGATAAAACACGTATGTGGCTTCCAACAACAAACCTCGGCAAGTAAAATATTATTTTATTTCTTTTTTTATAATTTTGTTCCAAATACGCAGAAAAAAACTAATGTTGTATACGGTTACTGGACTCGTCAAAGAACACGGAACACATGCATGTATAAAAATATAAAGTTATATTTCTATTCTTCAATTGTGTGTAGACTGAGAGACGTGCACATACACGGGAGCCTTTGGGAGTTCTGACTCCGGGCGATCTCGATCTGGATCTGCCCAACCCAGATTTTTAAGTTTTTTTTTTAATTATTATTTAACTCACAGGGTCACGCCTCTTTGATCATGGCACCTACGCAGTTTTCCTGTAGACACATCTACTCGCACTCACAGCTTGCTTTTATTGGTTATGCGATACACCTATACATTTTCTGTGCCTACGCATTGTCAATTTACAACTGCATTTCTAGGTGTCAAAGGTCGGTTCAATACGTTCAAGGCAATATCCTGTTTTTGTTTTTGATACCCACGCATTTCCTGCGCCCACGTGCGAATAATCTGCACCTGGAACAACAAATACTAAAAATTAGGGAATTATCTGAAATACCGGACCATTGACACACATGGACGAGGGCTAACTAAATCAATGTTATAAAAAATGATCCCTCTTACAAATTATGAAAACAAGAGGTATGCGTGTAGGCACTTGATTATGTAGGCACACAAACGTATGTATATGTATGCAGACGAACCGTGTGTGTGTAAGCCATGAGTATTTGTCGGCGTGGGTTGGTGTCATATGCGGTGTCGCTGGTGAGCCAGGCCCTATTATTTGATATAGTTGAATGCTAGAGGATGGGTGCTACACGGAGGAATACAACAATTACAACTCGCAATTATATATAACTGAATAAAGCTTTTTCAATTTTATTAAATCTCATCAGCGGTGTATACCTATGATCTCCCTCCGATTTCGATCTCTATTGATCATTCATTAAAATCGGATAATTACCTGATTTTTGGTAATTTTTTTTTTTTTTTTTTGCAATCGCGAATTTTACATTAAAATTGTAAACAAGCGCCTAAAACCATTGAAAAAAGAGAGAATGGCAGATAACGTCAAAATTGACAAAAGCAAATCCTTTTAAATGTATTAAAAATAAACCGCATATGTAATGATATGTTCCATTTTTTAATGATGGTCATTATGTTACTACTTATCGATTTAGACAAAAGTTTGACCTTAAATAATTGATTTAATTAATTTTAATTCGTCTTTAAAAACGTAGCAATCGATTTTTTGGGGCCACCCTAATTTATATATATATATATATATATATATATATATATATATATATATATATATAAATATTGCACATAACCATTAGTTATCTGGTGAACTTAGCAATGCTAAGAATTTCTATTTTATCGCCGACCAAAACAAGTTTGGATTCGGTTTACATTGTTATTTACCGTTACGTGAAATGAAACAAGCTTCTGTAGATTATTAAATATAAAGTCTTATATATATTTACCAACCCCTCCGCATGAGCAGGATGTGACACAAGGTCAATTTCTTAAGGGGAGTTTACAGGTTTGAATTCAGAGTTTTCCTTCTCCTAGACCGGTTGCCTAACCAAGGTTAAAGAGCCCAGTCTGCCCTACTATTTAACGATAGCTGGAGGGAGAGTAGAATTCATACCTTCCCCAAGGGTATTAGCGCAAAGTGAAATGCAATTACCACGTCCAGGATTTGAACTCGGGACGACGAGTCCATTTTCTATGACTTTAACCATTACACCACGCGCTTCCTACTTATAAAGTCTTATAAGCGAATTGTTTTGATTATGAGCTTACATAGATTTTAAGCAATGTGACACGATACAAACAGTCCAAATAGAATAAAGAATTGTTCAATCAGTATTCTTACATTGTCCAGACAAACTTATGGCAGATGTCATTTGTAGGAAGCTTTGACAGGCATTAGTCTGAACCCAAATCTACAGCCGATTTGTCTATGGAAATGTGTTTGTATTTCTCATTGTGGGAAATAATAACCAATCTTGCGAGTCGGAAAGCTTAAAACAATATAAACAGATGTTTTTCGTTTCATGCAAAAATCCTTGTCATGAAACTACGTATTTCACATTGTGTGTACCTAGTTTCTTCGGAAACTTGCGTCCAGTGGCTTCGGCCATTTGAACGGTAATGAAATTAATGGGGTGATCCTAAGGGGATATCCCCTCAAGCAATAAACCCATCCCTGCCCCTTTAAATCAAGGAGGCAGTGCTGGGTTTATTGTCCAGTGCCTGAGGCACCTCCTTTGAGCATGAATATCGAAGGGATCCACGCATTTGTATGTCTGCCATTCCATGATCTTCGGTTAGTGTGTGGTCACACATTAACAGAACTTAATGAAATGCGTGGTATATAAATATATATATTTTTTTACTGTGCGAATATTTTTCATATGCTTGAAAATCATACACAATACACACATATTTACCTTCTGCTGGGTTAGGTCACTCTCTGTGCTACTGGTAATAGTTAAACCAGCACTAACTGTTTCATAGTCGGATCATCGGCGACTAAACCGGTAACTCCACAGATTTTGTGGGATGAGGCGGGTGGATAAGACACACCGCAAAACGAAAATCAAGACCTGTAAAAGGATGGAGGAAGCTCTTAGCTCGACGGCCATCTAGTACATAATTTTTAAAGTCCACACCCCTCATTATGACAGGGCCGTATAAGCTTGGTAATGTCAGGGAAATGCCGCCGGGAACTTGTTCCTGGTAGGTTTACCCAAGGTGGACAGGTCTGGCACCCAATGGTTTCAGGGCTACACACCGGTCACAATGGCTCTGGTGAAAATCCAAAGGGCGTTTCCAGCATCGTTAGGAACCAACGGCTTTTGACAAGGGCATCTCCTTCCATTAAATGGGTTATGCATGTGGGGTTGGGGGACCGCTTATTAATCTCATATTCCCTTGTTAAACCATTCCAAAAATTCACCAATGGTGAATTCGTTGTTAGGATCCGGCTCAACCGAACCAGGTTGAATGCTGTAACAAAAAAGAACTGAATATAATATGCACCTTCCTACACACTAACCCATTCAAGCACGCACCCACTCACTCCCACCCACACGCATGTACAGACACCCTTTTTTTTCAGATGAAGCATTCAACATCTGCTATTAATAGCCCTAAAGATGGTTGCATCCCAGAAACGAAACGTATGTTAACATATCTTATTTATAAAGGGCATCAATATATATTTTGTTTTTTCATAATTTTATATTACCCCCCATATTGTCTATGTGCACACACACACACATACATACACACACACACACACACATATATATATATATATATATATATATATAGGGTCATCCACAGACACGTGTTTCGACTTATCAAGTCTCTTCAGTGTGACTAGACATTTTGTAAGCTACCTACAGCCGGAATTGAAATCCTATCGGTTGAGTGTCTGTCCGACACCTTAACCATTAGGCTGTCATCACTTACAGAATGCGAAGGGGAATTTTAACTGTTTTAATACACACATCGCTTTGTATGTAAAGGCCGTCATAGAGTGCTCCATTCCTTATATATAGAAAAGCGTCATATATACGTAGAGATAAAATATCTTAGGGAATAAGATCTCTCGGATAAGATCAAGCGAAATGTCTTCCAGCCTGTAGCCGTGTAAAAGCTATTGTGGGGCTGCACCACTCGGACTGTGACAATATGCTTAGAGAAAAGGTTCAATGGGAGCTGGACAAGCATAATGCGTGCTTTCTTGAAGAAAATCCCGGAAGCAGCACCACATAAAAGACCAACTATACGGCCACTTGCCTCGTATCACACAAATCATTCGGGTAAGACGAACAAGATAGGGTGGACACTGCTAATGAAGCAATCTCCAGCTCCTAATTGACGTGCTCCAGTGGGCACATGTACATGGACACAGCAGTATCGATTATCCAGCAAAAATCTACATTGATCAGCTCTGCGTAGATACTGAATGCTGTTGAGGAGCATTGGATAATAGGGGCGGATCTCGAGGAAGAGTCATAAAGATCCGTGCTGTAAGCACGACTTATATATTGCCTTCAAGCAAAAATATAAATATTAATATATACTTTATTCAACAATGCTTCTAAGATAAACAAACATTCAAAAATGTATTTCCTTCGCCGAAGAGCCTAAAGCCCAGGTTAGTTATTGTTCACTCACCGCCACCTTGCCTCATATGGTAGAGACGTCTCAGTATCATTGACAGGTTAATTTGGCAGGAATTTCTCCGTGATGTATCGTGGCCGATATAGTATAGTTTCTGACTATCCTGCTGAAGTCCCGGTTTCGATTTCTGTCGGAGGGAAATCGTTAGTATATATCGTTGATGAGACTTAATAAAGTTGAAACAGACTGTACGATATTCTACACACCGAGTAATTCTTTGCGAAATTCACTTGTACTTATTAATATTCTATAATTATCGAATTTTATGCGATATGCGCATTGTAATTGCCTCCAAGCAAATATATGTATATATATATATCATCAA
Source organism: Doryteuthis pealeii (assembly GCA_023376005.1). NCBI lineage: Eukaryota > Metazoa > Mollusca > Cephalopoda > Myopsida > Loliginidae > Doryteuthis > Doryteuthis pealeii. The sequence goes on from CM042155.1 coordinate 12,788,972, forward strand.
CCCTCCACACAAGTAGGACGTGACACAAGCTCAATCTCTTAAACGGAGTTTAACAGAATTTAATTTTTCTTCTCCTGACAGGGTTTTTAAACAAGGTTAGAGAGCCCAATCTATCCTACTATTTACCCATAGTTGGAGGGAGAATAGTTGGGTCCATATCTTTCTCAAGTGTGTTAGCAAAATACAGTCACATCCAGGATTTGAACTCGTCTCGACATGTCCATTTACTACGACGGTAACAATTACATCACGTATTGTTTCTTTCTTTTTTCTTTCTTTCTTTCTTTTCACTTGAAACTTTAGTATTAACTACTAAGTATTAATCGTCTGTTGACATTTAACTGAAAATCTAATTTCTTTAAAATCTTTTTGGGAACCAGCATTTTTAGAGCTAACACAGGCACACACGCACGCACACACACACGCACACACACACGCACGCACAGACACACACAGACACACACACACACACACACACACATATATATATATATATATATATGTGTGTGTGTGTGTGTGTGTGTGTGTGTGTTAATCATGCCAGGGGGTATGGTGCATGCTCCTAATTTCCTGGTAGAGCAATGTAGGGGAGACATTAGTTGAACGTTCACCATTTAGTGTAAGGCATTTACTCGCCTGTTGTTTACCGACTTGAGTACTCTGGTGATTGTAAAAGCATACATCCTTTAAGTATGTATGAATTAATTGTTCACCCTGACTGACAGTCACTGACAGCCGTGAGAGTAAGGAGCTTGACAGACGAAAATTCTGTCGGGTTTCGCTCCCGGCTAGCAGTAGCTGTTAAAAAGTCTCACTGATGAGACGTAAACGTCGAAAGACGTGTCTTTGGATGACTTATATATATATATATATATAAAGGGTGGCTTACCGGTGAATATGGGCACGATCGTTGGAGGTGCACAGGATCCAGGGGTTAAGTCCGCGATAAAACAAATACAAAGTGCTCAATACAAAGTAGAACAAACTTATTAAAGAAATGGATACAATAGAAACCTACTCGAGTTTCATCGTTAGAATCATCAGGGTTAAATCCACTGAATTAATCGAGTTACCGATTAATTCAGTGGATTTTACCCTGATGATTCTAACGATGAAACTCGAGTAGGTTTCTATTGTATCTATTTCTTTAATATATATATATATATATATATATATATATATCCTAACCGTAGTGAATGAGTTGTATAAATACAAACAGTAGAACAGCAACCTTACAATCAGATGGACTTTAGTGTCATTTCCCCGATATTAGTTAGTTAGGAGTGTCTTACCCAGCATATTCTAAGCCTCACTAATGTATTTCATTTTGTTTGCTACTAAATATGCCTCTACCGAACTTAGCCTGGCACAGGGCCCAAATAACTAAGCACTCAGTATAAGTCAAATTTACCATCCTGTCAATCTCTTTAAGACTAGCTTGCTTTCTTAATTTTAGTTTTCAGTCAAACAACCTATGTGCGTGCGTGTTTAGGGCGTAATAAACAAGTTTCGACCAACAATAATAAAAAAAATGATAAAAATAAAAATAAAAAATCACACGAAAATCTTTGAATACCGCAAGGAAAAACTAAAACAGTAAAATAATAATCCTTAATTCTATTTATTTTAAATGTATTTTTTTTTCTTTCTTTCTTTTTTTTTAAATTTCTTTTTTTTTCCTTCTTTCAAAATTTACCATTAGCGAATAAGTATTAATCTTCTGTTGACATTTACTAAAAATCTAATTTGCTTAAACACTTTTGGGAAGCAGCATTTTCAGAGCTAACCTTTCGATTTAAAATTGAACATTTCAAAATAGAATAACTCCTACACCGGCATTGGGAAGCCTACAAAGAATTTAATTTTATCTATCTGCATTTAGAAACCTTAAAAGGAAATAATATGGCCTGATCGGTCCCGTATCTCTATTGGAAAAGGTTGAAAGCTGTTTTTGCTTTTTTTTATGTATCAACCACATTTACGCATATATATATATATATATATATATATATATATATATATATATATATATATATATATATATATATATATATATGTTCTTTTCTTTTGTAATGAACACTGAGTGTGTTTGTTTGGATCTCGGTGACCTTAGTGATATTTCCCTTACGAAAATAAGATATCTCTGGAATCACTTGAAATAATTAAATCCTGATATTATTTTCATTGACATCATCATCATCATCATCCTATTGTATGTACTCAACATTCTTGTTTTATTTCAACCCTGTCGGCTCGGGCTTGAGAATACACTGAATGCACCTCTTTAGAGGGGTAAGTACCCCCCAACGGGACCACCTGTTAGCCGTGGGTGGTAACCTATGATGCTTAAGGACGGAATCCTGGTGGATGAGCAGTCTATGACTGCAACACTCCACTTAGATCCTTACTTAGGCTAGACAGGCGGTCGGTGAGGACCCCTCCGATCAATCGGATGGTCATGTCGGCCCTAGCACCTATATGATTGCCCCAACCCTATTGCCCTTATGGCAACCCCCAACCCTCTATATCATATGAGTGCTAAAATGCGGTGGCTGAGGGTCTTCATGTCCTGGGAATGAAGTTAAACACTAGGGAAGGTCTGGGGAATATGGACCACACCTTCATCACCATTGCTCCCTGGTCCTCTCTGACCCAGAGTGGTAGCACCTCTATGGGTTAAATACAAAAATGTGTTTATGAAATAATTGAGTATCCATTAAGAATTGATTTATTTCAAAAATTCATCGGCATTAAATAATCCACTAACCTGCAAACCATTACACCCCGACGGGACGCCCTGAGGTAATAAAAGAGGAATATTTTATTATCCTACCATATACACCTCACTTTCATAAAGTTCACTTTCAATAAAGTCCACACTTTGCTGTCGTTAGTAGCTTCAAGATCCTTTAATTTTATATTGTTTCCAAGTATATATTTTCATCGTTTGTTACAATTTATTAAAAAAAAACATATTAATACGATCCAGTAGGGTTTTATGTATAATTCTTGGGCAAGCCAAACATTAAAGCGATTAACTTGACCAATCTAGTGCACATAATTTTCAATCTAACCGAAACGAACCAAACTTATTTCATGCAGTTCTTTTATTTCTAAACCAAAGGTATACACACTCTTCATCATTGACTGGATTTTTCTAATTTATTATCCCCGTGACGATTAATATATCCTTCTTTGCCATTAGGTAGGTGGGCAAGTTTGAGCTAAGGTTATGCATGTAAATCTTCTCTCTTCCTCTCGGGATGTTTATTTTAATCTGCATTCAGAACTAAAGTAAATAATAATAAATAAGAATACGGTGATTAAGCGATACCAGGTATGAGTATTTACATTTTTGCATTTCATCTTGGACGATTTGGACCGTCTCATTTTTATCCGGGTTGCAAGATCATAACACACACACACACACACACACACACACACACACACACACACACACACACACACACACACACACACACACACACATACATATATATATATATATTATATATATATATATGTATATATCTAAATATATAAAGGGAAGATTTTGGTATGCACGTGTCGCCGTATAACTCAGAGAGGAGATGTCACTCAGTTTCGAAATTTTGCTCATACCTTAATATTCCCTTGAAATCAACGGTACTCGGTTACACTTTCTTGCCTGCCTATCTCTCTATGTCTCTATCTCTATATCTATCTATCTATCTATCTATCTATCTATCTATCTATATATATATATATATATATATATATATATATATATATATATATTATATATTATTATTATTATTAATTATTATAGAGATTGTGTTTCTGTTTGCCTGTAACCGAAACTCTATCAGTACCGAAGTCAAAATTCCCTTAGTTAATTACGTCACATTCTCCATGATTATATTTTTATTTAAACTTCAATTATTAATAAAATTGTTTTACATTATTAATACCGTAGGGCTTATGTCTATACTAATAAAATTTAATTGGATTTATATATACTAGCAAAATAGAAAGATACCCTCCGGGCGATGTAAAATTAATTTTTTGAAAGATATTGCCTGAGATGCCCTCAAAAAATTAATTGAGCTAAAATTCAATGTCATAGAGTGTGTACCATAAGTATGTAAAATCGTCAAATTTATTAAAGGAGTAAAAAAAAAGAAATAGAGAGAGACAATTTGAAATGGAAACATTTCCGATAACTGTAAATATTATATTAGAATAAAACAATCTATGTTTAATGAAACAACATTGAAACAATGAGGATTGTCTAACATTGCATGCTCACATTTTGAGTATATTTGTTCTATGTTATGACGTTGAATCATGTGTTGGGTAATGTGACGTAAGCAGTGACGCGGTTCTTGTTACAGACAAAAACCGGAAGCGAATCTCCATTATTAATAGATACAACAAAATATCGATTTACAGTGTAAACGGCAAGGCTAATTTGCATATTGATTATGAAAAATTGATTTTGATAAATATGTGCTTAGTTGATTTCTAATTGCTTCGTTATACTTTTAATTGTAAAAGTACTCGCAACCTCTTAATTTCGCGCCTTTAAAGTTGACAGCAGTTTAGCTTGTTGCTATGACGACCGACTTCAAGATTCCCGCCGAGAAGACGAGATTCTACATAGTTGGGGAAATTCTATTATCACAAACGGACGTGTCGGCTTTGATCACACATATTTTGACGTCATTCAAGACGAAGCAACAGAACGAACTTTGGACATTATGAGAATATAATACTATCAACAATTAAATATTTTCAAAAATAGCTAAAGAGAAAACCATCTTATTGTTGAATGTTGTGCATCTGATTAAAGAAAAGAAAAACATTGTGAAAACGCTGAAAGTATATTGAACTTTATATTGTTTGAATCATCCTAAAGACTCCGACGAATGTCTGGTGTATATAAAAAAAGATGAAAAAAGAGAAACGAAAAGACATTTTTTCTTTCACACCACCCATGGTATCACAGTAAGTTGAATCTATCCCTTATTTTGTAAATGTCTTTTTAAGATTAGCTAAGTGTTGTATGTTCGATCGCTCGTTTGCACATATATAATAAAATAGATACTTATTCAATATCTCCCCATTCCCTATTCAATATATATTTTCTTTTTGTTGTTGTTTGCCTTTGTCTATTCTTTCATTGTCTGTATTTTTGTAAATGAACTTTTGCTATTAACGAGGTCTTGTCTAGTTGTCTGGCAGTTCGTTCTGTATTGCTCTCTCGCACACTTATTGAAGATGATAAGGGGAATTCCCTGCCCCTTGTGTTTTTATTTGTTTATATTTTTTTACACTTGGGATATCTTGCTTTAACAGTTTTTTTTATTATTGTTACACTAGCGCTCTTTTCGTACCCAACGAATGCGTGCACGTAACAGTATATATATATATATATATATATATATATATATATATATATATATATATATATATCTTATAATTGAGATTGTGTATTTGTCTGTCTGTAACCGAAACTATATCAATACTAAAATCACAATTGTATATATATATACAACAAAATAGCAGTTTACGCGATAAATGGGAAGGCTAATTTGCATATTGATATTAAAAATTTTATCTTAATGAAAATGGGCTTAGTATTATTGATTTCCAATTGTTTGGTTTTATCATGAATATGAGCAAAATCTCGTCGATAAATCTTAAAATAAATCCATTAACAAGAAGAAATAACTGTTATTTTGTTATTTACTTCCCAAATGTTCTTTACTTACTAAATACTAAATAGTTAAATTAAGACAATTTAGTAATCAAACACGGGAGTGATGAATAGGAAGTTCCAGTTGTTCTATTTTTCGATTATACCCCGCTTTGTTTCAAATCATTTTATATGCATTCTTATTCAGTTTCATTAGCCTTTCTAATCTAATCTAATATTTTATTACATTAAAATTTAAGCACTTGCACCCGGAGGGTGCATGTATTTGCTTATAAAGATAAAGAGTATTATAGAAGCTGGAAATGTTTCCACGTGCTTTTCTGTACATTTGAATTATCCAATGCAATTAGGCTGTCTTCCCTGGTCAGACTTAATCATTCTGAACCGTTTATACATTCACTCTCTGGGATGATGATAAATATGTCAAACTGGCTTCCTTTCATAATATTCCAACTTCCGCGTTTTGATTCGTATTCTCTAACACGCAAACTCACGTATAATTAGCAGCTGTCAAGCCTCTTGGTCGAACAAGTTCCTGTGCGAACACTTTGGGCTATTTAAACATTTCTAGTCTCCAATAGTTGGATTACTTTAACAGCCTCGTGTCACATTAAACCGAGTGTATGAAAGGGAACAGATGGGAAACGATAACTTTATTTTGTTTTGTTTTTGTTGAAATTCAAGGCGTTCAATTCTTTATTTCAGATAGGTTTTATTCAAGTATTAACTGTCCACAATGGATACTAACTCAAACCTTGAAAAGTGGAAACGTTTAGACGAAATGACAAATACCAGAATATAATTCTATGGATTTTTTATGGTGAATATTTTACAAGCGTTTTTGTTCACAGCAGACAGATAAAAACGATTATTGTTAACATAAAAAGTAATTCTACGTAAATGAAAATAAATTAACCCATCACACACACACACAAACACACACACACATACACACACACACACATATATATATATATATATATATATATAAATTAAAGTCGTCAGGGTGGCCTAATATCGGTATCAGCCATACAGTGAGGGACTATATCTCCTTTTCACTAGCGCTAGACCAAAGATATTATTCTAGCATCTGAGGTAGAGTGCCAAACCTACCACCAGCTCCTCACTTTACCCCACAGATCCATGTGCTACTCATACGCTGAGTTGGCGAGGGCCGGTATCGAACTAGGAACATGCGATTCCTAGCCAAACATTCTAGTGACTGAGCTATGCGTGTGTGCGTGTGTGTGTAGAGCACGTTTTTAAGCATGGTTACAGTGGATGTATTTGACATCCACGTCCCAGTCGATATGGTCCAGAAAAGTTTAGGTAGGAGCAAGCGTAGTTAACTTGCTGACATGGAACAGTAGTGATAAGAAGCAGAAGAAGGTAAAGAAAAAGAAGAGGAATAACAGGCCTGTAGATGATTAAGTCTAAGGTAAGCTCAAAAGCATGCTCTGGGCCCTTTGTCTTAACCATCTACAAGTCAGTTATTCTTCTTCAACCATTATGATAGGTCACACAGCTTGTTAGGTCTGACATCTGGCTAGGTCAGCATTCTTGCTAGGTCAGACTACAAGCTAGGTCAGCCACCTATCAAGGTCATCACTTTTGTTTAGGTCAGCCATCATACTAGTTCAGCCATTTTGCTAGGTCATCAAATTTGCTAGGCCAGCAATTTTAATAGGTCAGACACCTTGCCAGTTCAGCTATTTTGCTAGGTCAGTTACATTGCTAGCTAAGCCATTTTGCCTAGGTCATCTATTTTGCTAGGTCAGCCATCTTGCTAGGTCAGCCATCTTTGTATGTCAACGACTTTGCTAGGTCAGCCATCAGGAAACACATTTTTGAAGTACCTCTCTGCTGGCGATATTCTAAGCGTATACTAAGCCCCACCGACAGGCAGTTTTAGATAATCAGTTCTAAATAATAAATAAATATACAGTTTCGTATATCCAGTTTAAAGAATATATATATAGACAAATCGGATTATTAATATTTAATTAAGTACGATTAATTGTTTCTCTTTAGTTCATTCGTTTATATTTTTCTGAAATGTAGATCCTGTAGATTGGATATATAAAACCTAATTAGTTATTCTCGTTGATTACTGTTTATTTTTAGAGAGCACATTCTCAATATATCTCTAATTAATTTCGGCAAATTAGGTTAAGATAATTCCCCGGCTAAATACTGAGGCATACCAAATTTGATATCTTTATATTAAAGAATATTGGCGTTTGTAGAGGCGATAAAAACAAACTCTCCCAATTGTTAATATTGATTCCATGACGGAATTACTTATAAATTACGGTGTATGCATTTACCCAACCTGTTTGCCACGGTTAGAATGTGACAAAAGGTCGCGAGTATGGGGCATTTACCGAGGATCGAACATGCTATTTAGGAGCAATAGATCTACAAGAATAGCTCGCTAACCAGTATACCACAATGGAGTGCCTTATTTACCCTACACGTAGGCCACGGTTAGAATGTGACAAAAGGTCGCGAGTATGGGGCATTTACCAAATATCGAGCACGCTATTTTCGAGCAATGGAGCTACAAGAATAGCTCGCTAACCAGTATACCACAACGGGGTGCCTTATTTACCCAACCCGTTCACCACGTTTAGAATGTGACAAAAGGTCGCGAGTATGGGCATTTACCAGGGATCGATCACGCTATTTTCGAGCAATGGAACTACAAGAATAGCTCGCTAACAGTATACCACAATGGGGTGCCTTATTTACCCAACCGTTCGCCACGGTTAGAATGTGACAAAAGGTCGCGAGTATGGGGCATTTACCGAGGATCGAACATGCTATTTACGAGCAATGGATCTACAAGAATAGCTCGCTAACCAGCATACCAGAATGGGATACCTTATTTACCCAACCCGTACGCCACGGGAACAATGTGACATAATAGTAAGGGTTAACCAACGACGATCTAGACGACTTACGTAACAGCAGGTACCGTAAGCAACCTGAATCCAAAGTAGAAGCGGCTACCCAGCTTCGACTGGGTAGGGAGGAAACACTGGTGTATTGATTTGTTTACGTTTGAGGTTTACAGATGCTGGACATTTGTAAGTAGAATTTCAAAGCTATTGCTTGATATGTCTTAATTTTTAAGTATCTTCGAATATAAATCAAATTTTCAAAACATTTACACAAAGAAAAACAAGAAGCAGCTATATTCAATATATATATATATATATATATATATATAATATATATATATATATATATATATAATCCAAAAGTCTACAGAAGAAATCTTCCTTACGACACAAGAGTTTTATTTAAAAAAAACAAGTCGCAGTTTGAGAGCTCAATATGTGCTCTTAATGTTAGAGTCACAGAGCAAATATATAAGTAAAGAAATAACAACAAACTTAGAGATTTAGCTTTATAGTCTATTTCAGGGAGCTTAGACAAATAGTCTAAATCGCATCTGATGAGTCGGGAGGTTTAGACTATTTGTCTAAGCTCCCTGAAATAGACTATAACGCTAAATCTCTAAGTCTTTTGTTATTTCTTTACTTATATATATATATATATATATATATATATATATATATATATATATATTGTCGTCAATTGTTTTATTTTCGTAGTTTCATCTGGACATACATACATACATACATACATACACACCAACTGCCCTTTATATATGTACTAGAAGTGGCTACCCGGCGTCGCTTGGGTAGAGGTGGAATTTTTTTAAGTTAGTCCTGCAGATGTATCATTATTGAATCGCGCATTGGATTCTCGTTGTATGACCTATTAAAACTGCTACTTAAAAAAAGACCTTGTGTTGATACAACCAATCTGAAAAGAAAAAATAATGTCTCCTATTTAAAATATTAAATGCAAAAAATTCTATGCTGTTACCATTTGAATATCATTTTTTAATTATCTTCACTAATATAAATCAAATCTTCTTTATTTTTGCTCAAAAACCTATCCCTGGTGATATTTGATATGTATATATATGTTAACTTTGTCGTTAATTGTTTTATTTTCGAAGTTTCCTCCGGACATACATATAAACACAACTGCCCTTATATATGTATAGATAGATTACTTGATTTGGCATCAAACAGTTGATATGCTGTATAAAAAAACAAACAACTCATCAGCGAAAAAAATAGATCAATATGTAAAAATATAATTATCTTCATTTAACTATCTCACTCATTTTTTTTTCTTTTCCTTCTTTCATATTATAATAATTTTCGATTGAAACAGATTAGCGTCATCACTTCCGTGCACTCATTCCTCTCTCTATCATTCCTCCATATCTTTCTTTCTTTCCAAGTTTATTTCTATCTTATTATATTTTTTCATGTGTAGCTTCCTTTTCCTCCCCTTTATTTCTTTATAATAAAAACGGAATGGTCCATTATTTAGCTGAGCTGACGACACACATAAAAAAATTCGTCGGAAAAGCAACACCAGTAAATCAGTACTTACATTTTTGCTTTTCATCTTGTACGATTTAGACGGTCTAATTTGTTTACTAGAGGGTGTTACAAGATGATGACGGTCGGAAGATTATGGAACAAGCATATTAATAAGTAGATGTTTTCAAATCTTGTATGATACTTTTTAGTGCTGTTTTTAGTTTGTCTTTTCTTCAAAGATTTTTCTTTGAGGAAAACAACTTTCATGTTTACTAACTGATTTTAATTTAAAGAATATGAAATTAAATAAAATTGCAGTAATATATTAAATATTTAGATGTAATATTACTGAATTATATTTATCGATAGTTGTTGATATGAAAATTCTGAATCTTTAGTTTTATGTTATCTTATTTTTCGTATTTCACCATCATATTTATTATTTTTCGATCGATTGTTTTCACTATTGATATTTTATTACCAATTTCGATTTTGTTATTTTCAAAGACGAAACATTTTGACTATTCATATTTCATTGGTAATTTCAATCTTTTTTTTTTTTGTTCTAGATTTCTAGATTAATCAGTTATAATGTTATTCATTTCAAACATTTTATTATGCTTGATTCAAGATGAAACATTTAGAGTATTCCGATGTTTGCGCTAATTTCTTTAGATGAAACTTATTAATTATTCATATTTATTTAACTTGTTAATATTGTCGCTTAGAAGAAGAGGCGAGTTCACTATCAATATTGGATTATTGATTTTAACCATTATATTACATTTGAATTTCAGATGAAGCATTTTCTCTATTTATTGTTATTACTAGTTTTATTAAGTTTATTATACTTTCTTTTTTAACAAATGAAACACATTGACTATTTATACAGAAGGCATGGTCGTCTATAAGAGATTGCCCGTTATATGGAAATCACATATCACCGACAAGTTAAAGCGACACTTCTTCCAGGCCTTGGTGGTATCAGTGCTACTCTATGACTGCACCACTTGGATTTTGACGAGGGGGCTGGTGAATAGGATAGATGGGAGTTGCACAAGAATGCTACATATGATCTTGAACAAATCGAGGAAATAGCAGCTGTACGGCCACCTGCCCCCCACCATCACACAAACATACCGAGTAAGACGGACAAGACATGTTGGGGAAGTAAAGATAAACTCATAAGTGACATCATCCTGTGGAAACCAGCACATGGAACTGCCTGAGCGGATTGTCCAGCAAATACCTACATCGAGCAACTCTGTGCAGATACTGGATGCTGTGCGGAGGACCTGCCGGAGACAAAGAATGGTAGAGTTGGAGAGAGGTTGTCATGGATATCTGTGCTGCTGGTGTGACATGAAGAAGATGATGAATACCTTTTAGAATACACGTTTTTACCGCTGACCATTACTGGTTTTACGTCACATTATTCCTGAATTTTAATAGATACATTCCACTCATAGTATTATGCAAGCCGATAATTCTTAATGACTTGTAATTTGGGTGTAGAATTAGAAAATACTGTGCTGCTGATCACTTTATCAGTCTTGTCCCGGACCATTCCATTAGCATCAGAACGTTCTTTTCTTCGAGCATAAAATGGAGCCGTGTTGTGTTCGTATATTTATTTACCAACCCCTCCGCACGAGCAGGATGCGACACAAGGTCAATTTCTTAAGCGAAGTTCAACATGTTTGAATTCAGAGTTTTCCTTCTCCTAGACTGGTTACCTAGCCATGGTTAAAGAGTACAGTCTGCCCTGCTATTTACCCATAG
>CM042155.1:12803360-12830860 GCA_023376005.1 Doryteuthis pealeii
AACATTCGGCTTAAATGAGACGGCAGTCAGAAAAGATCATTTTGACGACGACGACGGATTTTCAGCTGCTGGTCGAAGACGAAGACCGTGTTGACCAAAAGAAAGTTTGGCCTGCGAGAAGACGGTGAACTCGCTTCTTTTTGGTTCCCCCTCCTTAGAAACTTGTTGACTCAAATATCTATTTCCCCCGTCTATTTTCCCCCTTCTATAAGAAATTTGAAGAACGTTAATATTAAGTAGAATGAACAATGCAAATGTTAGCGTCAGTTCTCATTCCACATTTCCTTAAACCTGTTACTTGAGGAAATATCGCAAGAGATTATTCAAACCTCACCTCACTGACAGACCAGACAGCAGAAAACATTAATATCATAGCGTCCAGTTATAAGATCTAGACTTAGAGGAATATGCATATAGCCTGGTGGAAACCATATTGGAGATCTAAGAGAAATTTAAGATTACAGTCACCGGCGTAGATGTCACATGAGTTATTTGTCTATGATGTTAAGATTGGTACAGTGACATCGATTCAAGCGAGTTCGAACGCCAGTCGAGAAAAGTATGAATTCAAGTACGAGCGTGAGTCAATAAGTAATGCCATTTTGTTTAGGACAGGTATAATTACCAAAACAGGAACATGTATCGTACATCAAAATGAAGTTGGTATTCTGTGAATCATTCTTGCTTCTCCACATAGTCAGTTTCTCTCAATAGCAATATTCCACCTTCGAATGAGAGCATGTATTCCGGCCCTGTAAACTTCTGTTGACTCTGCTTTGAAACATTTATTCGCTACAGATTTCACTTAATCGTCGCTGGAATAATGTTTACCTCTCAAACACTCTTTCATGGGGCAGAAGAGATGATACTATGAAAGCGGTAAATATGGTGAGTAACCTGTAGTGAAGAGGTGGCTCAAAGAACAGTCAACATAATATTATGGGGCAGGGATACATGATCTCATTCGCAGATGGAACATTGCTATTGAGAAAAACGTGACTATGTAGAGAAGTAGGGATGTGATCCACAGAAGACAAGCTTCATTTTGATGTATGATACATATTCCTGTGTTAGTAATTATAACTGTGCTAAAGAAAATGGCATTACCTTTTGACTAATTCTCGTATAATGTCCTACCCGAGTACACGGTCTAGGACGAAGAAAAATTCCGAATCCAAACCAGATGTGTATAAACATGTTACACTTCAAACAGGACGGACGATACGTAGTAGGTTTTGCCCAACCCCTCCGCACGAGTTTTTTAAGCAGAAATTAACCGGTTTGAATTCAGAATGTTTTTCCTCCTGGACTGGTTAACCAAGGTTAAAGAGCCCAGTCTGTCCTACCGTTTACACATCTCTTTGGGTACTGTGACCATACCGGCTACGTATACAGATACGCGATTTAGCAACGTGAAGAAGAAGCCGCTATATAACATATAGAATTTGATGCCAGTACACAACACCAAGTCCGCCCTGTCGACTGGGGCGTTAGAATGCACCGACTGCACCTTTGCAGAGGGGTAAGACTCCCTCAATGGGGCCACCTGTTGGCCGTGAGTTGTGACCCGTGATGCTTAAAGATGGAGCCCAGGTGGATGAGCAGTTCATGACATGCAATATTCCACTTTGGCCCTATCTTGGGCTAGACGGGCGGTCGGAGAGGGCCCCTCCGATCAATCGGCTGGTCACGTCAAGCCCTAGCACCTATATGATTTTCCCAACCCTATTGCCCTTATGACAAGCCCCAACCCCTTTTTATCATATGGGTGCTAGAAGGCGGTGGCTGTGGGTCTACATGTCCTGGAAATGACGTTAAACTCTATCTGATGGTGAGGTTCCAGTTTTGGAGGTTTGGGGAATGTGGAGCACCCCTTCATCACCATTGCTCCCTGGTCCACTCTGACCCGGAGTGGTAGTACCTGTTAGGGTCCTATCTATGGGTTAAATAGAAAAATGTATTTATAAAAAAAATGTTATTGTCCATTAAGAATTGATTTATTTCAAAACTTTATCGGCATTAAATGACCCACTGAGGTTGATATGCCGTAAAACAAAACCAGAAACAACAGCAAGAGTATTTACTTGAAATGCAAACAGACTCGTCTAGGATTTGAACTCGTGTTCATTTCCTATGAGGATAACAATACAAACACTTCCGAGCAATACAGAGTTATTAGATCAAAGAGAAACCTACTAGTAACACATAATTAGTTAGGATTAGAGTTATGATAAAAGTTGAACGGACGCATGAGCACATAAAATCCGCGATTTGGCTATATAGGAATCTAGCGCTTCACATGAATGGTTAGCAAGCTAGATTTGCAGACCATTGCTAGTGAGTTCGATTCTCATTAGACACCCCATACTTCTAGCCTTGTGTCAATTCTAAGCTAAGCTTAGTAAATAACTATATTCAGAAAATGATCGACTTTTGAAGGTCAGGATGGGTGTGTTTTATCTATACTTTTTTTAACATCAATTTTTTTAACACGGCCCACCCATCTAGTATAAGTAAGAACTAAACTGGTTTGTTGAATGTAATAGACTGCTCAGCGACCAGGGTTCCATCCTTAAGCATTACGGATCGCCTCATTGGTGGGGGCACCTCTGCAACATCTAAGCATAAGCTTAGTAAATAAATTCAGAAGAATCTAGCCCCAATTATCTTACCCCACATTTTATTTTCAGCATTGCAGCTAATGATAACGTGAATAACTTTTCAAAGACTTTTCTAGATTTCTTTACTGGAAATTGTGATACCAGATTCTAAAGAATAGGTACGCGATTTTAATCGACTAGGCTATAAAAGGACATACATGATAGTTTAAAAGGTCTCAGCTTCCCTCCTCCTGGTCAGTTCAGTATTTTTGTCAGTCTAATGTTCTCGTCTTGATGACTACGATATTTCACCGATTTCGAGTTCTTATCTGATTAACTTTGAATATGTCGCACCCTGTTCATGAAGAAGGCATTGGGTAAATGCATACATTTGCAGCGTTATTTTCGTATTTACCTGGGAGAGTCGTCTGCCCGGTTTAGTTTGCTGGTGCCCGCTAGGGGCTATAGTATTTAAGCGCCGGGTTCAAACCCTTCTGCCTCTTTTCCTGTTCCAGTAAGCACGAGACACATGGGGTAGATTTTGGTCTACCCCTTCTCGCCCCCCTTACATTACTGTAAGTGAATTATACAGCATGAACAATTCGTAGTCTCATGTCTGTCCTTTTTGTATATCTTGTACCATTCATGAATGTGCATTTATCTTTCTACATGTAACTTTGTTTTACCTATGTATTATGTATCTTGTTATATCTATGTACTGTACCATATTAAATGTTTTGTCTGTCAACCTTCGTCGGAGTCTTGTATTCAAGCATATATAACTTTGAACCTTTCTTACACATTCAAACGGTGGTAAATATAACATTGATATGTTGCATGTTCTATGCAGTTGCATAGATTATTGGCAACCACCTGTATTTCTGAAGGGATGGCCCCTTTTTCGTATCACGGGCGGGACTTTCCATGGAATATTACAGAAAGCCCGCGAAGTACGTGAAGTCACGTGTGACCGGGTTAACCGATCAGTACCTGCTTGGATGTCCGATGAGAAGCATGGACTCATTATGCACACGTGCGTTGTGTTAGATAGAAGAAGAACTTTAGTTAAGTAAATAAAAGTTTAAATGAATAATATGGTGTTCTTGCTTGATACATGTCTTGGCAAAAAGACTGACCAAGAAGAAGGAATGTATCAAAGACGAACAGCCAACAAGAATCTAGACATAGAATTCAACATGGAGAGAAAGAATAGAAACGACTAGAGATCACCAATGGCCAAAGAAGTAAGTAATGTATATGCATCTCTCTATCTACCTATGTTTATCTGTATTTCTGAAGGGATGGCCTCTTTTCATATCATGGGTGGGACTTTCCATGGAATATTACAGAAAACCCGCGAAGTACGTGATGTCACGTGTGACCGAGTAAACTCTCAGACCAGCTTGGACGTCTGATGAGAAGCATGGGCTCATTATGCACATGCGTGTTGTGTTAGTTAGAAGAAGAATTTTAGTTAAGTAAATAAAAGTTTGAATAAATAACATGGTGTTCTTGCTTGATAAATGTCTTGGCAAAAAGACTGACCAAGAAGAAGGAATGCATCAAAGACGAACAGCCAACAAGAATCTAGAAATAGAATTCAACATGGAGAGAAAGAATAGAAACGACTAGAGATCACCAATGGCCAAAGAAGTAAGTAATGCATATGCATCTCTCTATCTACCTATGTTTATCTCCCCCCTCTCCAGTATGTAACAGATATTGCGACTTTAAAGTTTTTACCTATTTGATTTGGGAGACAGCTAAGAGAAATTTAAGATTATGGTGAACAGCGTAGACGTGCCATCTGTAAACGTTACTACGAGATGTACTTTCGACGATTTCGATTTTAACTACTTGGGAGTTTCTCTGTTGCGAGATAGCATTTCACAGCTTAAATCTGAATACGGATCGCTACAGTCACCGCAGCGCCGAGCAAAGTGGAAATAAGGTGAAGAAGACAGATCAAATTCCACGTAAAGTTCAAACTCTTTAAATCATTGTTTGTTCCCACTCTCTCATGATGATGTGAGGAATGGACATTGCGGGCTGAACCTGAAAGGATCAAGGATGTTAATGCTAAACACCCGAGAACAGAATATCTATACAGAGCCCTATCAACTGGGGCTTTAGAATACACCGACTGCAGCTCTGCAGATGGGTAAGACCCCCAATGGGGCTACCTGTTGGCCGCTGCTGGCGACCTGTGATGCTTAAGGACGGAATCCCGGTGGATGAGCAATCCATGACATGCAACTTAGACCCTTACTTAGGCTAGACGGGCGGTCAGAGAGGACCCCTCCGATCAATCGGCTGGTCAAGTCAAACCCTAGCACGTATATATAACACTATTGCCCTTATGGAAGGTTTAAATTTAAAAAATATTTGCCTCTGGTCTTTAATGAATTAACCTGACTTGAACTATTTAATTTCTATTCGATACTAATTGGATAGACAGAGTCCAGCTGGTAAGTTCGATGAGACCCTCGGACTAGGGTTGCTGACCTCTGATATAGAGGGTGCGGCGATCCTATATTTGTACAAATATTGCTTATAAAATGTTTAGTTGTTTGAAGGGGAAAGACATAAGACCATGTTGCCCTTATGGAAATCCCCCAACCCTTTTTATCATATATATGCTAGGGAGGCGTTGGTTGAGGGTCTATATGTACTGGGGATGACGTTAAACTCTATCTGATGGCGAGGTTCCAGTTTTGGAGGTTTGGGAAACGTGGAGCACTCCATCATCACCATTGCTCCCTGGTCCACTCTGACCCGGACTGTTAGTACCTGTTAGGGACCCATCTATGGGTAAAATAGAAAAATGTGTTTATATAAAAACTGACTACCCATTAAGAATGAATCTATTTCAAAACTCTGTGGGTATTAAATGACACACTGAGGTTGATATGCCGTAAAACAAAACAAACAAACAAACATATACAGAAAACATAGATGATAGGTGAAGGCTTTTAGGATTCCATTTTATCAAACATTAAACGGAAAAAGCAAATTAGAGTTGGTTGGTTGGTTGTTTGGTTGGGTTTTTTCATTAAAGATTTTCAAATCAGTAAGAAAAAAAATTGAATAATGGTAGAATAATAACTACATAAGCCTTTATTATAGGATCGGTTTAGCTCATTCATTAGAGTGTCCAACTGGGAACCACAAGTTCCTGGTTCGATACCGGTCCTCGCCAACTCAGCGGATGAGTAGCACAGGGATATGTGCGCTAAAGTAAGGCGCTGATGATAGGTGTGGCGACCACCTTAGATGCAAAAAAACAATCCCCTTAGTTTAGCGCTAGTGAAAACGGGATAGACTCCATTGCTGTCTTAAGGCCACCCCGATGACTTATTGATGACTTACAGCATGTCAACCGTGGGTTATTTTATGCCGAAGACGTTTTTTTATATTCATTCTTGCTGGGAATTCATCTTTTAAAATTTAATTTTCATAAAATACATTTTCAAATTCATTTTTAATCTTGTTACGTTATGGGGTTTTACCGCGTCTTCAAAACACTCAATCAGGGCTTTCTATCAGGGCTCGACACCAGTCGTATATACGGAGCCGGTATGTTGGCTTGTTGGTCACACACAGAGATCTAGCAGTCAGCCGACCCCAAAAAGAATTCTTCCACACTTCTTCGCGTGGCCAGGGAAAGGTATCACCTTACACAGGCCGCGTGCTCTTCGTTGCGGCCAATTGACTTTATATCCACGGGTGTCTGGTGGTCAGGGAATGATCGATGTTTGTTCCCATTCATAATACTGTCCGTAGTATTTGCTTCGTAGTAAATGATGACTATAATACCGAGTTTATTTTTCAGAAGTTTATTAGAATAAATTCAATTTCGGCTTCTTAACTTTGAGAGAGATAGATAGATAGAGAGAGATAGAGAGAGAGAGAGAGAGAGAGAGAGAGAGAGAGAGAGAGAGAGAGAGTCAGCTTATCTAGTAAATAGCGTCTTTATATGGTCCTTAGAGTTTCAGTACTTTGAGTAAACTTTTGGTGACAACCTTTTTCTAGTCGGCAAATATCATGACAGCCCTTTTCGCTTCAGCGAGAACAGATCGTTCCCCGATCTTAGCCCAAACCAACTCCAACTCCAACTCGACTGCCCAACTCCCAGACCAACTACTCATCTCCTAGCCAGGTTCCGCGGTCTTATATATTATCTCAACAGAACAATCTAGAAGGGTCTTTTTCTCGAATAATTAATCTCTTCCTAGAAGGAAAAGAAGGTTCGATTCGTTCTAATCATTCGATTCCTTCTACGGTCACTGGGAGTTCACGGCCGTTCGGATCAAAGAACAATTAGCTGTCAAGAAATCGGGATTTTCGTTAAAACTAGACCCGACGTCTCCAAAATCTCGTTTATGTTTTTATTTCTTTTCGGACCGATTCTTGACCGGTCAGATCTGAGAATCATACTGCATCTATTAAGGTTTGTTTGACACAAGGCCACAGATATGGTGTTCCCAAGTAAGGGCGACCATTATGCTACAATCTGTTTAACCTATAAATAGGAACCTAACAAGCACTACCACTCCGTTTCAAAGTGGAACTGGGAGTAATGTCGGTGGAGTTGTACACCACATTCTCAAAAGCTACAAAATTGGAACTTCACCACTCGATGCAGTTTAACGTCATACCCAGGTCACCAAGACCCTCAGCCATCTAGCAGATGTGATAAAAGGCTTCGGGTTTGCCACAGGATCGTGACAATTATATATTTTTTACTAAGCTTAGATTATAAGTGGCACAAGGCCAGAAATATGGGGCGCTCAATGAGAATCGAACTCATTAACAATGGTCCATGAATCCAACTCGCTAATCGTTCATTACACCACATGGTATAGGTGATAGGGTTAGACGTAATTAGCCGATTGACCGGAGGGGGGGGGCTCTCCGATTGCTGGTCATGCCTAAATAAAGGCTAAAGTCGAGCCATTAGTCAGCCAGCAGGATTCCGTCTTTAAGAATGATGAGTTGCCACTCACGGCCAACAGGTATCCAGATTGGGTGAGTCTTACTGCAGAGGCGCAGTCGGTGTATTCTACTAGCCCAACTGGAACGTCTCTCTCTCTCTCTCTCTCTCTCTCACACACACACACACACACACGCACAGACACACTCTCTCTATCTCAGACACACACACACTCTCTCTCACACACACACACACACACACACACTCTCTCTCTCTCTCTCTCTCTCTCTCTCTCTCTCTCTCTCTCTCTCTCTCTCACACACACACACACACACAGACATACATACTCTCTCAAACAGACACACATACACTCTCTCTCTCACAGACACACAGACACACTCTCTCTCTCTCTCTCTCTCTCTTCTCTCTCTCTCTCTCTCTCTCTCTCTCTCTCTCTCTCTCTCTCTCTCTCTCTCTCTGACAGACACACATACTCTCTCAAACAGACAGACACATACATACTCTCTCTCAAACAGACACACACACACACACTCTCTCTCACTCACTCTCTCTCAGACAGACACACACGTATGTGTGTGTGGGACGCGCATATGTGTATTCCTTCGTTTATCGATAAAGGATACCGTTTTTTTTTGTTTTTTTTTTATGAAAACTCCCGGTCATTTCAGATTGGATAATGAATCACTTCCTCTCATCTTTCCAACTTAAGTTTATTTAATCCAACCGCGTTCTGATATCATCGGCACACATCTCACAGCGTTAAACTGATTCATTCTGAGCACATTGACAATTATTGAAAAGATGTCACCATGATAATAATTATATGAGGGTGTGATATTTCCTCCTGTCATATCCACACTGATGGATATCCATCAAAGCCTCGGACGACTGGGTCACTCTGGCTTAAAAGTGATGATGATACTGCCACGAAAACGTATTTGACTTCAAGGTCTTTGTAGCAGTTCCCTGGTAGTATTTCTGGTGATGTAAATGATGACACGAAGATTGACTGATGTTGAATGTATAAGATTTTATTTACTTCCAAACATCGTGAAATACTGAAATAAAATTGGGTATGAAACAATTACTATTTTACAAAAAGGGTCTTTAACAAATGCCAGCAACTTCCCGGAAAAATAGGTAAGAAACATATC
Source organism: Doryteuthis pealeii (assembly GCA_023376005.1). Classification (NCBI taxonomy): domain Eukaryota; kingdom Metazoa; phylum Mollusca; class Cephalopoda; order Myopsida; family Loliginidae; genus Doryteuthis; species Doryteuthis pealeii. The sequence continues at coordinate 12,812,069 of CM042155.1, forward strand.
TGTGCGCCGTTACCAGTACGAAGAACAAACTAGGGACTAAATTCTAATATTTTCCACACAACCTTTTTACTGCTTATGCCCTGGGCGGAAGTCCCTATTTTGCCCTAAGGATATCTGTTGATCTTCCCACAATGCCATTCTGGCCCTGTGGGTCCACTTGATTAGCAGACCCTACAGAGTTGTTTCCCTTACACTGTCCAAATTTAAGGGTATATTTTGAGGGTAGAAAATAAATATATCTAACTGTTACATAATCTATGGGGTTGCATAAGATTATTGTCAACTCCCTGTATTTCTGAGGGGATGGACCTTTTTATATCACGGGCTGGACTTTCCATGGAATATTACAGGAAGCCCGCGAAATACGTGAAGTCAACTGGAACCTGGTTGGATCTTTAGTTTCAGTTTGGACGTCAGGCAGAGAAGATGTACTGCCTTAACTGGAGCTCACTGCATACGCGCGTTATGTTAGTTACATGAAATGTTTCGTTAAGTAAATAAAAGCTTACATAAGTAATATGGTTTTGTGGTTAATGACTGTCTTGGTAACAAGACTGACTTAGATTAAATGAATTAAGTGCGACCGACCACCAAGACGAAGTCCAGACGCTAGAAGAGACGTTAGAAGGGTCGCTAGGAGAAAAACGTAAGATAGAAAAGATTAACAGCAGAAGAATAGAAGTAAGTAAAGAAGGGTATACAACATAACTATTAGGCGCACTCTAAGGCGACAACTATAGTCTTTCTCTGCTGAAGGTAGGGATAGTCAGATTTCCCCATTACAGCCATGGGAAAATATAAGAATCCACTCTCGAATCTAAGCTTTTGTTAAATACAAATTCAACAACCCCTCTGCACGAGTAGGATGTGGCACAAGGTCAATTTCTTAAGCAGAGTGTAACAGGTTTGAATACAGACTTTTCCTTGTGTGTGTTTATTTGTGTGTATTTATGTGTGTGTATTTAAGTATGCGTGTATTTGTGTGTATGTGTGTATTTGTATGCGTGTGTGTTTTGTGTGTTTTGTGTGTATTTGTCTGTGTATTTGTGTGTGTTTGTGTGTATATGTGTGTATTTGTATGTGTGTGTTTGTGTGCTTGTATGTGTGTAAGTCTGTGTATTTTTATTTGTGTGTGTTTATGTGTGTGTATGTGTGTTTATGTGTGTGTTTGTGTGTATGTGGATCTGCGTGTGTATTTGATTATGTGTGTATTTGGGTATATATATATATATATATATATATATATATATATATTTACCAACCCCTCCGCACGAGCAGGATGTGACACAAGGTCAATTTCTTAAGCAGAGTTCAACAAGTTTGAATTCAGACTTCTCCTTCTCCTAGATTTGTTGCCTTACCAAGGTTAAAGAGCCCAATGTGCCCAACTATTTTCTCGTAAATTACTTTTGCTTCTGAGGTGGAGCGCTACACATACCATCTGCTGTCCATTTTACCGCAGACATCGAAGGTGTTCTACCTATGCGATGAAGTGGCTAGGTGCTGGTATCGAATCTGAAAACTGTTCAGCTAATTATTCATAGTAAACATGTAAAAATTCAAGAATGTGTTACAAATACAAATAATTTGTTTTCTGTTCGAACACGAATAGTTTTTAAACATTTATACCTTGTGAGAAATTACAATGAAATTGTTATTCAAACTCAGCAGAGCTCCAGAACTGGAGACTCACCATCAGATGAATTTAAATGACATACCAAGTTCTGTCTATTTTTTTTTTTGGGGGGGGGTTCTATCTGCAGGGTAAAGAATCAGTGTAGTTTAAGCCGCACGGATAGGACAACTTTATTGTGATATTACTATTCAATCTAATCTATCCGGGTTCCTTTATTTTTCCTCGATGATTAACACACTCACACACACACACATACACACACACACCACACACACACACACACATATATATATATATATATATAATAATATATATATATATATATATATATTAAAGTTATGTGTAAGGTAATTAACCAACATTTAGGTATTTCCTAAAAAAGCATGTTATACGACCAAAACAAAATCTCTCTCAATCTTTCTCGCTCAATATCTATCAAGCTATTTTCATTTCACACTGTCTCTCTCTCTCTCTTCTCTCTCTCTCTTATATATATATATATATATAATATATATATATATATATAATGATAAATCTAAGGAGTCAGACAAACCTCCTAAAAGTTTCGCTTAATGCTTTCAGGGCTTAGATCTGACTAAGAGAATTGGAGCAAACGCATTAAATATAGTACCTACCACCATATATGGGGTGTCTATGTCTGTAAAGTTTTGGGTATGTATGTGTGTGTGTGGTGTGTTTTGTGTGTGTGTGTGTTGTTGTGTGTTGTGTGTGCGGTGTAGATTTTAGTCCGTATTTATATGTATACATTCATTCCCTTTGAAGGTTTTAAAGCCAATCTCAGAAACCCTATTTCATATTTTGTTCAATTTCATATCTATGTTTCTTCTTCTTGTAGTCTATAATCTTTACTTATTCCTATTCTTGTGTGTTCATTTTTTAACCTAACTGGTAGTTACTTTCTTCTCCCACGGAAGTCGTCACTTGAATTTTTTATTTTATTTTTCTACTACATTTAATAAATCTAAAAGCTAACTTCAAGATTTGAATAGAAAAAAAAAAACTTTCTTCAATTTTACGTGCTTCCTATTTTGTTATTCCCATCTGTAATTTGTATTTTCGATTCAGCGCCCCCCCCCCCCCCCGCCGCCAATCTTTCACGATTCTCCTTCCCGCCATTGTATTCATTTCGCGCCACCATTCGACCGCCATAACGCCCATTCTGCTGCTGATGGCAAAATCGCTACTTTCAGTATCCATTAGACGGTTGTCAATAAAATGGCTCCAAGCTGTGTTTAATTTTTGGGAGTAATCAATACAAGTATTTTCACTTTAGCTAGATTGTTATGTATATGCTGTAGCCTGGCTATATTTTCAATGGCCCACGCAGCGTCATGACAATAATACCCAACACCGGCACTTAATGCATAAAAATCATTATTCAATTTGAGAAACAAATCGATTTTCATGTAAAAGATAAAATTAAGCCCCAAGGACAATCTGTAAACAAGATGAGAAAAATTAAAACATAGAAAAAATTCCCATTAATATATACAGCGGTACCTTGGTTTACGAGTACCTCAACTTACGGGTTATTCAACTTACGAGCAGTTATTCGGGTGATTTTTCTAGTTCGTATTGCGAGCTAAAATCTGTGGGACGAGCGAGCTGCAGAATACTCCCCAAGGAATTGCAAGTGTCCGGGTTCGATATCGGTCCCAGGATAGATTGGGTAATCTGATCTTTGCGGTAAAGTGGGGAGTTGACCTCAGCAAAAAACGAAAAAAAACGAGAAAACGACAACAAAAAATACTTCCTTGTTTAGCGCTAGCGAAACAGGGATAGACTCCTTCGCTGTCCAGTTAATACTGACAATAGGCCTATCTTCCAACTTTACTTACTTTAATATGTTCAATAAAAACATTTAAGTTTTCAAATATATTCCGCCGAAAAAGATATCAGTTTTAGAATAATGAAAACATATTACAGAACATAATTAATTACATAATATTATATCATGTTTTTATACATCATAGGGCTATTTTTCTAAAATAAAGACATAACAAAATAATTAGAGTTTTGGGAGTGGGAGAAACGGATTAATGGCATTTTCATCTATTTTAATCAAGGAAATTAGTATAATATACGAGCAAATGTTGTTACGACCGGAACGAATTAAACACGAAAGTCAAGATATCACTGACTTGTAAAAACTTTATGACGAGGGAAAATCCAGCAGATGATAATGAGGCTTAAAATACATACATACTTATCACTCCGACACACACGATCGGGATGTGACACATAGTAAATTTCATAAGCGTTGTTTAACAGGTTTGAATTCAGAGTTTTACTACTCCTATACTGGTTGCCTAAGCATAGTAAAAAAAAAAACTCCGCCCGTCCTACTTGTTACCCATACTTGGAAAAAGAATAACATAGATGCATAACATTCCCAAGGTTATTAGTATTATGGGAAATGCCAACAGCCTCGCACAGTATTTGAAATAGGGTACTGGTTCCTTTTCCTACAACGATAAACATTACTCAACGTGCCACCAGAGTTAAAATATACGAGGTTGATTCAAAACGTAATGCCATTCTGTTTAGGAAAGGTATAATTATTAATACAGGAATATGTATCATACATCAAAAGGAAGCTGGTCATTTGCGGATCACATTCGTACTTCTTCACATAGTCACTCTTTTTCTCAATAGCAATGTTCCACCTTTGAATGAGAGCATGTATAGCTGCCCCGTAAATTTCTGTTGACAGTACTTTGAGCCACTTCTTCTCTACAGATTTCAATTCCTCGTTACTGGAATAATGTTTGCTTCTCTTCGGCCCCATGTAAGAGGGTTGAGATCAAATATTATTCCAGTGCTTATAACATAGAATATTAAACATAGTTTAACACACGTACCCGCTCATGGTTACCGGAATGAGAACAGACAACCCCAGTAGATGGAATAAAGGGTTGCTTCGAAGATGAGGACAATAGTCCGAATAATCCAAATAGTAGAAAACAGTTTCTATTTTAATTATGTTAGAGTCCAAATTTTGCAATATTTTACAAACATACTAATATTCTCCATGCTTCCATGAGGAAGTCGACGTTAAATCGTTTCGGTTTTTATCAAACATTTATTAAGGCATTAGGACGGAAAAGGTGCGACTATTTACCCATAGTGTATTTACATATATAACTCCGGTTTCGACCGGAGGTACAGTGAGCTTCGTCCGCTGGACCTTACAAGTTAACATTGTTGATCCCAGGGAGTCATCCTCCCAGGCAACACCTGCCTCCTTGATTTAAAGGGGCAGGACTGGGTTTATTGCCCAGTGCCCGAGGCACCCCCTAGAGGGGAAATGCCGACAGGATCAACGCAATTTTGTGCCTACCACCCATGAGCTTCGGCTTGTGGGTGGGCCCATATAAAAATGTCCTTGTGTCACACCCTCATAAGTGGGATAAGAGGCAAAGAGTATGAGTGCAAAGTAAAATATAAACAGCCTCGTCCACAATTTGAACTTAGTTCGCTCTTTTCATTTCTTACTATGGTAACCATTACACCGCATTATATGTAAGCCACAAGTTTTTAATATTAGAACACACGCTCAAACAGGCGCCCATACATAGCTGTGCACGTGTGCACTGGAAATAAAAACGTCTAGCTATCTTGAGTTAATAGCTGAATGCCACTGAACAGACAAATCATCTTCTTAGGTTTCTCCACTATCGAAATCTTCTTTTTTCTTATTGAATAAGTAACTATACAAGCTCCTCTTAGATACTATTACTATTCAGTCCACTAAGAAAATAAGTGCGTGCCGATTGTGATAGATCTTTTTGCCCGAAAGTGAATCGCTTTAAACAATCCGATGTTACTTCGTGCGTTTAGACAGTGAACAGACGGTTTGTACGTTATTCACCGCGTCTCGTGAAAAACTTCTACAATCTAATACTAACATTTTGATATCTGATCTTTGACACAAAAATGTCTTTTCTCTGACACATAAAATAACAAGTCAATTTGATTCTATCAATGTATTAAGATAAGCGAAATGTGTTGTACGGTTTTACAATTTATTCGTTGCGTATTATACAGCTGTGTCATTAGATTATTATTCAAGTCTATGAAAGAATATTAAGTCTTGAATGAATTAGATAGTGAAATTAACGCATTTACTCAGAGTGGTATGAGAAATTGGAACTATGTTTTGATTATTTCATGATTGGCATTAACATGTTATTATTTTTTTGCACAACCTGTCTTGTTTGCCCACGTATATGTATTTTATACTCTCTCTCTCTATATATATATATATACATATATATATATATATATATCTCTTATTATAATGGAGATTGTGTGTTTTTCTGTCTGTAACCGAAACTATATTACTATTCAAGTCACAATTCCCTTAGTTATTGACGTCACATTCACCATGAATTTATCCTTATTTTTACCTCAATTATTAATAAAATTGTTTTACATTATTAATACTGTTAACTATATCTACATACTAACAACATGCAATTATATTTATATATACAACAAAATAGCGGTTTACAGTGTGAGCGGGAAGGCTAATTTGCATATTGATATTAAAAATGTAATTTTAATAAATATGTGCTTAGTATTATTGATTTCTAACAGTTTGGTTTTATTTTAATGAATATAAGCAAAAATCTCTTCAATGAATCTTGAATGAAATCCATTATCAAGAAAATATAAGTGTCATTTTATTCTTTACTTCCTATTTTAACTAAATACTTAAATTAGAAAAAATAATAATGAAAGAGGAAAGTGATGGAAGAGTAAATTTCAGTTGTTTTATTTTTCGATTATATCCCCCTCTGTTTCAAATCTTTTTATTTGCATTCTTATTTAGTTTCATTAGCGTTTCTAATTTAATACGATATTTCATTACATTAAAACTTAAATACTTGCACCCGGAGGGTGCATATATTTGCTAGTATATATATATATATATATATATATATATATATATATATATATATATATATATATATATATATGGGTTGAGCTAAACCGGCCAATAATCCTGATTTAACGCTTTCCCATTTTTTTTAAAAAGGGGATTGTAAAATATCTACGTAGATTTGCAGATAGAAATCGGTGGGATGACCTTTAAAATATCTACATTAATTTGCAGATGAAAAAGTGACACTTCTGTATATTCCTTAATTCACAACTTCAATATTACAAATAAAACAAACTGTTAACTTCTATTTTTTTTCAATTTATTTTAATTTTACGTTGGGCATTTAAGCAACGCAAGACTATTTGGAATGTTTTATTTTTTAGAATTGGGTGAAATAAAATAAGACAAATATAAATTTGCGGTTAAGCTACATCAGATAATCTACATCTACATTTGCATCTTGAATAATTTGGACGGTCTCATTTTTAATTAAAGGGTGTTACAGGATGATAACGGATGGAAGATTTAGGAACACGCGTATTAATATATACAATGTGTGTCAAAAAAGTATCGAGATTTTTTGTACGTTTTTGACACACCATTTATTCTGAAGAATAAACGTCCCATTCATTTTTTCTTTCAAAATACAAGGTGTGTCAAAAAAATACCAATTTTAAGGCTATATTTACCAAGATAAAAATAAAAAATGAATGGAACGTTATTTTTTTTTTCAGAATTCAAGGTGTGTCAAAAAGTACCAAGTTTAAAGTTGTATTTGCCAAGATAGAAATGAAGAATGAATGGAACGTTATTTTTTTTCAAAATACAAGGTGTGTCAAAAAGTACCAATATTAAAGCTGTATTTACAAGGTGTGTCAAAAAAGTACCAATTTTAAGGCTATATTTACCAAGATAGAAATGAAGAATGAATGGACGTTTTTTTTTTTTCAGAATTCAAGGTGTGTCAAAAAGTACCAAGTTTAAAGTTGTATTTGCCAATAGAAATGAAGAATGAATGGAACGTTATTTTTTTTTCAAAATACAAGGTGTGTCAAAAAGTACCAATTTTAAAGCTGTATTTATCAAGATAGAAATGAAGAATGAATGGAACGTCATTTTTTTTCAGAATACAAGGTGTGTATAAAAAGTACCAATTTTAAAACTGTATTTACCAAGATAGAAATGAAGAATGAATGGAACTTTTTTTTCAGAATACAAGGTGTCAAAAAAGTACCAATTTTAAAGCTATATTTACCAAGATAGAAATGAAGAATGAATGGAACATTATTTTTTCAGAACACAAGATGAGTCAAAAAGTACAAAAAAATCTTGATATCTTTTTGACACACCTTGTATATATTAATATGATATGATGATAATTAATAAATAATTCATAAATAATTCATAATCTAATATAATAGTAATATTAATTACTGATCGTAAGTATTTTTAAAATTGAAACTTTAAAATATCCAATGTAATAACTTTTATGAGTCCATGGCGATTACGTCAACGATTTCTCAGTTTCTGATAAAAAGCGATGCACATTATTCAGATAGATTATTTATTTCAACAACTTGGTTTTCATTTTCTCAGTCATTTTAATTAACCATTGTATCAATTTTATTCATTTCTGTTATTCTATTTCTTTATTTTTATGCAAATCACTGATTATATTGTTTTATACATGACTAATCGTAAAGGTAAAAAAAAAAATTAAATGATATACAAAATGAGGATTGATTTTTCCCCTCGGAATAAAAATTAATTAATGTCTTCTTCTTCTTCTTCTTCTTCTTCTTCTTCTTCTTCTTCTCTTCTTCTTCTTCTTCTTCTTCTTCTTCTTCTTCTTCTTCTTCTTCTTCTTCTCATTATTATCATTATTATTATTATTATTATTATTATATTATTATTAGCAAATATATGCACCCTCCGGGTGCAAGTACGTAAGTTTTAATGTAATAAAATATCATATTAAATTAGAAAGGTTAACGAAATAAGAATGAAAAAAAAAGATTTGAAACAGAGTGGGTCATAATAAAAAAAACAGAACAACTGAAACTTACTCTTCCACCCCTCCTGTCTTTCATTACTAAATTTTTCTAATTTAAATATTTAGTTAAAATAGGAAGTAAAGAATAAAATTACAGTTATTTCTTCTTGTAAATAATTTTCTTTTAAGATTTATCTCCGAGATTTTTGCTCATATTCATTAAGATAAAACCAAACAATTAGAAATCAATAATACCAAGCACATATTTATTAAAATCAAATTTTAAATATCAATATGCAAATAAGCCTTCCCGTTCATACTGTATGCCACTATTTTGTTGTATATATAAATACAATCATATGTTATGAGTATGTAGATATGGTTAACAGTATTAATAATGTAAAACAATTTTTATTAATAACTGAAGGTTTAAAAGAATGAAACCATGGATAATTTGACGTAAATAATTAAGGGGATTGTGACTTGAGTAGTGATATAGTTTCGGTTACAGACAGAAAAACACACAATCTCCATTATAATAAGATTATTCAATTAACTGTTGTTTTTTTCCTCCTAATACACTTATAAAATACTCATGTGCACTTAGTTCTGTCTCCATAAAATATGCTGTTTTCTTCTTCTTCTTCTTCTTCTTCTTCTTCTTCTTCTTCTTCTTATTATTATTATTATTATTATTATTATTATTACCACATACACTATTATTCTTATTCTTATTCATTAACTTTATCTGCCAATTTGAATGTTTTTTTCTTTGTCGTTTTTGTTGAGGATGCATCGTCTTCAGATAAGTCTAAGATAGTAAAAACAGAAAACTAAGTAGAATGACGTATAGTCGGTATCAGTCAGACAGCGATGGAGTATCTCTCCTTTTCCCCAACGCAACACCATGGCGATTGTTATGGATTTGAGGTGGGGCGCCACACTTTCCATCAGCTCCCCGATTTACCCAACAGATACAAGCAGTGGTACATCAAGGTGTGTGACTCTCTCCTGCCAAATGCCTCCATCGATCATCACTCCTAAAAAGTCCTGAAGGCGGCATCTAGTGTCAGCAGAGTGCTGATGAACGTAACCTTTTTTTAGTGGCCAGTGAACACTAGTGTATCAATGCGTAGGAGCCCATATGTATACTTCGTTTAAGAGTTCGATCCTACTTTCTGCAGCCGTATCCAGCATGTCTTTTTTAACTGACTTGGATGGTTTGTGAGATGGGAGGAAACAGGACGGGCACTTGCTGTTATATAGGGTATTACCTCCAGGATTTGTTCAAAACAGCAATAATTTCTGTGTAGAGTGACGTATAGTCGGTATCAGTCAGACAGCGGTGGAGTCTATCTCTTTTTCCCCAATGCAACACCATAGCGATTGTTATGCATTTGAGGTAGGGCGCCACATTTTCCATCAGCTCCCCAATTTACCCAAAAAATACAAGCAGTGCTTCATCAAGGCGTGTGAATAGGTAAAAAGGCTTTATTCCCATAAAGCCTTTTTACCTAGTTTTTCGTTAAAGTCCAAGTAGTGCAACGATACAGTAGTACTGACAAGTCTACAGTTTGGATATATTCCTAATTTATTTCATCAGAGAGATTAAATTCTAATACAATCCTTAACCTCTCAATAGCAGCTCATATATTTACCTAAGTGTACGTTGACATATTTTTCAGTGGAAAGGTTATTGCTACCAAGTCATGTGAACTGTTTTTTTTTTGTTTTTTTTAAATTTCCGATAAGAGGGCAAATTCTTGATGGAAACACATACGTACCTGTTACATTATGTATAGATTCGGCTTGAACAGGTGTATCGTGAAGAAGAGCTATGTTGTCAAAAATTGTTAAACAACTTATTTTTCTTAGTCAGGAATAATAAACTTAACAAAAGCATAAATGATTTAATCGATCTGTATATTAATACGCATTAATACGTAATCTTTCTAGCGTTTTTTATCCTGCAATACTCTTATAGACAGCTATAGACAGCCATACTCTAGAGAGCATAACCAGTATGGTTGGGAACATATACTTTGTCATCCACCAACACTGTGTTTCAAGGGGTTGGTAACACACACACATACACACACACACACACACATAAACACACACAGACACACATACATACATATGCATACATATATAATGTATATATATATATATAATGTATATATGCATAATGTATATATATATATATATATATATATATATATATATATATATATATATTGATTATGTATAAACTTTGTTCTTGTGAAAGTTGCTTTTTTGATATTATGAAGCATGGAAATGAACAAGTGACCAAAAAAAAAAAAAAAAAAATTAAAAAAAAGAACAAAAAAAACAGAGTTTCAATTTCCAGCTGTTGTCCCTGGTTCGATTTATTTGATATTTCGGGTGAACATTCACCCTTTGTAAAGGTATTAAGACAGTGTAGGGAAAAGTGAAATCCAATATATGTGAGAAAAAATTGTTGTGTAATGATTTGGCGTTGTTTAGCCGTTATTTTGCTTTCGAAGAGTGTGACATAACTCACCCGAAATCGATCTCAGCAATCGTTCTAAAAACAAAATAGTTGAAAAAATATTTCTTTTCTGAAAAAATCCGTTGCAGGCTGACCATGAACAGATTAAAACTCCAAAAGAACAGATTTTTAAAACCTTCTTTTCCATATATATATATATATATATATATATATATATATATATATATATATATATATATATATATATATTGCGTTTTGGTGTTTTACTTTTGGCTTATCTAAGCATATATGTCTTTATCATATTATCTATTGTTAGTTTCAGTATATAATAAATAGATAAAATGCAATTGAATCAGAGGGGAAGGGTGACAACAAAAATGACATTCTATGCTTATATAAAAGTTACAGTAAATCACATATCAGAAACCAAAATAAAATTCTCATATTGAAAATAAAAAAAGATAAATAGGATTATTTCTCCATGTTTATAAGTAGAGCTAAATATATATTTTTAATTTAATATCACAAAGACTATAATAATGAGTTAACACACTTCTCCGGATATTTAATCTGAATCTTCTGTAAGGAAAATGCTTCCATATTAAAACGTCTATTTTTGAAGAGTTTTCAAATTAATATAGGAAACGATTTTTAATATTCAAATGCTTATTGAAGGAACAAAATTTTACTAATTTTAGTATGATTATATGAATAATTTCACGGTAGTCAATTGCCTTTGTTAGATTTTTTTTTTCAGTAATTACCTACATGTTTAAATTATGAATTATAATATGTATAATCGGTAAAGTTGGCGGAGTCACCTATTGTTGGTATCAGCCGCCCAGCGTGCCATTTTACAAACACAATTGAAAGCTGTGCTAATTGAGCGCCAGTATCAAATCCGGAAGTTTGTGGTTACTAGGTGGATGCTCTATCGACTGAGGTCTGTGTGAAGGGGTGCAAGTGAGTGAACGAGAGGGAGAAAGAAAGAGTGTATAGAGAGAGATAGAGAAAGAGAAAAAGAAAGAGTGTATAGAGAGAGACAGAGAAAGAGAAAGAGTATGTGTGTGTGTGTGTGTGTGTGTGTGTGTGTGTGTGAGAGAGAGAGAGAGAGAGAGAGAGAGAGAGAGAGGAGGGGACGGTTAAAGCTATCTTGTCTGCATATGCGCCTTTTTAGGTAAAGGGTATACATAAAATTGTCTTTCCAAAAGAACTACCACTTCCCGCTTCAAATTTAGCGTGTACTCTCCAATATAAAAAGGCAGCAGTTTTCCCTGATAATAAAGTTACTTATATTGTATAAAAAGAAAAGGATTACAGAAAAGGGTAAACTACTTTTTATTATTTATATTCAAACATATTTTTTGGGGTATTCCTTTGTTTTGATATGTGATAGTTTCATTAATTGCTTTTATTAATTATTATCGGCTATCATATTGATTCTTCAATCTTGAATTAATCGCGGGCCAACAACATTATTATTGATTTGATAAAAATATCCTTAAAAAAGAATGAATATATTCACTTCTTTAAAAAAAATACATCAAGTTATATTCGGTGAAAAAGGGCACCTTGCGTGGTCTAATGTTTACAACCTGTGGGACTCAAACAGTCTGTTCCCACCACTTGGTGATTGGCTTTCTTTAACAATAAGATGGCTTTTCAATGTTGGTCGCAGCAGCAAAATCTCTGGTGATTTTATCAAGGGGCATGAAGAAAATACCTGCATCGTCGCGACAGCCATATTGGAAAAATAATAGCCGTTTTAGATGCGTAAAATGATTTTATTTACATTTGGCTGCGACTTGGATTGGACCTCAATTAAAGAAAGAAAGAAAAGAGGATTGAAAAAAAATAAAAGAAAGGAGAGAAAGAAAGAACAGATCGGCTGAGAATTTTAAAAAATAACGAAAGAAAGACATCACTTGAAAATAAAGAGAAGAAAAACTGAAAGAGGATTTTGATCGAAAAAGATAAAGAAAGAAAAACGGAAAGAAAGAAAGTTAGGCAGAAAGAAAGAAAAAATAAAGAAAAAAAACGGAGTGATTGAAGAGAAAAATAGAAAGTGAAAGAGTATTTTGATAGAATGAAAGAAAGAAAGAAAGGATGAAAGTTTGAAAGAGAGAAAGAAAGAAAGACTGAAAGAGAGAAAGAAAGAAAGATTGAAAGAGAGAAAGAAAGCGAGAAATAAATAAATAAATAAGATATGTTGTTTAGCTAGCTAGATTCTCAGACAATTGTTAGTGAGTTCGATTCTCAGTAGGCGCCCCTTACTTCTAGCCTTGTGTCAACTCTAAGCTAAGCTTAGTAAATAACTATATTCAGAAAATGATCGACTTTTGAAGGTGAGGATGGGTGGGTTTTATTTATTCTTTTTTTAACATCAAATTTTTTTAACACGGCCCGCCCGTCTAGTATAAGTAAGTACTAAACTGGTTTCTTGTATGTAATAGACTGCTCAGAGACCAGGGTTCCATCCTTAAGCATCACGGATCGCCTCATTGGTGGGGGCACTTATACCTCTTTATAAGTGTTGTCAGTCTATTCTTAAGCTCCAGTAAACAGGTGAGGCTTTTTTATTATAAATTAATTAAATGTTAAATCCGGCTGGCCAATTTGAAAAGTAAAATGACATTCTAGATAAAACAACTCACTTTCTTCTTCTTCTTCTTCTTCTTCTTCTTCTTCTTCTTCTTCTTCTTTTAGGTTGTTTTCTTTCTGACTTCCCTCTTTTATAGACTTCTTTCTTTCTTTCTTTCTTTGTTTCTTTTCTTTACTCTTCTATCTTTCTACATTTTAGTCATTCTATTTGTTAGTCTGCTTCTTCTTTCTTTCTTTCTTTCTTTCTTTCTTTCATTCTTTCTTCTTCCTTATTTACTCTTCTATCTTTCTACATCTTAGTCATTATATTTGTTAGTCTGCTTCTTTCTTTCTTTCTTTCTTTCTTTCTTTCCTCTTCTATCTTTCTACATTTTAGTTATTATATTTGTTAGTCTGCTTCTTTCTTTCTTTCTTTCTTTCTTTCTTTCTTTCTTTCTTTACTCTTCTATCTTTCTACATCTTAATCATTATATTTGTTAGTCTGCTTCTTTCTTTCTGTCTTTCTTTCTTTCTTTCTTTCTTTCTTTCTTTACTCTTCTATCTTTCTACATCTTAGTCATTATATTTGTTAGTCTGCTTCTTTCTTTCTTTCGTTCTTTCTTTCTTTCTTTCTTTCTTTCTTTCCTCTTCTATCTTTCTACATTTTAGTTATTATATTTGTTAGTCTGCTTCTTTCTTTCTTTCTTTCTTTCTTTCTTTTTTTCTTTACTCTTCTATCTTTCTACATTTTAGTTATTATATTTGTTGGTCTGCTTCTTTCTTCTTTTCTTTCTTTCTTTCTTTCTTTCTTTCTCACAAAATATACATTTGAAGCAGATGAATTTACCTTACAATAAAGCTAATAACATTTTCTATATCTAGTCAAAACTTATAATTCTTATTCTATTATTCTTCTCATTTTCAAACAATTAACTGTTGCTTTTTTCCTCTCCTAATATACTTGTAAAATACTCATATAGACTTCGTTCTGTCTCCATCAAATATATTGTTTTCTTTATTTGATGAGTTTTCTTGAAGCAATATTTTTTTGTATCACGATTAGGATTGTTAAATAAACATAAGTTTCCTGTGTATGGTATGATTTTCTTTTTTGTATTTGTTTTTATTATCAAATAAGCGCAGACAAAACTTATAATTTCAGTTAAGCAACGATTTTGTAAGTAATTTATTTCTTATCAATAACATATTTCGAATCCTATTTAATAACGAATCTGTTCTAATAGCGAAACTGAATCTGTATATTAATACTCTTCTTTCTTAATCATCCGACCGTTATTATCTTGCAACACCCTCTGGTTAAAAATGACGCTATTCAAATTTTCCAAGATTAAATGTATAAACGTAAATGTTGGTTATCTGGTATCGGCTATACACGATTTTTTAAATTCTTACGAGTGCCGTTCACCTCCACTAAATAATGGAACATTCCGTTTTTCATTATGAAGAAATGAAGGGAAGAAATAGGATGTTACACAGAAAAATATTTATGAAAGAAATAGAGTAGGGGAAAGGTAGAGAGAAGGGGTGAGCGCGCGGAAGCGATATTGCTAATATGTTTCAATCGAACATAATTAAAAGATGAAAAGAAGAAAAGAATGAAAAAGGTGAATAAGAGAGAGTTAAATCCAGGTGATCATACTTTTGATATATTGAAATATCGTAATAGCTCTTAAATAAACATATCAAACGCTTCTTATAATTCAATCTTCATACTCTTCAGCTAGTAATTATTATTATTATTATTATTATTATTATTATTATTATTATTATTATTATTATTCTGTGCGCTTTTTTATTTCACTGGAATTTGAATAACATAAAGTCACCCCAGGTCCCCAGGACACTTCTGAGTATTGTAGCCGATCTTGACAATGTCGTTGGTTGTATAGTCTCGATTCATCCGCTTTTCCAATTCTTCTTCTTCTTCTTCTTCTTCTTCTTCTTCTTCTTATTATTATTATTATTATTATTATTATTATTATTATTATTATTATTATTATAGTAGTAGTAGTAGTAGTAGTAGTAGTAGTAGTATTCATCTTCTTCTTCTTCTTCTTATTATATTATTATTATTATTATTATTATTATTATTATTAGGTTTTCACACCTGCCGTAGTTAGTGGTTCGCTGGAGGCTGAGTGACAGCAAGTCTCCTCAGGTCTCATGGACTGTTCTGAGTATTCTAGCCGATCTTAACAATGGTGTAGTTTGAAAGGTCTCGATTCTTCCTCTAATTTCCTATACAACCAAATTCTTTGTCAGAGCTTTGAAGACCGTTCCAAGGGCGCCAATTACAATTGGTACGAACTTCACCCTTCATTTATTATTATTATTATTATTATTATTATTATTATTATTATTATTATTATTGCTGCTGCTGCTGCTGCGGTTGCTGGTGCTGTTATTGCTGTTGTTGATATTGTTTTGCTGTTGTTAAGATTATAGCAAATTGCTGCAAGATATGTCTGATCATGCAAAATTTAAGCGCTTAAACATAAAAAATAAGCAAGTATATATCTTCAGTTATTCATATTAATTGAATATTACAAATTAGATTAGCATGTTTGTTTTTTTTCAAGCTGGAGATATAAAAGAAAAACAATGTTTTATTGTTTATGAGCACAAAAAATAAACTTAAATCGATATTATCTTTCAAGACACATAACTTTAAAGAAATATTTCTTTGTAAAATTCCATGCTGTTTTCCACAAAACATTAAGTCGGTCTTTTGTACTAGTCGACATTTTTATGAAAACAAATTGGATGCTTACCCGTGGGATGGTTAGTTGGTTGTTTGTTTTCTTGTGGTGGGGTGTTAGGGTTTATGAACAAATGGTAATTTTATGCCCAATTTTTTCCCAACGCGTTTGTTTCTATTTAACACATAGATGTGACCCTAACAGATACACAGACAGACAGATATGTGGTTGTTTGTTTGGTTGTTTGGGTTTTACGGCATGTCGACCCATTGGTTCATTTTATGCCAAAGTCGTTTTTGTTTTATTCATTCAAACACATTTGTTTCTATTTAACGCATAGATGAGACCCTAACAGGTACTGCCCCTCTGGGTCAGAGTGGACCTCTGAGCAATGGTGATGAAGGGGTGCTCCACATTTCCCAGACCTCTAAAACCGGAACCTCTCCATCAGATAGAGTTGAAAATCATACCCAAAACATAAAGATCTTCAGTCACCGCCTTCTAGCACATATATTATAAAATAGGTTGGGAGATAAGGTATTATGTATTTCCCCTTCAAACAACGAAACTAATTTTAACAGCAATTTTTGTACAAATAAAGGATTGTACAATTGCAACATCCTCTATACCAGGGGTCAGCAACCCCAAGTTCGGGGGCCACATTCGGCCCTCGAGTGTCTTTCGTCTGGCCCATGAACTTAACAGCTGGACTCGAATCGGTACACGAATTAGTATCGAATCGAAATGCAGTAGTTCAATTCAGGTTAATCCATTAAAGGTCAGAGGGAATTTCTTTTATTTAAACCTTTAAAAAAAGACAGCTTTTTTAAGAGAACGGTTTGAGTCAGAAAATTTATTTTCCTTACATTTAATTTCGTCTGTTTCATTCAGACACTTCAGCCAGACTCCGAAAATGAGTCCTCATCTTTGTCGCTTTCTATCTATCTACCTGTCTGTCTGACTGTCGGTCTCTCGTTCTCACCATCCTCTGTCCAATAAAAAAACAAAGCCATCACTCAAACTTCTACTTATTCCGACTACTTTCGATTATTACACTTTTCAATATTTCCTCATTCGTCCCACGTCAAACCACCACTAACGTAACAATGACTTCTATGATCATTATTTTACAATAATTGTCAAAATGTAACACATAAATTCCCGACAGATGAACGTAATAGTTTTCAAACAATAGAATGCGATATTTTGTATATAAACCCCAACAACGTCTATAATATCCAAATGGTATTTTATCTTATTTAGCTTGTTTTGTAACCACACCAAAGACGGTGAAATCAAGATAAGAAAACAGAAATGCACAGAAAGAAAAAAGGAAAACAAAAAGAAAATGCAAAGAACGAAGGAAAGAAAGTCCTTAAAAACAACTACTTATTCATCATAACCATATCGCGTTAGTAGCTCGGATATCCATGAAAATCTCTTGCCAACCGTCGCGATCATGTATTGCACCTGGGAGGTCCTCTACGCAGCATCCAGTATCCGCGTAGAGTCGGTCTATGTATATCTTTGCGGACCGTGTGATGGTTTCTACAGAAGAACGTCCCTTATGAATTCATCCTTGCTTCTCCAGCAGTGCCCAGCGTGTCTTGTTCGCCTCACACAGATGATTTGTAGGCATGGGCGGCTTTAAACAGATTGTCACCGATCTCACTGACAAGTTAAAGCGAAATTTCTTCCAAGTCTTGGTTGTATCAGTGCTACTCTACAGCTACACTACTTGGACCCTTAACGAAGTGCCTGGAGAATAAACTAGGTGGGATCTGCATCTGAATGGATAGTGATGAATGCAGAGGTTTGGTTTGGTTTGGTTTGTTTATTTTACGGCATATCAACCCTTTTTGTGTTATTTAATGCCTAAATAATATTAGATACCGTTTGATAGATGCGGTTTCTCGAATCAAGAGGTCGGGTTTTTGTAGTTTTATTCGTACTCAATTGTCAAGGCTAGTAGCATGTAGCTTAAAGGGTTTATTTGTCTCATACCCCACCTGTATGGACTGGGCACAAGGCTCCGTTTTAACGTGGGCCCACCCACAAGCCGAAGCTAATGGGTGGGAGAGAACAAAAATTGCGTCGATCCCATCGGCATTCCCCCCTAAAGGGGGCGCCACAGGCGCTGGGCAATAAACCCAGCCCTGCCCCCAAAGGGACAGGTATTGCCTGGAGGGATGGCCCTCTGGGATCGACGCTATTAATTTAACCCCGTAGGGTCGCATGTAGCTTAAAAGCATGTAGCTTAAAGGGAGGTGACTTGAAGATGCCGGATTCGAGTTGGAGTTGCTATCGTAGCCGATATGATGCACAAGAACCCGTAATCTGCATCACTGACGACCATCCTGTACGTATTCAGATGATGTCTCTTACGACAGGCAGATAGATTTCGAGGTTACTTTTATTGTTTACGCTTTCTGTTTGTGCAATTAAATTTCTGAAACATTA
>CM042155.1:12835860-12843360 GCA_023376005.1 Doryteuthis pealeii
GCAGTATCACATAGAATCCATACAATAACTTCCTTGACGTTTGTAATTAAGAAATGGGAAATAGTTAATAAAAGTAAAAGTTGATATTGCGCGGAACCATAACACGGTATTAGAAATACAGGTAAAATCATGTATGACAGTAGCAGAGATACATTAGATGGAATTATATTCATTTAAGAAATGAATGATTATAGCAATATCAAATATCCGTAATTTAAGATAAAAGAAAATGAAACTCTTCTTACCTTTGGCTGGGAAGAAAGTGGCGCCAAAAATTGAATCTCTTTTTATAAGAGTGCAGACAGGAAGTGAGGGGGTTGGTGGGAGTGGAATAGAGCTATATATAACCTGAATTCTTTGACGGTCAGCAGTTCGTTATTGAGAAGTCAAGAGTTTGTGAGCTGATTTGATAACAATATCAAGTACTATATATATAATTATAATATCAAGTATTATATAAAGTAAAATAACAAGTGCTATATAAAATATCAAAGTACAATATCAAAGTAAAACGAGCTGATATCATAAAATATATATATCAATACTTGAAATAAAAAGAAAACTAAAATATTCTCTATGAAGCAAAAGTTTAAAAATTTGAAGTCAAAATGTTGACTTTTAAAGTAAAACGAACTGAGATCCTAAAATCTATATAATAATACTCGTGTTCCTTGCAACCATAATAATCTTTAGTTAATGAGAATTAAACCTTTTACGCCAGTTCAAGACGAGTCAGGTTACTTCCGAACTTTTCTCGACTCCAATTATTCTTATATAATTTATAAAGGGTTCGGTTCGAAGTTCCGTGAAGGCTACTGATTAAGACATAAAGGCTTGCGAGTTCGACAAGAAGGTTCACGAGTTCGACATCTGAAGAAGGTCTTTATATTCAGAGATGTTAGAATCTCCAACATGTATTAATACTCGTTTTCCTTAATTGCCCGATCGTTCTGATCTTGCAACACTCTCTGGTTAAATATGAGATTGTTCAAATCTTTCCGGGTTAAATTACAAAAACGTAAATTCTGATTTTTCTGGTGTTGTTTATTCACCGAATACTTATTTCTAATGAGTGTCGTCACCTCTGCTAAATAATGGAGCATTCCGTCTTTAGTATAAGGAAAAAAGGGAAGAAAAAGAACATGCTACACAGAAAAATACAATAAGAAAGAAAGCAAGTAGGAGAAAGATAGAGAGAGGCATAAGAGTGAACCTTGGGGTAATAAAAATGAAGATATACTCCACATTCCCTATAGTCGGATTAGTTCTTTAGAATTAGCAATAGTTCTTTAGTAAACATATCAAATGTAATAATTGAATTATCATACTGTGGTATATCCACAGGTCCTGCTAGTAAATGTTGTTATTACTCACAAGAAAATATTTCCACCTAAACACTGTCATTTGGACTTGTGGCTCTATATGATGTTGGAAATATATATTCTATTTCAAATTTTTAATCGAAAAATAGAAAGAAAGCAAGTAGGAGAAAGATAGAGGGACGGGTCTGAGTGGACCTTGGGGAAGAAAAAATGAAGAGATACTTCACCTTCCTCATAGATTCAGAATATGAACCTCACCACTTGATGCAGTTTAACGTCATACCTATGACACCAATACCCTCAATGACTGCATTCCAGTGTTGCATAGTGGTTTCTTCAAACTCACGCTACTCTGACTCGTATACGTTGCGGGTATACAGCGGACATCGTTCCTGACCCCTAGACGATGTATCTAGTAGTCAGCTATTGAACTTCAATAACAACAGATACGCGTATACAAAAGATGACTCTTCTTTATTTTCTTCGGTGTGTGGTAGGTGAGTGGCGGGCATGGAAAATGACACTACGACTACTTATGTGGTAGAAGGTGGTGGGCGAGCCTCACTGCTCGCTAGCAGCGCCCGACCGTATCGACGGTCAGACACCTTCTGCTTTCTTCGCCGTCCCTTCGGGTCTCTCTTCGGGTCTCTCCGATGACCGCTTAAGTACTGACGACCGCCCACACATTCTTTTGTTCCTTGACCGGAAGTCCTTTCCCTTTGTTCAAGTTAGCGTTTGTCCAGATGAGTCCTTTGTCACACCTCTTTTGTTATACTAAGATTTCTGTCTCGCCTATCTATTGTTTTTCCCTGTTCAATTTTCCTTTGTCTTTTCGACTTCCCGCGCAAAACAAACAGTCAATCTGCAACACCAGTACATATATCATAAAAGGGTAGGGGTTTGTCATGAGAGTAATTGAAGAATATAATCGGGACTATCATATATGTGCTAGGGTTTGACAGTACCTGTTGGTTGATCGGGTTGGACCTCTCCCAACACGTCTCGACAAAGTAAAGGTCAAAGTGGTGTGTTACAAGGTTGCTGGACTAACTTGATAACTTTTCAAAGTACTTGCAAATAGAATGATAATTCTTTTTTTTTTTCAATTTAATATCCTCTAAAATTAAACAAGAGTTTGCCACTTGAACAGGTAATCAAAAATTAATTTTAAATTATAGAGAGAGATTCTAAATTTTTCAAATAGAGCAAAGGTACTTTTTCAAAAATCATCTATTTTTTTTGTTATGATTTTTTATTCTTTAATTTTATTATTTTTAGCTAAAGTATTTATTTTTTTTACGCATACATTTTTTTTATATATACGTCGAAGGAACGATAACTTCAGTAATCTGTGTCTCCCTCTCTCTGTGGCGTTACCTAATTTCTCTCACTTTTCTCTTCCCCCTCTCTGTCTTTCATAGTTGAGTTTTCTCGCTAATTTTTGTTATCGTTTTTACAAAGGGGAAACATTCGTGAATATTTTGTACACTACTACATTAACAAAAATTGAGTAAAGATGGCAAATACTGGCCTTTCTTCACGTTGTCTAAGTTTAAGAAGGTTCACGAGTTCGACATCTGAAGAAGGTCTTTATATTCAGAGATGTTAGAATCTCCAGCAATCTATATATTAATACTCGTTTTCCTTAATTGCCCGATCGTTATGATCTTGCAACACTCTCTGGTTAAATATGAGGTTTTTCAAATCTTTCAGGATGAATTACAAAAACCTAAATTCTAGAATCATGATTCTTTTTTTTTCAGTCTATAAAAATATCTGCAACCTTATGTGTTCAATATTTCTTCAGGTTTCTTGACTAACCCATATCATTCAACGTCCTACCTGGGGTTAGAATACGCTGACTGACCCTTCCCTCCCACACAAATGGATATCCTAGTAGACCACTAAACTACATCTGATGGTGAGAATCCAGAAGGGCATTAGTGCAAAGGGAAATGCAAACAGCTTCTTCTTAGATTTGAACTCTCGTTACATATCCCATTTACTTCGGCAATAACCGTTACGCAAGATGCGTTTACTGTAGAGCAGAGTTTCTCAACCGTTTTACCCTTGCATAAACCTTAAAATGAATTGCATGTCTCAAGGAACACCCGCGCAAAAATAAAATTATTTACCATATCTTTCTCATTTTATATCTTTCTCATTTTATATCCATGATAATTCATTTTTTTTTCAATTTAATATCCTGTCACTTGAACGGGTAATAAAAAATCGGTCGGTGAAGGAAAATTTGAAGAAATGAAGACAACCACTTTCAGAGAGAGACTGGGGGCAGGCGAAGAGTGATATTGAGTTGAGACGGACATTTTTAAGACTGTTAAAAGGGGAGGATGCCACAGTGTGCCCAACATCCAAAGTACAACTTACAGCCAAGCATATCCTTCTAAATTGTAACAGACTTAAAAATATATCCGCACTAATTACTATCAAGCAAGAAACCTGAAAGACATCTTTAAGAATACAAACCCTGAAAACATTTTAAATCTTATAAAAAAAGCAACCCTTTCAACATAATATAACAGAACATAACCGATTATCTCCATAAAACCACTACTTTAAAGACTGAAATCCAAAATAACCTTTTTGGCATTAAATGACCCACAGAGGTTGATATGCCGTTAAACAAAACTCAAACTCAAACTGTTGAATAGAAAATGATATATAATTAATACCTCTTGAACTTGAACATTCCCCTATTTATTTAGTATTTTTCTGGATATACTTTTCTCCAACAGTACGATCGACTATACCACATATTACGACGACGAATGGTTTTAATTTTTTTTAATTGAAAAACACTTGTGATAGTGCTAATAAAATATCGGTTTAACATAAGAAAAACAAGTAAGCCTTGTGCTATTATTTAAAAAACTATGAACGACACAAGGCAAAATGTCCTCAACCGAATCTCAAATTGTTCTAGACTCAAACATCAAAGAATGCCATCCAGTCTAATAACAAATTCAACAATCAAATTTCAGCCTCGATAAATAAAACAGAACAAGAATGTAAAATAAATATATTACAATAACTATTGACACGTCATCACTCCTTTCAGATAGACTCGCTACGTTACATCGAATATTAGCATTGCCCCATCTAAACTTTATCTAATCGCCTCAATCGCTTCATAGACGTCTAGACAGTGTTATTATTGTCACAGTTTTGCATATATCTTTATTTAAATGTTAAATTCTAAAAAGAAAAAAAACAACATTTCAGTCACATAATATTTTGATCATACAGTGCATATCTAAAATGGAAGACATTTTTAAAAAAAATGCTCGAAAATCACGAACAAGGATTTGCGAATTAATCCACCAATTAAGAACGCTAAATAAATGGAGAGAAAAAACTATCCCCACTACTGTGTAGAAGAAGCTGTGTGGCTATGCTTGTCCTTGAGGGCAAAACAAGCCTGTGGCTATATCCATCTTAACGGCCAAAAAGTGAACGGACCGTGAAGGTAAGTTATGGTTTATAAACCCAACAATCAGAAGTTTAGAGAATTTTCAGGCTTCCTTAATCGGCTTACGGTTTTCAGTCATAATTCTGTGTTATTCCTTAATTGGGAAAGACGGTTGCAAAATATATGTAGAGTGATGAAGTAACGCTCTATTTACTCTATCAATTATTGGTAGAGGCTACCAAGCAACGCATGGGCTACCATTCAACGGAGGGAACCCTTGTGTATTGCTTTGTTTACTTATGAGATTATTTTAACATTTTAATGGCATGGACATTTTAAATAGAATTTCAATGCTATTTCCCTGTTTATTTTAATTTTTAAATATCTTCAAATATAAATGAACTCTTCATGGTTTTCTTACAAAACGGAAGAATCGATGATATCTAATGTGTATATATATATTCATGTTTTCGTTAAATGCTTTATTTTTGTAGTTTCATCCGGACATACATACATGCATGCATACATAAACACAAAATGCGCTTTATATATGTGTAGATATGAATCTCATTCTGAAGCACACGATAGCTATTGTAAGAGAGTTGTTTAAAAAGCAGGAATTTGTATGGATACTATAAAAAAAGTAGATTAACTTAATACCAAGAAGCGAATAAATATGAAAATAATATAAAACTAAGGGTGGTTTTTAACAGCAATTCAACATGACTATGGATATTTCATGCGTAGAGGTTCTGGAATCGTGTTCATTGTACGTTCATATTGATTTTTCTGTCAATAACCTTCTTAAGATGCATTTTACAGATTACAGCCAAGTCACGTTGTAAGCTGCGTTTCCCACTAGATCACAGAAGTCATCGAAAATGAAGGATATGAAAGTCCCCCAAAATGTTAGTGAAACTTTCAGCAAATTTAGCATAGAAATGAACAAGATATGGAAACCTATAATTAAAAAGGCAAGATTAGATTTTAAAATTAGTCTAGGTAAAACATCATACATAATTAAATAGGTAAATATTCTAGACAAAACAAGACATTAGGTTTATAAGTTCCCAAAATTCACACTGGATTGTCCATTTAGATACATAGTCAAGTGTTAGGTTAAGACAGTTCTAAAGGACAGTTATCTCTAGATTGCAGGTTCAATCCTGGTCAGAGGCAGCAGTAACTAGAATAATAATTAACACAAGCTTAACACCTGTAACCCAGCTATGGTTAGCGGAATGAGAATAGTTTACCTCCGTGGACTGAATAAAGGGTTAGGTTCAAAGTTCCCTGATGGCTCCCGATTATAAGAAGAAGGTTGCCAATTACAACAAGAAGGTGCCCGAGCCCAAGAAGTTTCCAAATTCCAAGAAGGTTCCCGAGTCCGACAAGAAATACCTAAAGAAGGCTGGAGGTCACATCGATTGAAACGTTGTACAGATAACAATGGAGATGAGGACAATAGTCCGAATAATCTAAATAATACTAATCAAGCCTCATCTAAAGAATTCAGAAAAATAGTAAATTTACGTCTTCAAGCTATCCTCTGTCAAGCATTTTTGACATTGCTAAACGCGGACGTGCACAAACTTAAATGTTCTTCCAAATTAAACTTTTCCAAATAGGTTTGAGCTTCGTAGTTCTCTCCAAGTTGCTTGGAGTTCTGAAGAAAGAAATAATTCATGCAATCTGTCAAATCATACGTCTCTGAGACAGGTTTTTATGTCCTATAGCAATATTATACGGATATCTCGAAGCCTTCCATGGCCTGAAGAAATGACATATAAATTCAACATTATATTTAGAGTAGTATATAGAATTAATGATATGAAAGTTCGAACAAAATGTAAATAAGAGGCAATTGGGCGTTTTTTAAGTTTAGTATTATTCTAAATAATGATGTCTTTGAGAAACAAGGGTTAAAGTTTTGATTATTGTAAAATTGTAATTATGTATAATAGAGTATATCATAATTATACATTATAAAACCTAGTACAAAATAAAAAAAACACCCTCCAGGCGATGTAAAAATAGATTTTTGAAACACATTGCCGGAGGGGTGGGAGTACAAAATTCAATTTCAGCGAGTTTGTACCCAAGTAAGTAAAATCATCAAATTCGTTAAAGGATTAAAAAATAAAACAATTTGAAATGTAAACTTTAAATATGTATTAAAATAAAACAAACTATATACAGATATATAATACCAGTCATGTATTTATTAAGACTTGTTTTTAAAAAAAACAATGGATACTTTCTAATGTTGCATGTTAAAATATTGAGTGTATTTATTGAATAAATACACTCAAAATTTGAACATGCCAAAAATCGTAGAATAAATTTTATTCTATGTTAGGACGATTTTGGGTAATGTGACGTAAGCAGTGACGTAATTTTGTTACAGACAAACACCGGAAGCGAATCTCCATTATTAATAGATATATTACTATACACTACTGAAAGCTGGAAAATTTAAGAAATATATAATAGTCATTATATCAACGGCAAAAAATAATGTAAAACTTATGTGACAGTTGGTACACATTGCATAATTTAAATACACAAGACTTAGTAATAACTTTCGGTTGATGAAAAAGTATATTTGAATTTTGGTCTATGGTAAGACTTGTTTGTTTCAAGTAAATCAGGCAGAATGCGACATTAAATAATTCCATCATGCATTTAATGCCTGTTTTTTTTTAGAAGATTTAGTCACGTGACTTACTTTATTATTGTCAAGAGGAA
>CM042155.1:12845860-12860860 GCA_023376005.1 Doryteuthis pealeii
TTCAGGAATAATTTCACCTGGGGTCTAGGTAATTATATGTGATATGCGGAAATATTTAAAATGTCTATTCCAAAAGTCAACTAATTGCCTAAAATAAAATTGAAACATCAATAATTCAAACCGTTTTTATCATAAAGTATTTTATGGCTAAAATGCCAGAGGTCTTCCATTTTTAAATGCAGAGTTGATTTAAAGTCCACTTTTAAATACTGTATTTAATCATATTAGCAAACTGATCAGGTTATCTTAGCATAGTGCATGTTTTGGATTATTCGGACTATTCTCCTCATCTTCATTGTTATATTCCTAACGTTTCGACCGATGTGCCCTTCGTCCTTCTTGCCGGAATCGGTAACCTTGAAATCGCGAATCTTCGACCTCGGGAACCTTTTCTTCAAACTCGGGAACCTTCTTGTCGAATTCGGAAACCTTAATATAATCGGGAGATTTCGAGGAATTTCTAACCGAATCCTTTATTCAATCCGCGGGGATAGACTGTTTTTATTCCGTTAACCATAACCGGGTACAAGTGTTAAGCTTTTTTTAATTATTCTATGTTACTATCACCCTTAACCAGGATTGAATCATCAGCTCAGAAATGGTTGTCACTTAGAACTGTATTAATCTAACAACTATATCCTTGTGCCATGTTTCCGAATGGATGAGTGTCTAACAGAAGATGAGGACAACAGTACGAATAATCCTAATAATACAAATTATCAAGCCACTTATCAAACGATCAGAGTAATCGTATGTTATTGAGATATTTCATTCTTTTATCTTTTATGATATAATGCATCAGCGACAATATAATGCGCGCCAAAAGGCACAACACCCTGGTGATTTATTTGCAAATTTGTTGGATTATTTTTTGGTTATATAACCACTTAAACTTATAGACTAAGCGAGGTCATGTGGTTTAAACCCCAGCCAATCAGCGGCCCGAATACAAGGTTAGTTAAGTATTTAATCGTTGATATTGATAGACGTTCATTTGCACTTTATTCCACATTGAAGAATAGACCTGCAACCCCAAGGAACACTAAGGAACAACCGAAAGATCATACCCACCATTGAGTAACACCAAGGAACAACCAAAGGATCATACCCAACACTGAGGGACAGCATGGAGCAAGAAAAGTTTTCTTAACTAAGGATCGCGCTCTACTTAATACAAGGTATCTCCGCTGGAGAGTGCTCTTGCTTTCAACCTAAAGATGGCCACTGAAATCGTAACAAATTCCGTGATGAATTAGATTGTTTATTTGTTTCTTGGTTAAATTCCGGCCTCCGCATCAACGAATGTAAGTTTTATTTTATATGCGAATAAATAAGAATCACTTATGAGTTGGATTTCAAAAGGATTCCCAGACACCTGCCGAGGTAAGTGCTGACTTACCACGGGGGGAAAACGGAGTCCTTGTGGATGACAATATTATTTATTTTGTGAATGAATTAAAATCAACTTATGAATTTTAAATGAAAATGTTTCAATATTGTTGAAATATTCGTCGGGGACACTAGATGGTATATTTACAAGTAAGAGGTTATAAGTGTCTGATTCTCTCAAATTCTCTTAAAGTTCATTTCATTCTATTCTTCATAGAAATAATTTCAACTTCTTCATCTGTAGATTTTCACATACTCACTTCTATCGTAAATACATCATTGTTGGAATATCCAGATCTTTAATTAGTTACTTACTAACAAGCATCTTCTGAGCAGGATCTTTTGTTTTGTGTTTCAAAATGTTATAAAGGAGTAAATGTTACATATTAATTGGATTCCTATTACTTTTTAAGGTAGTATAGAAATCCTTATGGCGATCAGTACAGCTGATGGCCTTGAGAGTGAGTGACAATGCTTGACCTCACTCTCACCTTGCTTTCTGGGGATAGAATCGTGAGAACGGAACCCCGATAGAAAGCCCTTTCCGGTTTAAGGTGGGCAACTTAGTCAGTTGCAGTTAGTTAGTTCCAGAGTTGCAGTTAGTCAGTTGCAGTTGCAGTAAGTCAGTTGCAGTTAGTCAGTTGCAGAGTTAGAAGCTAGCAAGATGTGAATCTCCGCGCGCATTTGTCTGGCTTGGGGTTCCGGAATAAACTAACATCCAAAGTAAATCGAAGTCTTGTTGTTATTACTAAAAGCTAACAATGACACAAGGCTTCTGATAAGGAACGCTCCCCAGCCGAACCAGACACGGAATCCCCAGATAAGAAAGACCAGACGAGACCATTAGAAGATAGAAGATAGAAGACAGACGACTAGACGATCAGAAGACGGCCAGAAGAATAGATGAGAAGAATAAGACATAAGAAGTATATAACATAATATATCTATTTGGTACCGTGACGAACGGCTACGTAACATAAAGATTAGAAAATTATGAGAAATAATTCCGTATCATAATATCAACCTAACACCCTCACACTCTCTTTCCGTGCCCCTCTCTCTCCGTGCACCCCCTCCCCACTCTCTCTCTCTTTCTTTTAACCTTTATTTCTCTCGTTACATATGTAGGTATATCTCCTCGCTACTCTCTCTTTCTCTAGCTGTCAATATATCTAGCTTCCTTCCCCCTCTCTCTCTCCCACTATCTATCTACCTATCTATCTATCTATCTATCAATCGATATATTTTTTCTCGCTTTATCTATCACCATTCATCCTCTCTCTCTCTCTCTCTTTCACTATATCTTTCACTTTATCTCTCTCTCTCCCTCTGTCTCGCTCTCTCTCTCTCTCTCTCTCTCTCTATATATATATATATATATATATATATATTCCTTCCTTCTATATATTTTACCTCCACTCTCTCTATCCCCTTCACCCTATGTCTCTATTCCCCTCCTCTATTTGTATCTGTCTTCCTTTTTCTATCTATTTTCCTCAAACTCTCTCTCTCTCTCTCTCTCTCTCTCTCTCTCTGTTTGTCACTTTTTTTCTCTATATATATCTTCCATCTATTCCCTCGACTTCTCTCTCTCTCTATCTCTCTCTCTCTCTCTCTCTCTATATATATATATATATATATATATATATATATATATATATATATATATTTTCTCAGTCTCTCTCACTCTCTTTATCAATCTATGTATATCCATCGCTCTCTCACTTTATACATATACATACATACATATATATAATATATATATATATATATATATATATATATATATATATACTATTCGTTGGGGGTATTCTTGTCAATCTAAAGAACGTTACCTTTGCATAATATTTCTCATTAAGTTTGAAAATTGAATTTCACTTACTATTTATAAGTATTGCTTCTATAAATTCTTTATTAACTCAGTAAAATTGATCCCTGCAGGCGCGCATGGACAATCGGTGCAATGATGGCAATAAACTGTCCGAATTTCTAATCTTGCTATCGCATGTAGGGTCATTTATTTGAGAGTTATTGCTAATTAAGGAAATGTTTCCTGACGAGGCAGGTGCTGCGGGTAGCGCATCTAATTGTGGATGCCCAGCAAGACTAATTAGTACTTGCTTAAATCAAATTGATAAATGGGATACAACTGAAATAGGAGAGCCGGGTAGAGTATATTAATACAAATATATTTACAAGAACATTGAAACGATATTGACGACCATAAAGAAAAACATAATATGAAAATCCGTATACAGGGTGTTTCGAAAATGTTTTTGTAGCAGGTGACAACAGAGATTGAACTCGCAACCACCGGATAGTGAAAGCTTACTTGTAGTAAGATTACTGTCGCCCCTTTCGGCTAAAGTGGTTCGGCCGCTGAGAGGCATAAATGACGAGGTGGTTTCTCTAGAGGGAAGAATCGCTGTTTCCATTAGGCCCAATCCGCTGAACAAGTTAACAGCGTGATTCGATGGGATCTATTTATATTTTTTAGCGAGCCACACAAGCTACGGTTTATGCGTGGGGTCCCACTTTAAAAAGATCTTGTGTCACATCCTAACCTGGTGGAAAGTCTTGGCAAATACTAAGAATCACTGTTTTTTTTATCTGGGCAAAATAAGAGCTTGATCCAACCTTAATGAAAAACTTAATATCCTCAATATGAAATTCGATATACAGAGTGTTCATAA
The DNA here is from genome assembly GCA_023376005.1 of Doryteuthis pealeii. Lineage (NCBI taxonomy): Eukaryota > Metazoa > Mollusca > Cephalopoda > Myopsida > Loliginidae > Doryteuthis > Doryteuthis pealeii. The sequence continues at coordinate 12,849,943 of CM042155.1, forward strand.
ATGTTTTAATATTAGTTTTGGTTTCGGTTTTATATACTTAAGTGTCACGTAATTGAACAGCAAAAGGTAGCAAAGAGATTGGTGTAAGACTAAGACGGAGGGTGAAATGCAGAGGGATGGGCAAAAGATAGCAAAGATATTGGTGTAAGCCTAGGACGGTGGGTGAAACGCAGAGGAGACAGGAGCAAAAGGTAGCAAGAGGACTGTTCTAAGCCTAAGAGGGTGGGCGAAAGACAGAGGGATGGGTGAAAGGTAGAAAAGAGACTGGTCTAAACCTACGAGGGTTAGCGAAATGCAGAGGAATGGGCGAAAGGTAGAAAAAAGACTCGTCTAAGCTTAAGAGAGTGGGCGAAACAATAGCTTTGCTACCTTTTGCCCATCCTACCAGCAAAGCAATTGTTCTAATCTTAAGAGGGTGGGGGAAAAGCAGATGGATGGGTGAAGGTAGAAAATACATTTGTCTGTGCTTAAGAGGGTGGGTAAAACGCAGACAAGTGGGCGAAACGTAGCAGAGAGAGTGGTCTAATCTTAAGAGGGCGGGTAAAAAGCAGTGGAGGGGGCGAAAGGTAGCTGATAGACTGTTCTAAACTTGAAGAATGTGGGCGAAGGACAGAGGTGTGGTCGAAAGGTTGCAAAGAGACTGATCTAATCTTAAGAGGATGGGCGAAAGGCGGAGGGATGGACGAAAGGTAGCAAAGAGACTCGTCTAAGCTTAAGAGGGTGGGCGAAAGCCAGGGGGATGGTGAAATATAGCAAAGCAACTGGTCTAATCATAAAGAGGTTGGGTGAAAAGCAGAGGGATTGGCGAAAGGTAGCAAAGGAACTGGTCTAATCTTAAGAGGGTGAGTAAAAAGCAGTGGAGGGGGCGAAAGGTAGCTGAGAGACTGTTCTAAACTTGAAGAAGGTGGGCGAAGGACAGAGGTGTGGTCGAAAGGTAGCAAAGATACTGGTCTATTCTTAAGAGGGCGGGGGGGCAAACGGCAGAGGAATGGGCGAAAGGTAGAAAAGAGACTGGTATAAGCTTAAGAGTGTAGGGGAAAGGCAGAGGGGGTGAGCGAAAGGTAGAAAAAAGACTGGTCTAAGCTTAATAGGGTGGTAAATAGCAGAGGAGTGGGCGAAATGTAGCAGATAGACTGTTCTAAGCTTTAAGAGAGTGGGCGAAGGACAGAGGAGTGGGCGAAACGTAGCAAAGATAATGGTTTAATCTTAATAGGGGGGGGGAAACGGCAGATGGATGGGCGAAAGGTAGAAAAGAGACTGGTCTAAGCTTAAGAGGGTGGGTGAAAAAACAGAGGGATGTTCATGAACATCCCTCTGTTTTTTCACCCACCTTCTTTCGCCCATCCTTCTGCCTTTTACCCATACTATTATGTTAGACCAGTCTCTTTGCTAACTAACATAATAGTATGGGTAAAAGGCAGAAGGATGGGCGAAAGGTAGCAAAGAGACTCGTCTAAGCCTAAGATGGTTGGCGAAAGGCAGCGGGATGGGAGAAAGGTTGAAAAGAGATTGGTCTAATCTTAAGAGGGTTGGCGAAAAGTAGAGGGATGGGTGAAAAGTAGCAGAAAGACTGATCTAAGCTTAAGAGGGCGAGCGAAAGGTAGAGGGATGTTCGAAAGGTAGCAGAGACTTGTCTAAGCTTAAGAGGGTGGGCGAAAGGTAGAGGGATGGGCGAAATGCAGAGATATGGGCGAAAGGTTGCAAAGAGACTAGTCTAAGCTTAAGACTCTGTGTGAAAGACAGGGGGGTGGGCGAAATGTAGCAAAGCAATTGGTCTAATCTTAAGAGGGTCCGCTAAAGGCTCAGGGGTTGGCGAAAGGTAGAAAAGAGACTGGTGTAAGCTTAATGGGGTGTGTAAAACGCAGAGGGATGTGCCAAAGGTAGCAAATAGACTCGTCTAAGCCTAAGAGGTGGGGCGCGAAAGTCTGAGGGGTTGGTGAAAGGTAGCAAACATACTGGTCCAAACATAAGATGATGGACGAAAGGCAGAGGGGTGTGTGAAAGGTCTAAGCTTAATGGGGTGGGGAAAAGGCAGAGGATGGGCGAAAGGTAGCAAAGAGACTGGTCTAAGCTTAATGGGGTGGGTAAAAGGCAGAGGGATGGGCGAAAGGTAGCAAAGAGACTGGTCTAAGCTTAATGGGGTGGGTAAAAGGCAGAGGGATGGGCGAAAGGTAGCAGAGAGACTAGTGTAAGCTTAAGAGAAATCTTTCCTTTGCACCTGCAATATATTTTCTCTCCACCCGCTCATCAAAACTAAACAATTGTATTTTGACTTACAAGTTTTCGGAGTTATGAACTGTCACTTGGTCGATTTTTGCTTTGTGGTGTTTGAGTTTGAGTTTGAGTTTTGTTTAACGGCATATCAATCTCTGTGGGTCATTTAATGCCAACAAGGTTATTTTGGATTTCAGTCTTTAAAGTAGTGGTTCTATGGAGATAATCGTTTATGTTCTGTTGTATCTTGTTAAAAAGGTTGCTTTTTATTATAAAATTTAAAATGTTTTCAGGTTTTGTATTCTTAAAGATGTCTCTCAGGTTTCTTGCTTGATAGTAATTGGCGCGGATATGTTTAAGTCTGTTACAATTTAGAAGGATATGCTTGGTTGCTAAAATCTTAGGTATGAGCTAATGAGAAAAAAACATTTTATATGTGTTAAATAATAAATTAGAAAAATGCATTATAGACATGTAGTGTAGGTTGTATAAAACGGTAACAAAAAAGGTGGGCCAAATAAATGGAATAGGCGTATAAAAACACGTAATGTGACGTAATGTAATAGACGTATAATGACACGTAATGTGACGTAATGTGACGTAATGTAATATACGTATAATAACACGTAATGCGACGTATTAGGACGTAATGTAATAGCCGTATAATAACACGTAATGCGACGTAATGTGACGTAATGTAATAGACGTATAATAACATGTAATGTGCCGTAATGTGACATAATGTAATAGACGTATAATAACACGTAATGTGACGTAATATGACGTAATGTAATAGACGTATAATAAAACCGATCTTTTTGAGAGTTTTCATAGGTCGTGCAAGTCATTTTGAATACTACGTATACAGACTTAGTATGCGAGAGAGAGTTTACTTTGGTCTGGAACCTACCTAATTATCTTATAAAATATGGTATGTTGAGAGTCACTTTTCTTAATAGAAATAAATAGTCCCAAACGCTGATATCAGTGGAGAATATACTTTAGATTCTAGATAACTTTGGTATTATTTATAGTCACAATATACAATGAAGGAGAGAGCTGAGAATTAGACTAAATCATTATTATCTTTATCTTCAAGACAATATCCCCGCGAGTGTAAAACAGAAAACGTACATTTAAAATTAGTACTAAAACTCTATGATCATAAGTTTGGAAATTGCTTACAAATTTTATAATAAGAAGTCATTCTTCATGTGCACTGATACCTATTATTAGCTTTCAATAAAATTTGGTGATTCACGCTTTATTTATTCTATTGTAATACCATCCATAACCTTCAAAATGGACTTGGACAGCTACGTTTATAATGTATTATGGTGTCATCGATTCTGCTTTAACTGTTCGACATTCCTAAAATTATCCCCCGAACAGACAACGTGGACGAAAATCAAACACATAACCATACGTATATATTATATATATATATATATATATATATATATATATATATATATATATACGCATACATATATGCATATATATATATGTATATATATATATATGCATATATGTATGCGTATATATATGTGATATATATATATATATATATATATATATATCACATATATACGCATACATATATGCATATATATATATGTATAATATTATATGCATATATGTATGCGTATATATATGTGATATATATATATATATATTATATATATATCACATATATACGCATACATATATGCATATATATATATATATATATACATATATATATATATATCACACACACATATATATACGCATACATATATACATACACATACATATATATATATATATATCACATATATATACGCATACATATATATATATACACATACATATATACATATATATAGGACACACAGATATATATATATATATACAGATACATATACACATACATATATATAGCACACACAAACACATATATATATATATACATATATATTTTATATATATACACCTCCACCCACATATATATGCATATATAAATATATATATAATACACACATACATATGTATATATACTATATATATATACATACACCATACATATGTATATATATATAATATATATATTATATATATATATATATATACAGACACAGACACACACATATATATATATATATATATATATATATATATATATATATTTATATGTATATGTTGTACGACAAAGAAATTGACTATTGATCGGTTTTTATAGGGCGGGAGATGTCAGTTGTCAGTTTAAATATGGGCAGTACAAACTATTTACTATTCTGGTAGTCTTTTGGATTCAAACATCATGTAGCTTAGATGATGGCGTGATGGTTTCTTACTCAAGTTTCTGAAGGGAGAAAAAAAGTACTATGTCGTCTTCACCGGTGGATATCTCACTTGGGATTTAACTCGGACGCGCCACAAGAATAATAGACTCTATCTTTAGACGTTTTATCCAAGTGGACGTCTGGTAGGAGCTAGTACCGTTTAATCTGTAAATCGGAGAGCGTGGCAGGAAATGACGTTTGCCAAAACCGTCTGTAAGCTTCGAGAATAAAAACAGGGTAGTAGACAATCAGGGTTGAACAATTGGTGGATGTCCGATCATCTAGTGACACGGAGAATGAACTCTCTCTCTCTGTCTCTCTGTCTCTCTCGCTTTCTCTCTCTCTTCTTTCTCTCTCTCTCTCTCTCTCACTCACACACACACACACACACACACACACTCTCTCTCTCTCTCCCCCTCTATCTCTCTCTCTCTCTCTTTCTTTCTGTCATATATTACCTAAATTATGAGAATGGAATCGTTTTTTTTTCCAAAAAAAAAATCTATGAGGAAACACCTAAAGATTGAAACAACGAGATCCCATGAGACTTGTTAATTCAACACCCCATATTCACTGTAATTTCTTAAGTCCCATCTATGGGTTAAACAGAAAAAAATGTCTATAAAATCTGTGTTAAAAAGCAACAACTTTCTACTTAACTATCGCTTATAACAAATTTGAACTTAGCCTATGAACTTATTGTTGGCGTGTGTCAAATGCCCACTTCTACTTATAGACTCGCCGACAACCATGTGACCAACTTCTTGGCCAATCACTGGCAGTGCTCTGCGGCTGTTATAATATTTATATCGGCTGTTCTGATCTTAGCAACTTACAACTGCTTTGAACCTTCGTGGACGACGGAACATAGGATTCTATCACTGGACCTTTGACACTATGTAGGATTCCTTAACCCAGGACATATTCACTTACCAAAGGATTCCATAGCTCAGGACTTACTTACTTACTTGAAGTCCTTTTCAACTGGCCAAGGATGGCGGTCAGAAACTTAACACTTATCCCTTAAAGTCACACACAACTATGTACAGACACGTACAGTCGGCAACATCGCTAAAAGAACAATTGTATATACCAATTGTGAATTAATGTATATAAAGTTGTTTATTGTATCAATTTTGTCTTCTTCTTTTGTTTTCTATGGAAACTACATTTCCGTAGTCTTATACATTTAAATTGTGCGGATCAAAACTCAGATCTTCACACTTACCAAACATCAAGCTAAACCGGTCCCTACAGGACTGTCTAATGCTGCATGTTCAAATTTTGAGTGTATTTATTCTGTTAAGACGATTTTGGGTAATGTGACGTAAGCAGTGACGTAATTTTTGTTACAGACGGAAGCGAATCTCCATTATTAATAGATGTTGAAGCAACGTAAAATGGAATATATTTTTTAAATTTATGGGTTTATGCGTGATTTTACTGTTCATTATATAAGTACAGTATTTGTATTACATAAAGGATACTTTCTTTTGGATTCATTTGTATTTGACGATAAGCGATATATGGTATTATATATGATATCACCTTTATTTTCATGTCTATAGAAGTTGTATTTAAGAAAAAAACTTTCTACTTAACTATCGATTATAACAAATTTGAATATTATCCTATGAACTTATCCCTTGAAGTGATTTCCTTTCGTCTTAGCAACAAAAAACTACAAAGAACCTACAGTCAAAATAATTTAAAAAAAACCTTGAAGAAAAATAACAATAAATATGATCATCCCTAACAACCTACTGTTTGGCATGAAATAACCCTGGATGGGTTGACGTGCCATTAAAATGAATCAACCAATTAATTAATCAATCTAATTCATTAAAAAAGCGTATGAATCCATTTTGATTTTAGTCAAATAGCTGAAGCGAAAAAAGCTGTTCAAGTATAGTTGGATACAAAAAAAAATTAATGTTTAAGTGTTTTCTCTGTCTGTCTGTCTGTCTGTCTCTCAGTATTGATCATTGCTCTTGACAAGTCCTCTAGTTGGAATCCACTGTACGCAAACAGCTGATGAATATAAGCTTTTGCTGTTAGCCCAACACTACTGTCTCTATGTGTAGGAATTTCCCAGAGCCACGTCACTTCCGAGTTTGCCTTTACGTATCCCACCAGCACTCATCATGGCTTGATCATCTTACTTGGATGTTGTTGTTTTTTTCATGTGGGAGTAATTAAAATCAATCAATCAATTAATTAATCAATCTAATTTCTTAAAAAAGCGTATGAATCCACATTAAGATTTAGTCAAATAGCTGTGTGGTAAAGTGTGAAGCTGGTTATATGTGTGAGACGCAAAAAATGTCCTTGGTCTAGTGCTAGTTAAATGGGACTCCTTCATTGTTTAGCTGATACCATTCCAATAAGTTTTATATATTAGTACTCTTGTTCAGTAATCTTACGACCTTTATCATCTTGCAAGAACTGTATAAACTCAACCCTTATATGCATTGCACAAATTGAACACATGGCGCAACGGATATAAGGCTTAAGTTAATACAGTTCTAAAGTGACAATCACACGTAGGGTGCATGTTCAATACTGGCCAAGGGCCATAACAAAATAGAAGTATAGTTGGATACAGAGAAAAATGTTTATACTGAAACTCTATACGTAGTATTCGAAATTACTTGCACGACCAATGAAAGCTTAACTCTCAAAAATATCGGTGTTATTATACGTCTATAACATTTATTTGGCCCACCTTTTTGTTACCATTTTATACAACCTACATTACATGTCTATAATGCATTTCTCAAATTTATTATTTAAGACATATAAAATATTCTTTTCTCATTAGCTCATACCTAAGATTTTCTCTCTCTCTCTCTCTCTCTCTCTCTCTCTCTCTCTCTCTCTCGCTCTCTCTCTATGCCATATATTACCTAAATTATGAGAATGGGATGGTATTTTATTTTTCAATAAATAATGTCTCAGTAAACACCTGAAGAGAGAAACAAAGAGATCTCATAGGACTTGTTAATTCACCACCCCTGATTACCTGTTCACCTTGTATCTATGCATAGTAAATCTTTTTCCCTATCCTTAATACTCATGGTGTTCCTCCCTGTTGTTTCTCTGTGAAGTCTGATACTCGAATTACAAACCAAATTCCCTCTCTTCATCTCTCTCTTTCCTTTTCTCTTTCTCTCAGTCTCTCTCTGTCTCTTATTTCAATAGTCTCTTAACCTGTGTTTATCAATGGGGCACTAAACATGTATCGTATCAATTTAGTGTTATAGACAGTAGAAAAAAATATGTATCAATTATTGGGAGCAATAATACCATACAAAGGGATGTAGTTGATCCCATCATTTCCTTCCTGTATAGAAAATGATATCTAAATGTATATTTCCTTATGGACTTTGATGTTAAAATCTAATGGTGGATTTGATGACAAAATCTCCGGGTGAACCAGTACAAGTGATACTATATAAAAACACATCAGAATAATTGCAACATACACGGGTTCACCCTCAAAAATAAGAAAAAAAGTATATTTAGGTACTTCTAACATGAAAGAATAGAGGACACTACAGGTTGATACACACAAGCTCGGCAAAATAAAACCTTGCTTGATGAACAGATAAACCACTGTTTCTGTACTTGAACTGTTTACTGTAAGATCTAAATGCATATATATATATATATATATATATATATATATATATATATATATATATATATATATATTACCAACCCCTCCACACGAGCAGGATGTGAGACAAGGTCAATTTCTTAAGCGGAGGACAACAGGTTTGAATTCAGAGTTTTCCTTCTCCTAGACCGGTTGCCTAACCAAGGTTAAAGAGCCCAGTCTGCCCTACTATTTACCCATAGCTGGAGGGAGAGTAGAATTCATACCTTCCCCAAGGGTATTAGCTCTAAGTGAAATGCAATTACCACGTACAGGATTTGAACTCGGGGCGACGAGTCCATTTCCTTTAACCATTACACCACGCGCTTCCTACTTGTGTGTGTGTATATATATGATGTCATCCTAATGCAGTCCTGTTTCGTCGTATCATTTTTCATCCGTGCGGCTAGACATGAAGGACTGATTCATACCGGGATTGAAAATCGACCGATTTGTCGTCAGTCAGAATACTTAGTTCGGTTCCAACTACACAACCCAATTTGAGTGCTCAATATCAGCTATGCAATGAATCTCTTTATTCATTACATAGCTGATACTGAGCAAACCACAATTAATATCGAAATAAAACTAATTCACCAATGAGCTACAGATATCCATATACTATTGATATATATGTAGGGGCCGAGTTAACTCAGTCGGTAGAGCAATGGGCTAGAAACCATAAGGTACCTAGTTCGATACCGGTCCTCGCCAACTCAGCGTATAAGTAGCACAGGGATCTGTGCGATAAAGAAAGGAGCTGATGGTAGGTGTGGCGCTCCACCTCAGATGCTAAAGCAATCTCCTTGGTCTAGTGCTATTGAAAATGGGATAGACTCCCTCGCTGACTGGTTGATACTGATTTTAGGCAGCCCTGTCGACTTTACTATATATATATATATATATATATATATATATAAAAGATAATCTACTGAGTCAGACGAACCTACTATTAGTTTCGCATAAAGCTCTTCAGGGCTAAAATCTGACTCTTTTATATATTAGCTTCTCCTAGCGGTTATATGAATTTATATATATATATATATCTTATATACATATATATACATATAAATTGTTTTTTCTTTTGGCCAAATACTATACCAATAGATTATTTTTTGTTGGTACGAATATCTTGGTCTTTTCTTTTTTTCAAAAAATTTTTTCTTCCTGGTTGATGTTTGGTAGTATATTTTTACAATCAAACTCTCTGCCGGGTTTTTTCTCTCCGCAAGGATCTACCAACACGCTTGGTATATTATATATATATATATATATATATATATATATATATATATATATAATGTTTTATGTAAAAACGGATTAGAGGCAGAATAATATTTCAACTATAGACAACCATATGTCTAGGAAAAGGAAACTTCACCGATAAGCTACGACCACACATCATACCATACTGTTCAGCCTTTTAATACGATATCAGGAAACGTTAACAGGAACACCATATATGAGCTCATGCTCCATTACGTCGGTCTTATGTCATTTGATAATTTACTAAGAAGCCTTTGTCCTGCATTGGTCTTATCAGACATCGTCCAGCAGACTTGCATTTCCAAATGGAATCATTTTCTTAGCTTTTTGTACTCGACGTCTAAACCAAGAATAGGTCCTTATATAATATGGTTACATAACAAACATTATACTTACTAGAAAATATATGCACCCTCCGGGTGCAAGTATTTAAGTTTTATTGTAATAAGATATATTAAATTAGATAGGCTAATGAAACTAAATAAGAATGCAGATAAAAAGATTTGAAACAGAGGGGGTGATAATAGATAAATAGAACAACTGAAACGTACTCTTCCGTCACTCTCGCTTTTCCTTGTTATTTTTTCTAATGTAAGTATTTAGTTAAAAGAGGAAGTAAAGAATAAAATGACAGTTATTTTTTCATGTTAATGGATTTCATTTAAGATTCATTGGAGAGATTTTTGCTTATATTCATTAAAATAAAACCAAACAGTTAAAAATCAATAATACTAAGCACATATTTAATAAAATCACATTTTTAATATCAATATGCAAATTAGCCTTCCCATTCACACTGTAAACCGCTATTTTGTTGTATATATAAATATAATTGCATGTTATTTGTATGTAGATATGGACAGCACTAATAAAAAGGGGAAGCAATTTTATTAATAATTGAGGTTTAAATATAAATAAAATCATGGAGAATGTGATGCCAATAACTAAGAGAATTCTGACTTGAGTAGGAATATAGTTTCGGTTACAGACAGAAAAACACACAATCTCCATTATAATAAGATGTTAATACACAGAGACTAAACTGAATAAATGCATTCTTGTCCGAGGTTCATGGAAGAAGCAAATAGAAAACATAATGCTGAATTATATTATACTGGGTAGAGGGAGGATAATTTTTAAAAAATCCATTGATTGTTTTAGTCTTACATAATTGATTTATGTTTTAATCAAATACCACAAATGACTATCCCTTTCCTTACTACTTAATTCCTAATTTATTAAATATCTATATACTCCAATATGAAGAATTCATTTGCCATGTGACCATATTATATATATATATATCTTATTATAATGGGAATTGTGTGTTTTTCTGTCTGTAACCGAAACTATATTACTAATCGAGTCACAATTCACATAGTTATTTACATCACATTCTGCATGATTTTATTTATATTTAAACCTCAATTATTAATAAAATTGTTTTACATTATTA
>CM042155.1:12865860-12875860 GCA_023376005.1 Doryteuthis pealeii
TGCTCATACATTATGTAACACTTATTTATGCAAAAGTCGCCTTTTATGTATTCACCAACACCTCCGATGGAACGGATGTGACACAATAAGATACCTACCACGGTTTGAGCTACTTCGACCAGATGATATACACGCTGGAAAGTAGCACGTACTAAAATATATATGCTAATATTTACCAACCCCTCTGCACGAGCTGGATGTGTCACAAGGTCATTTTTAAGCTGAGTTCTATGTCTGAGTTTTCCAGAGTTTATAGACGGGTTGCCATAGCAAAGTTTAAAGAGCCCAATCTGCTCTGCTATTTACCCATAGCTGGAGGGAGAATATAAGATTCATACCTTTCTAAAATGCATCAGCGTTATGTGAAATGTAACCACCATTGTCCAGGATTTCGCGCTCATTTCGCATGACGGTAACCATTACATTACGTGTTTATTAACATATAAAAGTAAAGTCGTCGGGACGCCTGAAGTCGCTATCAGCCAGTCAGCAGGGAGTCTATTCCCTTTTCAATAGCGCTATACCAAGGAGATTGTTTTGGCGTCCGAGGTGGAGCACCACGCCTACATCAGCTCCTTACTTTACCGCACAGATCCCTATGCTACTCATACGCTGAGTTGGCGAGGACCAGTATCGAACTAGGAACCTTGTGGTTTCTAGCCGAACGCTCTACCGACTGAGCTAACCCGGTGCCTCTCTTCAGCCCTGTAGGCTGGGCTTTAGAATACACCAACTGCATTTCTGCAGAGGGGTAGAACCCTTATTCGTTTTTTGAACGCAACCAAACGTAATAAAATCAACCGATTGAATTCCATCACAAATTAACCGAAGTGTATGGTGAATGGTACATTGATATAAAAAAAACGCTTGCGGTGTAGGTGAATTTGCAACAACGATGAAGTTCAACGCTTCCTCACAAATATAGCGGCGAGTTGGTATGACATGAGCATAGAAAAACTACCACAGCGCTTACAAAAATGCATCGACCGAAATGGTGAATATATCATGACCCCCCCCCAAAAAAAAAAAAACAGACGTAAACACTTTAAAATGTTTTAAACATCAATGACAATAAAACAATAACATTTCTAAATATTTTGGATATCTTAACGTTTTGATTACATATCTTATTATATTGGAGGTTAGTGTTTGTCCCTCTGTATGTAACCGAATCTACATCACTGCTTACGTCACAATATCCTCACAAATTGCATAAGTTTATCAACAAATATTTAATCCATTGTTAAAATCAATAATACATAGAATAAATCTCATCAATTAAAGTTGTCTCTATGGAAATCTGAATTAGAATTGCCTCAAAACAGCCCATGTTATTAGTGCGTTTAAAACCCGGTTATGTGCCTCATGTATGACTAAGAAATAAAGGATTACATAAAATATAGTGTGGTTAATTTGCATAATGTTTTAACAAAACCTGGTTTAATAAATAATTCATCATCATCATCATGTCGCACTTTCAGCGCGGATATCCATGACAATCTCTCTCCATCCGTCCCTATTGCTCATCATTCTCGGGAGGTCCTCTATGCAGCATCCTGCATCCGCACAGAGCTGATCAATGTACGTTTTTGCTTGTCGGTCCACACTGGCTTGTCCATGTGCTGGCTTCCACAGGAGGACGTCGCTTATGAGTTCGTCCTTGCTTCTCCAGCAGTGTCCCGCGTGTCTTGTCCGTCTAACTCTAATGGTTTGTGTGATATGTGGCAGGTGGCCGTATAGCTGTTTTCTCGTAGGGTGTTGTTTCCATGTCTTGTTCAGGATCACCTGCAGCATTCTTGTGCAGCTCCCATCTAGTTTATTCTCTAGTTGCTAAGTTAGGGTCCAGGTGGTGCAGCCATACAGCAGTACTGATATGACAACGGCCTGGAAGAACCGTCTCTTTAACTTGTCTGTGAGGCTGGATTTCCATATGATCGATAGTTTTACTTGGTGCTATTGATCTCTAATATAGTTTGTTTTATTCTTCAACTTATTAAAATCTATCCTATGAATGATTATATATAGAAACCAATTATGATATAATTAAGCTAAGTGTCATCTTTTTATGTGCTTTCTTATTCAATTTAGATAGTCTTTCTAATTCAATATATTTCATTACATTAACACTCAGATTCTTATGCCCAGTGTGTACATATTCTTGCTAATATGTTTTAAATATTTCCAAAGTATAAAGAGATTTTGGATATTTTCCATTTTCTATGGCATATTTTCACGTTAAATATAATTGTTATAATTTTGAGGACGTTAATGCTTATACTGTTGTATCGAGGACATAGCTGGTGTATACTTTTCGCAATAGTATGACAAATTAAAATGTGTTATGATATGCATCTCGTAGAGAGGTCTCCCGGCGGAATGCTATTTTCTTTGTATAGTTTCTTCTTTCTTATGTTTTAATACTTATATATATATATATATATATATATATATAATATATATATATATATATATATATATATATATATATATATATATATATAAGTATTTTTATATTTTAATACTTATATATATATATATATATATATATATATATTAATATATATATATATATGTATATTGCTATTTTGTTTGTATAGTTTCTTTTTTCTTATGTTTTAATACTTATATATATATATATATATATATATATTTATATTTAATATATATATATATATATATATATATATATATATATATATATATATTTTATATATATATATATATATATATATAAATATATATATATATATATATATTGCTATTTTGTTAGTATAGTTTTTTTTCTTATGTTTTAATACTTATATATATATATATATATATATATATATATATATAACATATAAATATATATATATATATATATTATATATATATTGCTATTTTGTTTGTATAATTTATTTTTTCTTATGTTTTAATACATTTTAATAATATATATAATATAATATATATATATATATATAATATATATATATATATATATATATATATATAATATATATGCAATATAATAAGTTATTATATGCATTAGGAATATAATCTTATACTAGAATTGTTAAATAAAAATCCATAATTATTTACTCGTGAAAGTAATTATATTTGTAAATTCTTGCGGGCAAAACATATTTTTCTGAGAAGACGACAGATGTGTGTACATGTTATAACGTAATACCGGGTAAATGAAACTCTTACTTTGCCATTGGCTCGAGAGATAAATACATAAGTATGTTTTAATATACATGAATATATGAAATTAGTTTTATTTATAATAATTTTTTACCCGTAAATAAAATTAACCAATTTACTAAAAAAAAAAATGCAAATAATATTTTTATTTTATTTTAGGTACTATAAACTAAATAGAGGTTCGGGTTTAACTCAGTCAGTAGAGGATTCACATGGTGTTTGGTTTTGTTTTGGTTTGGTTTGTTTTACGGCATATCAACCTCCCTGGGTCATTTAATGCCGACAAAGTTGTGAAATAAATTCATTCTTAATGCATAATACAATTTTGTTTATAAACTCATGTTTTTGTATTCAAGCCATAGATGGGACCCTAACAGGTACTGCCACTCCGGGTCAGAGTGGACCAGTTGTTGTGTACTGAGGTTTTCACGGTAGCAAATCGATATAATGTTGTATACCCTTCATTACTTCTTTACTTCTTACTTGCTTCTATATCTTGGACATCTATTCTTCTGTCTGGCTTTGGTTCTATCTTCTAACATCTTGCGTCTGGAGTTGTCTTGGGGATTTCGGTCTGGTTTCTGTTAGGGATTTCTCCCTATCAGAAGCCCTGTGTCATTGATAGTTTTTAGGTAATAAACAAGAGACTTCGATTTCCTTTGATGTTACTTTATTTGTAAATCCCCAAACCAGACATCTGCGCACATCCTACGAGCTCGGTTCCTACTTGCTAACTGACTGAGTTACTATCTTAAACCGGAACAGGGTCTGCTATGCCTTCCGGTTCTCACGATTTATCCCCGGAAGGCAGAGAGTGAGGTCAAACGCCGTCACTCACTCTTAAGGCTATCAGCTGCACTAATCGCCATTATGATTTCTACACTATTGCCATAATTATTATGTATCTAATAATTATGTAACACAGTGAGCAATGGTGATGATGTTGCGCTCCGCATTCCCCAAACCTCCAAAACTGGAACCTCACCATCAGATAGAGTTTAATGTCATTCCCAGGACATATAGACCCTCAGCCACCGCCTTCTAGCGCCCAAAATGATAAGGATTGGGGGTTGCAATAAGGGCAATAGGGCTGGGACAATCATATAGGTGCTAGGGCTTGACGTGGCGAGCCGATTGATCGGGGGGGGGGCTCTCCGACCGCCCGTCTAGCCCAAGAAAAGCATAAAGTGGAATATTACAAGTCATGAATTGCTCAGCCACCTGGGTTCTATCCTTAAGCATCACGGGTCGCCACCCACGACCAACAGGTGGCCCCATTGGGGGAGTCTTACTCCTCTGTAGAGGCACAGGCGGTGCATTCTAACGCCCCACCGACAGGGCAGTCAGTGTATGAGTAACATACCTTAGGTAATATGATATGTGGGGTAGTCTGGGAGTAGACGGTAGGTGTGGCGCTCTACTTCAGCAAAACAATCTCCCTGCTCTATACCGACTGATAGAGACAATAGATTACTCCGCCAAATTTACTTTTATTATAAACAAAATTATTTTGCTATATTATTACAAACAAAATTATTAAAATATTACCGGGGAGTGTTCCCGTGGTTTACTGGGTAACATGTTGGACTGCGATATCGTAGTAAGCAAGTTGGACCTTCCAGTTGTACACTTACGTTCACAGTAGGAGTAATACCTTTGGGAAAGGTACGAACCCTCTCACCCCACCAGTTATGGTTTTGGTGGTACCACTACTATTCTTTTACAAGAATGGCTTTGGCAGTGATTAACCCACTGAAGTTGATATGCCAGTCATATGAAAGTCAAACAAACCAGCTAGACAGTGATTCATGAGCATGCAGTTTTATCATAGTCTACCGGAAAGATGTTAGTGGAATACGAAATGAAGTCCAATATATATATTTTTAATTTCACAACTGTGTTTAATACGATTGATAAAAATGAAACTCTAAGAACATAACGTAATAGGTTAATTAATTTATAAGTTGTTGTTTTTAATTGACGTACACTATTAATTGATGAATCACTACGCAAAACCTTTAAATTTATACAACATCAATAACAATCAATTATCTTTGAGGCATAACACAGATTCTCAAATATACGTGGTTCAAAGTTAATTAACTTGGAAAAATGTAAAAGTTTTAAAATAAAATAACTAATGCATTATATCATTTTTCATTAATATATCAACACTGAAAATTTAATTAAATTCAGTTAATTCCCTGATTTTTTGGTATTTTTATCTTTCGGGATGACATACGATGGTGGAATTTAGGTCCGTTAAGTTAGATTTAACCTATTTTGTCATTCACAGATAGGGTGTTTCGACGTATCAAGTTCCTCAGTGAGGCTAGACTTTTCAAGCTACCTGCGGCCGGGATAGAAACCCAACTGATCGGATAGGCTTGTAATAGTACAGAGATATCAGTCTCACAGTGGAGATGAAAGATGGTCATAAAATTCACTAAAGGGAGAAAGTAGTACCCAGCGTGAGCAAGTAAAACCCATCCTTTTATCTCAGATTCCACAACGTCGCTGTCCTTGGTTGTATCAATGACGGCTGATCATTTATCGCCGTCAAGATAAAGCAGGGATAGACCTGCATTTCCTAATACGAGTTACGGCACAGCTTTTATGGCATCGGCTCGGCGCAAATCAAGACGCTATCCACTCGATCTCTGTTCGCATCTTCACTTTAATCCCAATATTAAAAGCGTGATTAACTTTATCAGTAAATGGGATTCGGTCGTTCTTACCCATTCGACGTCGAACGTCCGAACGAACCGTATGCAATCCATCCTTCAGTGACGAAATGACATTTTAAGTACTTGGACATCAAATTCCTGAGACAAGGATCAATTAATTCGGGGGTAATGAGCATTGATACCCACTGACGATCGTTGTATCACGCTTGGCTGCATTTCGTCATTATTAAATGGACGGTTCTCCCTGCTAAAGACTTGAGTGAAGCCATTCGATCTCAGAAGCGTGTCTCGCTGTAATGGACCCATCCTGTTGACTATTTAGAACGTACGGATCTCCAAAGAGCGGAATTAGATCTAAAGCGTAAAAGGATGCATTGACTATTATGGATTTATTGCCGTGGTTATGTGTTCCTTTCGTGTGAACCATTGATTGAATCCAAGAAATACTGTCATTTGTCGTCGTACTGAACTTCAACGGTTTAAAAATAAAAGCAAAAGTTTGGGCATGCTTAAAAGTAAAAGTCATTGAAGATATTTACTACGCGCGTTTTGTCTAGAACAGACCAAAATAGATGGGCATACGATGATACTCGAACTTGTTCTATTTGCAATAGTTAAGAAACAGGACATAGCGTTGTAAGGTCTAGTTTTTGAGTTCTGGGAAGGATGGAATAATTTTTCATTATTATTACTCTCACACGCACGCTAAAGTCTGGGAAATATGGAATAATCTTTCATTGTTATTACTCTCACATCCGTGCTAAAGTTCTGGGATATATGGAATAATCTTTCATTGTTATTACTCTCACACACACGCTAAAGTTCTGGGATATATGGAATAATCTTTCATTGTTATTACTCTCACATCCGCGCTAAAGTTCTGGAATATATGGAATAATCTTTCATTGTTATTACTCTCACATCCGCGCTAAAGTTCTGGAATATATGGAATAATCTTTCATTGTTATTACTCTCACACGCACGCTAAAGTCTGGGAAATATGGAATAATCTTTCATTGTTATTACTCTTACACACACGCTAAATGCTGGGATATATAGGAATTAATCTTTCATTATTATTACTCTCACATCCGCGCTAAAGTCTGAGAAGTATGGCATAATCCTTCATTGTTATTACATATATGGAATAATCTTTCATTGTTATTACTTTCACATTCCCAATGACGTTCTGAGATGTATGGGATAATGTTTCATTATTATTACTTTCCCATATACGCTAAAGTTCTGGGAAGGATAAAATAATATGTTATTGTTATTATTACCACAGCGATACTAAAGTTCTGGGAAGTATGGAATAATATTTCATTTTTATTACTTTCAAACCCGCACTAAAATTCAGGAGTGGCATTACATGTTAGGATCCACTAAACAAAAACCTAAATATGGACATACAATGAACGTGATTCCCTGAATTTGAGGTATAAAATAAACGAGATGTGTTGACATATGTCATATTGCCTAGGACTGTACAATACTTGTTACGTAATTGTTAGTAGCCTAACACTTATTACAGTGGTGTAGAAAACAAAATGGCTGTTATAAGTTGCAGCCGGCAGCCTTGAAGGATTGAGTGACACGGCTTGACCTCATCCTGATCCTTCCGGTGGATACCGTGAGAATCGGTGGAGAAGAACCCCTTCCGGTTTAGATTAGAAAGAGAGTTTAGTCAGTATCGGCCAAACCACGAAAGTGGTAAGTCGTGTTAAGCGCACGGCCGACTCAATCTGCGCAGGTAGTCTGGTGGGGATTTCGGAAAAAAAATGATCTAAAGCAAATCGAAGTATTGGGTTATTATCTAAAAACTACCAATGACACAGGGCTTCTGATAAAGAAAAATCCCCAAAGGAAGACCAGACACGAAGTCCCCAAGACGAATTCCAGACGCTAGAAGAAGAACGTAAGATACCAAAGATGAGCAGAATAATAATAGAAGAAAGAATATACAACATACCCCCAACATCAATATGGTCACCTGTTATTGATATCAAATAAACCAGAAATATAAGAAAAGTCAGAACTCTAAGTTATATTCATATGTCTGTGTTCTTTACAGAGGTGTTCTTGATGCATTGTTTACCGTCCTAGGAAATGAACACGGCGACACGAGTTCAAATCCTGAACGAGTCTGGTTACATTTCATATAGCATTTATATATTTGGGAAGATATGAATGCCACTGTTTTCCCTTCAGATATGCGTAAATAGTAGGGCGGGGTGTGCTCTTTAACCTTGGTTAGACAGACGGTTTATGTGAAGAAAACCTCTGAATTCAAACCTGGTAAACTCCGGTTAAAAATGATCTTGTGTCACATCTTGTCCACATGGCGCGTTTGGTAAATAAATATCTATATATAGTGGAGATTCGGTCTCTATTTTTCTGTAATCGAAACTATGTCACTGCTTACGTCACAGTCATTTCAGGAATTAAGTAAGTTAATCAATGAGTATTTAATTTATAGTCATTAGCATTACTTTATAAAATATTATATTATATTATATTATATTTCAAATTAATGATATACTGCTTAGACTATGTAATGCAGTATACAGACACAATTCGATAGAAAAATGGACGAAGGGCTGCATTCTCCCATTCCCCCAAAAAGGGGATCTAGGAATCGCCAAAATTACAGAGGCATTACTTTTACTGCCATAGCTGCCAAGATATATAATCCCTTCTCCTTAATCGCATCCGACCCGAAATAGAGAAAATCCTTAGAAAAACCAAAACGTATTCCGCAGAAATCGATCTACAACCACACAGATCCTGACCATTTACCGAATCATAGAAGGGATCCGAGCAAAGAATCCCGAGGCAACCCTACTATTTGTAGACTTCTCCAAAGCATTTGACTTCATACACAGAGGAAAATGGAGCAAATACTGCTAGCATATGGCCTACCCAAGGAAACAGTTAACGCCATAATGATGTTCTACCAAAATACAAAAGCAGTCGTACGATCACCAGATGGCGGTACAGACTTCTCTGACATTGTCACCGGAGTCCTACAAGGGGATGCACTAGCGCCATATATATTCATAGTATGCCTAGACTACGTACTCAGAACATCATTAGATCCCATAAAAGACCTCACACTAAAAAAACATCGAAACAAACCTCAAGGTGTGTGTGTGTGTGTGTATGTGTGTGTGTGTGTGTGTGTGTTTGTATGTGTCTGTGTGTGTGTAACATAATAAACACACACACAATTCAAAAGTTAAAAGAATATTTTCTCGCCACTTACTTGAAACAAACATTTTTTCTTAATGAACATACATTCACGCTCGCACCCCCCCCACACACACACACAACCTTGAGGTTTGTTTCGATGTCGTTTATCGCCAAAGATTTATACACTCACGCGCAACCACACACACAAAACAACTAAAAATGCACAATGCCTTTTTTCGATACACACACTCACACATGCTCATACTCACACCGAAAAAGAGAATATTTGACGTCATATTTCAAACCGACCACTTTTTTTCAGCGTCCCTTCTTCAGATTGCAAATTTTGAACAGACTGATAAACAAGGACTATCGCTTGCTTTTCTCGTTATTCTGTGATAAAAAATTTTTTATCACCTTCCATATACCACCAAATGCCCTGAAGATGATCTAATTAATAGATCGAAACACTGCAGTGTCGGCCAATAAACTTACCACTCAACTTATTTAAACCTGTGTTTTTTCAATTTTCTTAATATATATATATATATATATATATATATATATATATATATATATAGTATGAACAAAAAAGTGATAAGACTAACAGGAATATTTCTTATATGGTATTTATTCTCAACTAGTTTCGAACTTAGGTCATCGTCAGGAGAAGATTTATGCTTGAAGAAATTGTTTTTAGAGAGAGGCGCATTATAAAAGAATTATTAAAATTGAAATATTTTTTTAGGGTTTGACATGCTATTATAACTTGGGTAGAAGAATGTATTAGTAGTAGCAAGTCCATCTGTTCTGTGAAAAAAAAACTCTTTGAGGTGGGTTCTTTATGAATGCTCTTATATATCTGAGGGAGGGTTCTTGGAGTTGTATATATATATATATATATATATTATATTATATATATATATATATATATACTC
>CM042155.1:12883360-12890860 GCA_023376005.1 Doryteuthis pealeii
ATTACGTTTTATTATAAAACAGAAAGGGAAGAAAAAGAACATGCTACAGAAAAAACATTATTAGAAAGAAGGAAAGAAAGAGAGTAGGGAAAGATAAAGAGAACGAGTGAGGGCGCGGAAGCGAAAACTTAAATTTGTTTCAATCGAAAATAATGAAAACATGAAAAGAAGGAAAGAATGAAAAAAGTGTGAGTGTGAATTAAATCAATATTATCCTTTTTACGCATTGAACATTTTACCAATAGCTCTTGACATATCAAACGTTGTATTAACTAAATTATCAAACTGGTATATCCACTGGTCCTACTAGAGAGAGTTCAATCAAGATTATTATACTTCATACATTTTGAATTATTTTTCAATAGCTCTTAAGTAAACATATCAAACATTGTAATAATTAAATTATCATACCGTGGTATATCCACAGGTCCTGCAAGTTATGAATAGTTACTTGAATATATAATGGATTTATGGAGCTGCGTGGCATAATGGTTAGAGTCGTAGAAAATGGACCCGTCGACCCGAGTTCAAATCATGGAAAAGGCTGTTTGCATTTCACATAGCGCTAATACTGTAGGGGATTATCTTCCTTTTGCCGGAAGAGTATCTCCTCGCTGTGTTGCTGTTTGTTCCACTATCTGGTAGTTAAGCGCGTTCATTAAAACGCTGCTTCCTCTTTTAGCTACATCTCCGGAACGAGCACATGGGTTAGCCTACTGAAATCTATGTACGGACGTTCCAGTCCTTTGATGTAACTATATTGTATTTATGTATCATTCCATGTGCTGTTATCTAGTTTGTCGCACAAACGTGTCGGAATTGTATGTTCATTATTTAACCTTGAACCTTACAATACCATTGGGAAAGGTATGAATCCAATTATACTGCCTCCAGCTATGTGTAAATAGTAGAGCAGACTGGGCTCTTTAACCATGGCAAGGTAACCAGCCCAAGAGAAGGAAAACTCTTAATTCAAACCTGTTAAACTCCGCTTACTATATTGACCTTGATTCGATGTGTAAAATTACCCTTCCCCATATTTAACATAGTGAAACTTGAGTAAATTAATATTATCTTCAAATTTTTAGACAATTCAAAATGATGAAACATATAAAGAAAACTCCTGAAGATTAAAAAAAAACAGCCTACGGAAATAATGAAAATTATGAACGAAAACAATTTTTACATTTTTGTACCATTGAATCAAGTAAATTTTAACGTGGCCACATACAAGTCTACAGATTAAAAAAAAAAAAATTAAGAATTAAAATTGTAACAAAATGTCAATACTTATACATATTCAAATGAATTTATTTTTAAAATAGTTTTTTTCCTGAAATAAATTAGGAGAAATATTTTTACAAGGTCGCCCAAATCGTCCTTCTTTCATTTACGAAATCCGAACAAATATATTTTACACGTAAGGTTTTAATTTTTCCTATAAGGATAAGAGTTTGAATAATTAAATCAGAAATTTTTAGAAAAATTCTGTCTTAAAACAAAACAAATATCTTAGTGGAATCTCAGTGAATATAATGCTTTTCAAGCATGCAATTAATCTTGTAAAAGCATTTATTTTAGTTATTTAATTTTTCAACCCCCTAAAGCAATAGCTTTCAAAGATTAATTTTTACACCATCCGGAGAGAGTTTTTTTGCTGGCATTTTTTTACACCACCCGGAAAGTGTATTTTTGGCTAGTAGTTTTTACACCACACCATCCGGAGAGTGTATTTTTGTAGTAGTTTTACACCACCGGAGAGTGTATTTTTGGATAGTAGTTTTTTACACCATCCAGAGAGTGTATTTTGGCTAGTATTTTACACCACCGAAGAGTATTTTGGCTAGTAATTTTTACACCACCCGGAAAGTGTATTTTGGAGTAGTTTTTACACCACCGGAGAGTGTATATTTGGATAGTAGTTTTTTACACACCCGGAGAGTGTATTTTTGGCTAGTAGTTTTTACACCATCCGGAGAGTGTATTTTTGGATAGTAGTTTTTTACACCACCCGGAGAGTGTATTTTTGGCTAGTATTTTTTACACCATCCGGAGAGTGTATTTTTGGTAGTTTACACCAGGAGAGTGTATTTTTGTAGTAGTTTTTTACACCATCCGGAGAGTGTGTATTTTTGGATAGTAGTTTTTTTACACCACCGGAGAGTGTATTTTTGGATAGTATTTTTACACCACCGGAGAGTGTATTTTTGTATACACAACCCGGAGAGTGTATTTTTGGCTAGTATTTTTTACACCAACCCGGAGAGTGTATTTTTGGCTAGTATTTTTTACACCACCCGGAGAGTGTATTTTGGCTAGTATTTTTACACAACCCGTAGAGTGTATTTTTTGGCTAGTATTTTTACACCATCCTCTTCGGAGAGTGTATTTTGGCTAGTATTGTGCAAACAATGATAATCCTTATAGTCAACCAAAAAAAGAGCGATTAAAAAAATAATTGCAGTGAAACGTTAATAATTTAAATAGATACGATTGTAAACATTTACATATTAATCAAATTTCACGAACAAATAATATCCATAAGACCTTGGTATGTTGTTAAACATATAAACCAAACCAAACCAAAACCTTGCTCTCCCACGCAGAAAAATAAAATAGAATTGCTTCGTGTTCGCTTTTAAAATCACCATGCCAGCCGTTTCCTATCGGAAGCGGCGTCAACCTTAACCGGAACGAAGCTGGTCAAGTCACGTCAAGTTAAGTCATGCAATCGAATATTCTATAATCTTAAGTGCCGTAAAAAAAATTCCACTCGAATATTCATGCCAAGTTGCCGTTTTTTTTTCTTCTTTCTCTTTTACATTTGCTTTCATTTTTGTTTCTGATGCGAAGAATTCATTTCTGAGGGGTGGAGGTGGGGGAGGGTTGATCCTTAATTTGTTCTTGCACACGCACTAAATACCAGCGCATCTTTATGAGCTCTATAAAATCAAATAAAACAAAGATCCGCATAGATTTAATACGTTTGTCAAGCAATTCTATTCAATCCGATGCAATATTTATTGTTGATAATATACAATGACAGAAACATGAAATACAATCACTCCCCTCTCTAAATAAAGAAATTATATACACATATGTATGTGAAAATGGGAAATGAATCCGACAATATGAGGAAAAAATGAGTAAAGAAAATAAATGTAGATGGATAAAAATGAATTTTATCGATATCACTTTTAATCGATATCACTCACACATGTGTTTCGGTCTGTTTATCAAAAGGTATACGGATTTACGTTATTATTATTTATTATTAATTAATTATTATTATCAGATGGAGTTGAAATACACATATTATATATAATTTATATATATATATATATATATATATATATATATATATTATATATATATATGTGTGGTGTGTGTGTGTGTGTGTGTGTGTGTGTTATGATCTTTTGAACGTTGTTTGTTTGGTCTTTTTAAAGCATTGGAAATAAGAACAAAAACAACAACA
The DNA here is from genome assembly GCA_023376005.1 of Doryteuthis pealeii. Classification (NCBI taxonomy): domain Eukaryota; kingdom Metazoa; phylum Mollusca; class Cephalopoda; order Myopsida; family Loliginidae; genus Doryteuthis; species Doryteuthis pealeii. Next base: position 12,886,839 of record CM042155.1, read on the forward strand.
AAAAAAAAACAGAACAAAAATCAGTTTATTTATATATTCAACCGTTGCTCTGTTTCTAGTTTAATCTTTTCCGATATTTCGGGTGAACATTCACCCTTTCTCAAGGTCTGTCCGACGGTCTGGAGAGAAAAAAATGCAATGTTGAATATGAGGGCCAAAAAATAATTAAATGAAGTGAAAGGATTTTGCGTTTTTTTTAGCCGTTATTTTTATTTCGAAATTGTGTGACGTAATTCATCCGAAATACGATCATGGTAATCGTTCGAAATGTTGCATGAGTTTGATCGTGAAAGTCATGTGCAACTTAAAGAAAAGTAAAGAATAAAAAATAATAAATAAATAAATGATGATATTACGTCACACACACACACACACACACACACACACACACACACACACACACACACATACATACATATATTATATATATATTAGGCAGCTGCTAAAAATCGTATAACTATACTGATGAGAGGTGATACCTCGAAACACGTGTCTATAGTTTACCCTATTATACGCTCCCAATTTCGGTAGAGCACTCTATTTTAGGAGGTATATATAATTGCAGATTCACCGTATTCGGCTCAGCCAAATCTCACTTTGTTTACAAAGTTTGAGAACTCTAGGTGAAGGTCATTTCCCTTAGAAATATAGCGATTAAATAGCCTGCTATACTTGGCGACTGACTGTGGATGTGTGGGTAAGAGGCTTGGCGAGCGTAAGTTCGTTCGGGTCTCGAACCCAGCCAGAGGCAGCTGCTAAAAATCGTATAAACTATACTGATGAGAGGTGATACCTCGATACACGTGTCTATAGTTACCCTATACATATATATATATATATATATATATATATATATATATCTCCTATATAAGGTGCATATAGAGTACCGAGATCCTGGTGTAAAGCAATATTTTCTATAACTATGCATATGTATATATATATATATATATATATATATATATTATATATATATATATAGTGTGGGATGGTCACTGTTTCAGCTTTTGCTGGAACGGTGTACCAAACGTAGTATTATTGGAAGAGTGCTCAATATAAAATAGAGCTGTTATATAATATAATAAAATAAATATATAAAGGTTTTACATATCTATTTATTTGGTGACAAAGGAACATTAACGACCATATTGGTTTCATGCGAGGCAATCGTCAGGTGAAGAAATGTTACAAATGCAACATTTTTAACATTTTCACCTGAATGTTCCTTTGTCACCAAATAAATAGATATGTAAAACCTTTATATATTTTATTATTATTATTATTATTATTATTATTATTATTATTATTATTATATATATATATATGGGGGGGTGCTTGTGGGTGTGTTTGTGGATGTTTCTTGTTAGGATATTGTAGATACAGAGTCAACAAAGCCTTTTTGATTGTCAGTTTCACGCCTATGCTCTAATCGAGATACCGATTAATTGTAGTCGACTACACGTGTAGTCGACTGCAATTAATCGGTATCTCGATTAATTCAGTGGATTTAACCCTGCAGATCCTTATGGTGAAACTCGAGTAGATTATCACTTGTACCTATATTGTAATAAATGTTCTCTACTGACATATCAAATGGGCATCTGATGAATTATATCAGAGCAACCCTAATAAAAGAGTCATAAAATCTAAATGTATAAGTTTATTACCGAGCCACCCAAAAAACAAAAACACCTGTTAAAAACACAAATGTTAAAAATAAAATTACACTATACTCCACCACCAACAAGAAGGGGGGGTTAAAATACTTATGTATATATATATATATATATATATTAATAAGTCATCCACAGACACGTGTTTCGGCGTTTCACGCCTCCTCAGTGTGGCTAGACACAACTATCCTTGGCTAGGGTCGAACTCAGACTGACCGCATGGTAGTCCGATATCTTATCCCCTCGCCCACTGACAGCTGATGCGGGGACTGGTATTTTTAACCTATTAGTACATAGGTTTGTTAATGTATTTTACGGTCACTGAGAGATCAAATTTCTTGTTTGCTTAGTAGTGGGAGTTAATTAAATTATCAATTAGAGAGCTCATTACCAAATTTATGGGAGCATATATTAATAAGTCATCTACAGACACGTGTTTCGGCGTTTCACGCATCTTCAGTGTGGCTAGACACAACTATCCTTGGCTAGGGTCGAACTCAGACTGACCGCATAATTTTCTTAACTTAATTTCAGTGCGTGTGTGTGAATATATCATGTAATTGTCTGGCATAACTTACTTATAAGGAAATAATTACACATGTTACATTGATACTTAAAGATTATTATACATGCTCTCCTATTACTTATGAGGGAGACTATTACACAAGTTATTACAATGCCAAAAGAGATATTCTATTATATACGAGTAACTTATTACACAGCATCTGGTTAATAATAGCGCTTGACTTATATTATATACAGTAAGCCATTGTCTTAAATGCTTTTTTTTTTTCAATTTCCATACCCTTATATTTGACGTTGGTAAGGGAAGTGTGTTATTGTCTCTCTTTATCTGGAGTCGTTTTTTTTAAACATCGAAATAGATTGGAGCAACGACTAGACGTTATAAGTTTCTCATGTAAATTGCTGAGTTTTGCAAACGTCTTCATTTAAATCTTTAAAAAAGACAAAACTTTGATACATTTTTGGATTTCAAAACTCGTATATGAGAAATACTTTATGTTATTCTTATTTTCATGTCTCTGCGTACTCAGCGTCAAAACCACGTTTTTGACAGGTCTTTGGGTCGGGTGTGTTCAGTCTATCAGATTTCAATTTTCCTCATTGTATGGTGTATGGATGAATGTGTATACATGTATACAAGTCTATGTTTTTGTATACTCACTCACACGCACATACATTCATACATACATACGCACACACACACACACACACACATACATTCATACATACATACGCATACCCACATACGCATACACACACACACACACACACACACACACACACACACACACACACATATATATATATATATATATATATATATATATATGTATTCGTGAATGGATAAGCGTATCTTTTCCCTGCACCTCCCTCTCTCTCTCTCTCTCTCTCTCTCTCTCTCTCTCTCTCTCTCTCTCTCTCTCTCTCAATTATATATATTTTATAATGTATGGAAGGATGTACACACATGTTTATAAGTCTATATTTTCTCATACCCACACACACACATATACATACATATACACACATATCTCTCTTCTCTCGCTCTCTCTCTCTCTCTACGCACACACACACATACACACACACACACACACACACACCACACACACACATATATATATATACATTCGTGAATGGATTATCTTATATTTCCTTCTCTCTCGCTCTCTCTCTCTCTCTCTCTCTCTCTCTCTCTCTCTCTCTCTCTCTCTCACTATATATATATACATACATACATACATATATATATATATATATATATATATATATATATATATATACCTTTCTCTCTCAATATACACATACATATATATAGATGTGTAAAATTAGAGTAATTTATACTTGTGCCGCACATATACATATGAAAACCTATAGATCGGTCTTCTTCGATTGTTTTCTCACACCCACTCATTTCCATTCTCTTTAATATTATGCCCTTCCTATACATTATTACTTATTTTACTCGTGTATTTCCCGTTCAATTACGAAGGAAAGAAACCAATCGCCAGGCGTCAATTCTTATAATTTCCCGCGTTTTTTTCCTCCTTGAGACAACAGCCACGTTCGGCAACATGGCAGCATATACATGGCAAAAAGAAAAGAAGAAAGAAAAAAAAAAAAAAAAAAGAACCAGAAAAAAATAAAGGAAGAAACCCAGAATGTGTGTATTAGAATCCAAATCAAGTACAATCTTTGCAAAGAGCAATTATTTATCAATAACCAATGGCCATTTTTTCCCGCCATTTAAAGAGAAGACGGAATTGAATACGAGCTGGCAAATCATGATCTCATCATACGATTCAGAAAGAGGGTTTGTCACAAAGTAAT
>CM042155.1:12895860-12898360 GCA_023376005.1 Doryteuthis pealeii
GGTCTTCCGTACGGAATCCAGAATCTGCACTGAGTTGATTCATGTAGTATTTTGCTATCGGCCCTCACTGGCAGGTTAATGGGTAGGTGTTCACTGGATAACATCACTTATGAGTTCTTCCTTGCTTCTCCAACAGTATCCATCATGTATTGTTCGTCTCTCGTTTATAGTTTCTGTGATAGGAGACAAGTGGCCGTACAGCGGTTTTCTTGTGTGTTTCTGCTTTGAGGATTTGATATAGAAAACACGCGACATCCTTGTAAAGGTCACATCTAGCTTCTATCCCTAAGCACTTCATCACCTCCAAGTGGTGCAGCCGTACAATAACATTGATACGGCTACGGTTTGGAAGACTATCAGGAAAGTTATGAACGCTATTATGTTCACTTCCGTCCTAATACCCTTGGCAAAATTATGAAACACCATTCATGCACGTAGTCAGGGGTTAAATTGTACCTAAGTCCTGATGGTAGGTGTGGCGCTCCACCTCAGATGCTAAAATAATCTCCTTGGTCTAGCGCTAGTGGAAAGGGGATAGACTGCCTCGCTGTCTGACTGGTACTGACATTAGGCCGCCCCGACGACTTTTACACTTCTTCTACAAAGATGGATTCGGCATTAAATAACCCTTACAGATTGATATGCCATTAAACAAAGATATCAAAACCCTTTTGGTTGGATTTGATATTAAAATGCGATATTTTATTAAACGTTTTATTATTCTTAGGATTTACACTTTCTCCAGCTTACCTGCAAGTATTTAGCTAACTATTCTAGTCGATATTTATCTTACGTTAAATGTATGATCCCCTCAAAAGGGAGTACTCCTTCATTGCCAGTACTCCCAGGTCTACTCTGATTCAAAGTGATAGTGACAGTTTCAATCTTGGACCAGGGCGATAATGACATAGAATACTTAACACAGCTTAACATTGTCATGAAATATTTAATAAAAGGAACTTAAATGAAAGATTAGGTTGCAAAACAAAATATGCTTCATATATATATATATATATATATATATATATATATATATATATATATATATGTATGTGTGTGTGTGATACATATATATATATATATATATATATATATATGTCAAGAGAGACAAACAGACTGACGCTATGATACACACACCGATAGACAGACACGGGGGGGGAGAAAGATAGGCACATAAAAAATTAACAATGGGATAGACAGATATGAGCATACATAGATTGAAACAAATATAAACATAGATAGATAGATATATACATACATACATACATACTTGCATACATTATAAGATTCCTAGATAGACATCAACACTGATTCATGGCAGTTGTTTCCAAAATCAAGGAATTATTTTACTGAAGTTCCATTATCTGCACAGCGTAAACTTAGGAAAAACCATACACACACAAACACTCAGATACAGAAACACACACACACACACACACACAACACACACACACACACACAAGAAAGAGAGAGAGAGAGGAAGGAGAGAGAGAGAGGGGGGGGAGAGTTATGGTTAACAGAATGAGAACATGCCACCTTCGTGGATTGAAAAAAAAGAGTTCGGTTGAAAGTTCTGTGAAAGCTCCCGATTACGATACGAAGGCTTCGGAGACCGACAAGGAGTACGAAGAGATGGTTTCCTAGTCAGAGAAGGTTACCGAGTTCGACGAGAAACATCTGAAGAAGGGCGGAGGGCACATCGGCCGAAACGTTGTGCAGATAACAATAAAGATGAGGAAAATAGTCTGAATACGAATAATACAAATCATCAAACCTCATCTAAAAATTCAGAGAAATAGTATTTTAAGCGAATATCTTCGGCATAAAATAATTCACCAAGGGTTGACATGCCGTTAAATCCAACCAACCATGCAACTAAACCAACCCATGATCAACTGAATTAGAGATTTTTTCATTCACAAAAAAATATTTTTAGAATAAAAGTACGGCTCACCGATTTCTAATTTTAATTAATGTATTTACAACAGTTGGAGGCAATTTTTTTTTCGCGGGTTTAATTAGTTTAAGTAACATTAAATTAGAACAGAAAGTATGGAAGACACATGGCGCTACATAATAAAGAGAGGCCAGGAACGGGAACATGGAGATTACATTAAATGCAAATTGTAGCAAATCAATTGAACTATCACAAGATTAAGTCGATAGAATTAAGCGTAAATATCTCATTTAAAAATGAGACAATAGAAAACTAAATAAGTCAATGACCGATTGATTTTATCATTTCTTACGATATTAATTGCAACCGTTTAATTTTAATATGGGTTATTCAGTACTTATGAATAAAAACACACACACACACACACACACACACCACACACACACACATATATTATATATATATAATATATATATATATATATATATATATATATGATAAGTTGTAAACAAGGTTTGTTTTAGAATGGCTTTTTGCCGATAATTTTTGGGAGAATAAGTATTTAATTGGAGTGTACAATTTTTTGAAAATTAATTAATTAAT
>CM042155.1:12903360-12923360 GCA_023376005.1 Doryteuthis pealeii
TATACTATAACGTAGCTTGATCAAAACGGGGCACCTCAGGCACTGGGCAATAAACCCAGCCCCATCCCTTTAAATCAAATTATGGTGTTAATTATCCGTAACTATAGTTTCATGCATATTGTGCAATATTTAGACGGTTAAATATTAGTGATATTGAAATTATGGCTCTTTCAACGTTTATATAACGTGGAGCGCGTTCACGTGATGGAATGTTATTACGTAAGACATATTTGAAATATAAACATGCACGCTGTGTCCAGATGTAATATATATATATATATATATATATATATATATATATATATATATATGAAAATAAAATGGAAATTAATCCGACAGTATGAATAAGATATAATGAAAAAACAAACGATGTTTACAACTGAAATAGGCTCATCAGAAGAGAAAGTGTGCACACCGTTTCGGGGCCAAATCTCTTGACGGTTTAAAAAGCAACATCCGGCCCATCCTCAACTAATATGATATATAACTAATACATATATATATATATATATATGATATACAACTAATATATATATATATATATATATATATATATATATATATATATTATATATATATATATATATTTGGAAGCTGTGTGGCTTGTTCATTGTATGAACCCTCATGCGTCGAAAATCGAGGAGAGAGTCCATAATATATATATATTTATATATATGATAAGGAGTTGACTTACGCAATATAAAATATCGCGTTAGTTGCAACTTCGACTGTCTATAAAATGATTAACCAAATAAGCCAGTTATATAATAAAGAATATAAGAGTGATCGATACGTTTTTAGAACGGATTTAGTAAATTATTAATCGAGAAGAACATAGAAACTTGAATATGAATCAAGGTAATGCAAGTTCCTATTCTGCGAAAAACCGTTTTTATGTCATTGTTAAGGTTTCATCTGTAACAAGGTCGCCAACTTTATCAAGTGAGTCCAATCGCTATATATGTATAATGTGTTATATACTGGATCATACAATATTCACTAGTACATCAAAATACAGTTTGAGCCAGACATAGAGTAACTCACAACAGAGTACTAAAACATCGAGGTAGACGGTTCGCGTAATGGTTCCGTACTATTCGCAGTCTCAGGGTATTTGTCTCTCATCCCACTTATGAGGGCGTGACACGTGGACATTATTATGTGAGTCCACCCACAAGCTGAATCTCATGTGTGGTAGATACCAAAAATGCGTTAATCCCGTCGGCATTTCCCCCTCAAGGGGTCGCCTCAGGCACTGGGCAATAAACCCAGCCCCGTCCCTTTAAATCAAGGGGGCAGGTATTGCCTGGGGGTATATCCTCCTGGGATCAATGCTGTTAATTTTACTTAGCCGCTCCAGAGGCCGAAGCACACTGGAGCAGGGTCAGTAATAACCCCGATGTTCTAAAACAGCAGTGTACAAATCGTCTTGGACCAACTCATTTACTCTCTTCGGATTATTTGGATTATTCGGACTATTGTCCTCATCTTCATTGTTATCTGTACAACATTTCGGCTGATGTGCCATCCGGCCTTCTTCGGGTATTTCTTGTGGGATTTGAGAACTTTCTCAGACTTGGGAACATTCTTTTCGAACCCAGGAAACTTCTTGTGGTCATTGGAAGCCATCACGGAACTTTGATTCAGTCCTCAAGGGAATCATGTTCCCATTCTGCTAACCATAGCTGGGGTACAGGTGTTAAGCTGTGTTGATTATTATTCTATGTTTCTGCTGCCCCTGGCCAGGATTGAACCTGCAGTCTAGATATAACTGTCACTTAGAACTGTCTTAACCTAAGTCCTTAATCCACTACGCGTCCACAACATAATGACAAAAAGATTTGGTTAGGAAGAAAACAACGAGCATTTCCATTTTCTAGCATCTAAACAATTTTATCATGAATGCATGACGAAATATACCTCAATAAACAAAATTGGAAACTCGGTGAAAGAGTGCTCTATTGAGATCTTAGACAAAGATAGTCAGCCATAAATTATTAATTTGTCCTAAATAATGTTCACGTTTTTATATCAAATATAAAACACTCGACTAAAATAAGGAATACAAATGAAAATTCACAACCAATCAGAAAAGACGAGCGTGAATAAAAAAATTAATGGAATTTTATGCAGGATTAGCTCAGTCATTAGAGCGTTCGGCTAGAAACCACAAGGTTCCTAGTTCGATACCGGTCCTCGTCAACTCAGCGTATGAGTAGTACAGGGATCTGTGCGGTAAAGTAAAGAACTGATGGTAGGTGTGGCGCTCCACCTCAGATGCCATAACAATCTCCTTTGTCTAGCACTATTTAAAAAGGGTTAAACTCCCTCGCTGACTGGCTGATACCGACTGTAGGCCGCCCCGTCGACTTTACTTTTTACTTACCTAAATAGGAAAATGTATCATACATAAAAATGGAGCGGGTCCTTTGTGGATCACATCCCTACTTCTCCACATAGTCACCGTTTCTCTCAATAGCAATCTTCTACCTTCGTCACTGGAATAATATTTGCCTCTCGAACTCTCTTCCATGGGGCCAAAGAGAGGTAAACACTAATTAAGTGACGAGGAAGTGAAATCTGTAGCGAAGAAGTGGCTCAAAGAACAGTCAACAGAATTTTACGGCACAGGGATACATGCGTAATTTTGATGTACATATTCATGTGTTGGTAATTATACCTCTACTAAACAAAATGGCATTACTTTTTTAATCATCCTCGTATATCAAAACCATAGAAAGACTATGAAAATAACGATTGATGGTTGTTTTGTTTTACGGCATATCAACCCTTTCAGGTCATTTAATGCCGAATCAAGTATTTTGATATTCAGTATCTGCCGTTAGCTCAAATAGTCATCCATCTAAGTATTGATAATTTCCTCGCTGCTTAGCTTCGGTGATCTAGCAAAAGCCTGTGCTTTAAAAATGAATTACGTAAATCTCTCGACTACAAATAAGGAATACAAATAAAAAGGTTCATCAGCTCAGAAAATGCATCAAAACCATAGAAAACACTATGAAATTTTTGGAGGATATGTGTTTAATTGAAGTCATACCTAATTTTAAAAATTAATTAGTTAATAATTAATGAATTTAGGCGGGCATATATGTTCAAATGTAAGGCTAAACAAAAATTGTCGGCTTAAAGCCATATAAAAATAAACACATTTGTTTGTTTACTTAACCTCATACTGTCGTGTAGCAAGTCAATAAAAAGTGGAATATAAATAAGTTTCAAAACAAATGGAGAATGTGGGAAAGGCAAGCTAGTGTAACGGTTAGAGACTTCGCCTGTCAGATTGACAGTCGAGGTTTCGAGTCACACACGGAGCGGTCACCCATGTCTATAACCTTGCTGATGAGACCTAATAAGTCGAAATGTACATTCATTTGTTTAGCCTTACATTTGAACATATATGCCCGCCTAAATTCATTAATTATTAACTAATTAATTTTCAAAATTAGGTATGACTTCAATTAAGCACATATCCTCCCAAAATTGTCGGCCTAAAGCCATATAAAAATAAACACATTTGTTTGTTTACTTAACCTCATATATATATATATATATATATATATATATATATATATAGCGTTTATTTTCCCGAACTATGTACATTAATAGATATATCACAATCCTCATAAATACGGGTGTATTATGCTGAGTGAGTAGTCTTAAACCACCAGCAGTAGTTACCTGCTCCACACCGCTGGTGAGTATTGTATTTTGTTAATGTTATAGAAATACCAACCTCCGTTTGGTTATTTCACATTTAGTAAAATGTTTAAATGAAAACAATAACAGAGTTACTATATTTTTTAAATCGATCTATATCGGCGAACGAGTATAAACATTTGATATATAATAAAAGGAATATGCACACACACACACACACACACATACACACACACACACACACACATATATATATATATATATATATATATATATATATATATATATATTTACCAAGCCCTCCGCACGAGCAGGATGCGATACAAGGTCAATTTCTTAAGTGGAGTTTAAGAGGTTTGAATTCAGAGTTTTTCTTCTCTAGACTGGTTACCTAGCCATGGTTAAAGAGTCCAGTCTGCCCTGCTATTTATCCATAGCTGGAGGAGAATTGGATTCATATCTTTCCCAAGGGTACTAGCGCTATGTGAAATGCAAACAGCTTCGTCCAGGAATTGAACTCGTGTTGACGAGTCCATTTCCTACGAATCTAACCATTAGACCACGCGCCTCCATTATATTTCTCTCTCTCTCTCTCTCTCTCTCTCTCTCTCTCTCTCTATATATATATATATATATATATATATATATATATATATATATATATATATATATATATATATATATATATATATATATATATATGATGCCCTGTGAATGTGTTGCCCCTTAATGTAAAATATTAAATGTTTAATATCTAAATAATAATATTGATAATATCAATATTTTTAAACGTAAAAGCTAATAAATGTTGGCTAGGTTTATTTTGAAAAAAAATAAACATTTTATATTAAAAAAAATTAACAATGAATCTAATTAGTTTCATTGTTAATTTGTTGTTAGGAAATTCCGAAATGTCATTCAATTTCGATTTGTGTCGTATTAGGTGGTTAATTATAAAAACCCACATCAGCATCAAGTTCTGATGAAAAGATAGATTTGAGGAAGGTGAATAAACTATTTAAAAAAAATAGAAAGATAAACAAACAAAAAAATGGTGACCTTACTTCAATTTCATGATTTTTCCTGAGCTGTAATAAGAACCCGGATGAGATGACTTGAGATTTATATTGATGAAACATGATGTTTAATTCTCTTCAATTTTATTCCATACTTTTTTTTTTTAGCTTTCCGTATTTCCTGTCATTTAGATTTTTCTTTATAAGTTTATTCAGTATTTATATTTTCTCTTTTGACAAAATATTTTCCGTTTTATCTTCACTTTCTTTTGATTTGCTTTGAATTACAATTTCATTTTTCACGATCTCATTTTTGTGGCATTATTTAATTTGTTTTGTTTCTTTTAGTATTATTTATAGCTTCAGTCGGTAGAGTGTTCGGCTAGGAATCACAAGGTCCTTGGTTCGATACCGGCGCTCACCAACTCAGCTTATGAGTAGCCAGGGATATGAGCGGTAAAATGAGGAGCTGATGGTAGGTGTGGCGCTCGAACTCAGATGTTAAAATAATCTCCTTGGTCTAGCGCTATTGAAAAGGAGATAGACTCCCTCTCTGACTGGTTGATACCGATTTAGGCCGCCCTGTCGACTTTATATATATATATATATATATATATATATATATATATCTGCCTCTAATCCGTTTTTACATAAAACATGATATATATATATATATATATATATATATATATATATATATATATATATATATCATGTTTTATGTAAAAACGGATTAGAGGCAGAATAATATTTCAACTATAGACAACCATATTCTAGGAAAAGGAATTCCCACCGATAAGCTACACATCACACATCATACCAGACTGTTCAGTCATTTAATACGATATCAGCAAACGTTAACATGAACACCAAACATGAGCTCATGCTCCATTACGTCGGAATTATGTCATTTGATAATTTACTACGAAGCCTTTGTCCTGCATTGGTCTAGAGCTAGTGGTCTAGAGCTAGTGAAAAGGGGATACTCTCCTTCGCTGACCAGCTGATATCGACATTAGGCCGCACTTTTTTCTTTAGATTACAATATAATTTTTATAACATTCATATTTCTGTTTATGTGTATCTATATGTGAGTAAACTGCTGTTTTTATGTTAGTAGTGTAAACACGGGATATATTTGGTATACATTCATCAACCGCCCTGTCAGATTGGGCGTTAGAATGCATCGACTGCACCTATGCAGAGGGGTAAGACTCCCCCAATGGGCCACCTGTTGACTGGGGTGGTGACCCGTGATGCTTAAAGATAGAACTCAGGTGGTTGATCGTTCCATGACTTGCAATACTCTACTTTGGCTCTTTCTTGGGCTGGACGGGTGATCAGAGAGGGCCCCGTCCGATCAATCGGCTGGTCACGTCGGGCCGTAGCACCTATATGATTTTCCCAACCCTATAGCCCTGATGGCAGTCTCCAATCCTTTTTATCTTATGAGTGCTGGAAGGTTTGGGGAATGCGGAGCATCCCTTCTTCCCATTGCTCCCTGGTCCACCTGACCCGAAGTGGTAGTACCTGTTAGGGTCCCATCTATGGGTGAAATTGAAAAATGTATTTATAAAAAAGCATGGAGTATCCATTAAGAATGACTTATTCCAAAACTTTGGGTTTAAATGAGCCACTGAGGTTGATATGCCATAAAACAAACAAAACAAACCAAACATTCATCTTGTATATATTTATAAATGCCTCCGCTACGATATTTGATTATATATATATATATATATATATATATATATATGTATGTATAACAGTACCTTGACTTACGTGTTTAATTCGCGGGCAAGGCAAAGTGCCCAACACATACGAATAGCATGTTCACCGTCATATGCGATCGGTGGTTGTGGTGGCTTGGCCATGTTAGGAGGATTGACGAAGGCCGCATCCTCAAAGACCTACTGTATGGTGAATTAATAGAAGTCTCCCGACCGGTAGGAGACCATACCTACGCTTTGAAGACGTCTAAAAGAAGGAACAAAGCCATGCCACATCAACACCAACACATGGGAGGCTGGTGCAGAAAACCGAGCGACCTTGTCCCTTCTTGTCAAACACGAAAAGGAGTGAAAAAGAAGGAAAGAAGCCGCCACAGAAAAGAGAGCCAGAAAGAAGAATATACAACGACAACTCCAGCAAGCATTACTGTTTGTTAGTAGTCATTTCACCAGAGATTGCCATTCAAAAAATGGCCTGTTCAGCCACACGCACAGATGCAGTTAAAAAACGGGCACTACGCCATCGTCTTTAGCAGATGGAAGGATGCAAACCTAGACTTACCTGTATAATTCTTTATGCTCGAAATTCAATTTCCTCGTATATCGGATCAATTTTCTTTATTGAAATAAACTGAAATGTCATTAATTCATATCAGTCCCCAGAAAAAAAACTCACAATTTTTTGTTGCGTGTATTTAACTACCAAATTAACCCACATATCTACCAAATTTTCTTTAACTGGTTTCCTATGGCAAAAGGATCTCCTACCAGTCTCAGGGATATTTAAGAGACAAAGAAAAAAGATATCAGGGCTGTTCACGTAGGGATTTCTCACTGTAATCAAGTGTTGTATAGCGGCTCTCATTTGGATTGGGTGATGACGTGTTTATAAATGGAAGTTTTTCCGAAAATATTAAGTATGTTAGAAAAAAAAAAAGGTAAATAAAAATAGTTTTCAACATATATTGCATTGTCAACTGCCTTCAAAAAAAAATCTATTATAATTACGCACAATGCTTCAAACACACTATAAAAAAACCTTTATTTCACTATGCCTGAGCGAGGATAAATTTATAGTAAAAAAAAAATATTTAAAATAATTTCAAACAATCTCACCGAGCGCAAAATTAAACGGACTTACAACATCACGGAAACACACGGAATTAGCCGATTGAAAAAACCTTCACATTTTCCAGCGTTCAACAACCAACAGTTGATCAGACCAACAGCTTTTATCAAACAACAGTTGATTACACCAACGTAGGATAAGTACTATTAAAAAAACACCTAGTACTTAAAAAAAAACTTCTAACAACTCTGAAGATGGAATTTTGTTCCGAAAATATTAAGTATGTTAGTAAAAAGAAAAAAAAAAAAAAAAAGGGAAATAAAAATAGTTTTCAACATATATTGCATTGTCAACTGCCTTCAAAAAATTTCTATTAACATTACACACAATGCTTAAAACACACTATATAAAAAAATCATTGTATGTTTATCACTAGTTTTGTTCTACTTGGAGAAGCTCGAATCTAGCTGCTTGATTTAATGTTGAGTGGGCTAGCATTCTTTGATATTTTGAGTCTGGAACCAACATGGCTTGCTGGAAGATATCTTGCAGTGTGCCAATTATTTTTTTTTATTAATAACAGAAGGCGACTTATTTTTTCTCATGAGATATTTTTATTTCTTCCAAGTAAAAATGCCTTTGGTAGCAGAATTAACCACTGGTTCGTCCCAAAACTGACTCCACACTCTCACTTTTATTCTTCCACGCTTTGCCACGTAACATCTCTTAACCCGTAAAAAAAAAATCCATGTAGCAATGTGCCGATTCATCCTAAATTTTGTCCATGCTAAACTACACATAACACTTTCATTTCTCTTTCGCTCTTATTTTGTTACACATGTGACGTGTACAAGAACCGCGGCCAATGGTTTCCAGTAAGATCGCAATAGTAGGGGAGCCACTGTGAGCGGCCCCAAGTAAGCAAAGATATAAATCATATAATATAACACTGTATTGAATAAGAACATGATACAATTTATTGAAACATCCATCAGCTAATCAGTACACACACATTTTTTTTACTCTTGTATCTTCCAACTTGATAATATCCAGAGTTACACCATGAAGCTGTACATATAATCTAGATCCTGGTTTGGAATTCTGTAGTTAATTTTACTTGGCCAATACTCGTTCTCTTTGCTCGTAGCTGGGATAAAAAGGAACCCTGGTTTTGCCAAAGGCGCTTATGAGAAATGAATGTAAATAGATTCGGTCAGAGTTTGAAATCAGTTGGTCGGCAATATTTTGCGTGCCAAGAACCGAATTAAGAACTGAACTTGAAGTAGAACACTAATACAACTATCAGTTAGAAATACATAACTCCCTTGACTATAAAATTATAACGGGCATATATATTATATATATATATATATATATATATCTTATATAATGGAGATATATATACTATTTAGTTATTATGATTTTATTTTTATTTAAAATTATTAATATATATTATATGTTATATATATACTATATTATATATATATATAACTGTTTATCTATTTGCATATATATCCTAACATCACAAAATCTCTGAATTCTTACACTGTCATTTTATGTTTTACTGCAATGATTAAGTTTCAGTGTTCTATTGATTATACTCCCTCTGTTTCAAATCATTCTATTTAGTTTCCGGTCCCCTCATCATCTTGTTCTTTTCTATGAGTCCCTATCTGTCAAAGGTCCCCCACATGGTGTACAGTGTCCGTGCAGACATGTTCTTTGCAGGCCGAATCACACAAGTGTATCCATGTGCAGGTAGCCATAAAATAACATTACTTATGACCTAGTCCTTGCTTCTCAAACAGTGTCCAAAATGTTTCGTTCGTCTAACCCGAATAGTTTATATGATAGGAAACAAGTGGTCTCTCAGTTGTATAGTTTGGCATATTTATCAATAAGACATGTTCAACATCATGGATACAGTATATGATGTAGATCTAACTTGCGATAGCGTAGACATTGCGTTTTTTTCCTGTCGGTTCCTCGCCAATACAATCATCAAAACTATATATATATATATATATATATATATATATATATATATATATATATATTATATTCATGATGGATATTAGACCTTTTTTTACATTCCTGGTGGTTCCTGAACAGGGCGGCCTAAAGTCGGTATCAGCCAGTCAGCGAGGGAGTCTATCCCCTTTTCAATAGCGCTAGACCAATTTTAGCATCTGAGGTAGACGCCACACCTACCACCAGTTCCTTACTTTACCGCACAGATCCCTGTGCTACACATACGCTGAGTTGGCGAGAACCGGTATCGAATTAGGAACCTTGTGGTTTCTAGCCGAACGCTCTACCGATTGAGCTAACCCGGCCCTATATATATCGTGTTAATCACCCATCGATTAAAATCTTTTTAACAACACGTTTAAATGATGATAAAAATTAGACCGACGCCCCAGACTTGAAATTGTTCGAATAAATTACAGCAATTAAGAGAATATATTGGATTCGTTCCAAGAAACTCACAAAGTCTGTCTTTTTTGTGTGTGTGTCTCGGCTGCTTCTTTTAAACGATGCTATCAAAAGCGCACTGTAAAAAAAAAATTACTTCAGTCTAACTTTTTTACTTTGATAGCCACGCCGACAAACAATAACTTCAACGTGGAGAATGAAACAAATTTATTTTTAAAGGAAGCGTCTGTATCTGTTTTTTTTTTCGTTTTCTTTTTCTTTTTTTTTTTCTTTTTTACAGAATTGAACAATTTGTGACATTGATTTTTTAATAAAAGAAATAAAAAATAGCAACGAAATAAAAATTCAAGTACTTGTCTAAATATATATATATATATATATATATATATATATATATATATATATATATATATGTACACATATATATATACATATATGTACATATATATGTATATATATAAATGTATATGTGTATATATATATATATATATATATACATTAATATATATATATGTACATATATATATGTACATATATATATATATATACATATAATATGTATATATATGTATATAAAAATGTATATATATATATATATATATATAATATATATATATATATATATATATATATATATAGATAGATAGATATAAAGATATATATAAGCATATACATTTTATATACATATATATATATATGTACACATATATATGTGCATATATATATATGTATATATATATGTGTATAAAAATGTATATGTTTAAATATATATATATATATATATATATATATATATATATATATATATATATATATATATATATATATGGGTGGTTATGGTGTGTGCAACATGTATAAAAAATAGAAATAGAAATGAAATAAAAATGTAGTACTTGTCGAAATTTATATATATATATATATATATATATATATATATATATATATATATATATATATATATATTATCTTTGATGTTTTGAACAATTAAATCTTATTCATCAGGGAATTTGAGAAGGATGTAAATGTTATTTTGTTTCTTATTTATTTACTCTTGCTTCTTCAGACCTTTTCCAACGTTTTTATTTATTTTCAAGTAATTTTTGTTTACGTACAATATTTCAGGCACAATATTTACATAATAAGAAAAATCTAATTCTCTCTCTCTTCCCCCCTCTCTCTCTCTCTCTCTCTCTCTCTCTCTCTCGCTCTTTCATTCTCTCTCTCTCTCGCCTCGCTCTCTATCTATCTATCTATCTATCTATCTATCTCTCTCTCTATATATGTATATATATATGTATGTATTGAAATGATAAATAAATAAAGGAAAGAAAATGTTGAATGGATAAAATTGATTTAATGTGAGTTAGTAACACCTGTTTCGACCAGGAGTTTCTTCATGTACAAATGTATTCTATTTATTATTATTTCAAAAATGAAAATAAAATAAAAATAATAGAAAATTATAAAATATTTAAGCATACAAAAATAACGGCCTTTATCAAAATAAAAATGTTTGATATAAAATGTTTGAAATAAAATATAATTCGGGCTGTTGATTGGCTGAGGTTTAAACTACGTTACCTCGCTTAGTCTATAAAGTTAAGTGGTGTATTGTAGCACACTTTATATAAAAAATAACCCAACACAAATAACGGTGACAAGAATGAGTTCTGAGGTGAATAGATATTGATCTCTGATATATCACATCATACTGATAAAGAAATACCAAGAAATGTTTTGCACGGCCTTGGTGTATGAATGAACTTTTTTGAGAATTGGGTTACGGTTTAGGGGTTTGGGGATTAAGGTTGTTTTTAATTACGTATTGTTTAAAAAATAACAAATATTAATACATTTAATTAACCATTGAAATTAATTATTGAATCCAACGGTACACACATTAGTCTCGTTGTTTGTGTTAGTATTGCAATGTATAATTTCAATTAAACTTGGTTTTAAAACAATATTTTTCAACATTAAATGTATAGTAATTGTTTTTTTTTTTTTTTTAAAGAAATATGTAATTAAAAACAACATTAATCCCTACACCCCTAAGCCGTAAGTCAATTCGCAAAAAATGTCATTCATACACTGTAGTTAAACTGTCATGGGGCACCACCAAAAAAGTTTCCGCTTTAATTTTCCGACCAATTTGCAAGTTTAGCCGATTTTTGTTTTTAATTTAAAATCAAGATAAGATTAGGTAAATAAAAAACATGAAAATAAAATCAAAGCACAAATTTATGCTGGTTGGTTGGTTTTATTTTACGGTATAACAACCCTTCTTTGGGGAGAGACATTTGGTTAGAAAAGTGTTGAATTGTTATTTCCCATTGTTGTAACATTATTGAGAGAGACAAAGAATGGAAAGAGCCTGTATGTTAGCATGTTTTTAGCATGTTTTAAGATGTTTTAGGATGTTTTTAGCATGTTTTTTGCAAGTTTTAGGATGAATAAGCACATGGCGTTTTCTTATTGGTCGATGAGACGTCACCTGGTGAAGTGTATATATGAAATATAAAATATTTAAGTATACAAAGAATAACGGCCTTCACCAAAGTAAAATGTTTGATATAAAATGTTTGATATAAAATATAATTCGATAGTATTACGATGTTCTCATCACGTTGTAGTGATTTGTGAGAAGGTTCCCGAGTCCAACAAGAAATAAATGAAAAAGGCCGGAGTGCATATCGGCCGAAACGTTGTACAAATACCAATGAAGATGGGGACAATATTCCGAATAACGCAGATAATACTAATCTTCAATCCTCATGTCAAACATTCAGAGAAATATTAAATTGGTATTTCCCATTGTTGTAACATTATTGAGAGAGACAAAGAATGGAAAGAGCCTGTATGTTAGCATGTTTTTAAGATGTTTTAGGATGTTTTTAGGATGTTTTTATCAAGATTTAGGATGAATCAGCACATGGCGTTTTCTTATTGGTCGATGAGACGTCACCTGGCGAAGTGTAAAAGAGTAAGACTGAGAGGTCAGAATGTGAGGTGAGTTTGGGACAATGCCTTGACAGAGTGAGACGTAATCTCTTACTCAGTGCAGTTTGGTTGGTGGTAAATAAAAATGTGTTATTTCTAAAAAAAAAAATCTGGCACAAGGCAACGTGTGTCTCAGCATCCCAAATTGGTTTCTCAACAGAAAGAATCAAAGAATTGTCAGCCAACCCCACTTCAGATCCAACAGCCGCATTCTAGTCTCTCAATTACTTATCATAAACTAGTTAACATAAAAAGAGTCCACTATATATCAGAATGCTGTATAAGCAATTAATTCTTAGTGAATAGAGTGCCAGCCAGCCAGCTGTGAGGGTTGACATACCTTTCAATAATTATTTGGCAGGAGAAATGCCAGATTTCGGTTCAGAAATAGTTCTCCTGGTAATCAGTCTTAGAGAAGGATTAGAGACTGCATATGTAACCTTGGCTATCATGAGTCGTCATCTACTAAGATTATCACTAGGCCAGAAGTATGGGGCACCCTGTAAGAATTTAACTCACTAACATTACTCTTTAGTAATATAGCTTGCAAACCATTATAATATACTGGGATATTAAGAGTAGGATTTATTAAAACTAGCAAGAATATGCACCCTCCAAGCCTAAGTATTTAAGTCTCTAATGTAATGAAATATATCAAACTAGAAATACTGATTAAATTAAATAAGAATGCATATTAAAAGATTACACTTATTTTAATTACATTTTAATTGGTTTCCATATACAATCATTCATATGATTCAATTTTATACATTAGAGAATAAGACAATAATATTAGAGATCAAAAACACCAAGTAATTATTAATGTCCAGAGATAAGTATACAATTAGTTTTTCTATCAACACCTCGTCACCCCATTTCGATATGAGCGCCACCATGCTACATTATAAAGAAGGTGCTCGCTATTGCGTAATTAAAGGTGATAAGAATGTGTTCTGAGGTGAATAGATAGTAATCTTTGATATATCCCATCATACAGGTAAAAAAGAAAAAAATACCAAGAAAATTTGATAGAGCCGATGGAGCGGGGGTATAGTAGGCAAAGATTTAAATTGCTCTTTCCAATTGTAAAGAAGGTTACCGCTATTGCGTAAATAAAGGTGACAAGAGTAATGCATTTTCTCTGATTGTTCATGCCAATCTGCAGTGAGATTAAAAGTGATTGATGTTGGCAACGTGTGCCGTGTTTAAAGTTAATTAAATGTGTTCTTAGTGCACTTGTTATTGTGCCCCCCAGGGCATGAATCTAAGGTTTAATTAGCAGACACTAGAGGCCATTGGGTCGGCAAGGATCACCTCAAGTTACGAATGAGCAGAGGCCTGAGGTGAACATAATCACCTCACGTATTTATACATTGGTTGTTCCACCGATATTATCAAAGGTTTCATTAAAGCCATGAATGAACATCATTTAAATTACCCTATCTACTCGTGTATAAGTTCATCTCGTTTATAGATTGTCTCTTGATTTGCACTCACATTCATGGAATTAATTTTTGAACTTCAAGTTTGATTCAATTATATTTCATTTCAACCTTAGTAAAGTACACCCTTGTGCAAATACATTGAAACAAAACAAATGATACCGTTATTATTATCATATCTTATTATAATGGAGATTGTGTGTTTGTCTCTCTGTAACCGAAACTAAATAACTATTCAAGTCACAATTCCCTTAGTTATTGACGTCACATTTACCATGGATTTATTTTTATTTAAACCTCAATTATTAATAAAATCGTTATACCTTATTAATACTGTTGACCATATCTACCTACTAATAGCATGTAATTGTATTTATATATACAACAAAATAGCGGTTTACAGTGTGAACGAGAAGGATAATTTGCATATTGATATTTAACATTTGATTTTAATAAATATGTGCTTAGTATTATTGATTTCTAATTGTTTGGTTTTCTCTTAATGAATATGAGCAAAAATCTCGGGGATAAATCTTTTAAAAAATCCATAAACAAGACGAAAGAACTGTAATTTTATTAAATACTTCATAATCTAACTAAATATATAAATTAGGAAAAATGAAAGACGGGAGTGAAAGAAAATGATGGAAGAGTTAAATCTAAAGCTGTTCTATTTTTCGATTATACCCCCTCAGTTCATCATTTTCTAAATAGTTTATAATTTGATACAATATTTTATTACATCAAAACCTAAATACTTGCACCCGAAGGGTGCATATATTTGCTAGTATTAATAATGGAGATTCGGTCTCAGTTTCTATGTAACCGAAAATACGTCACTGTTTATATCAGATTACCAAAATCGTCGATACATATAATAAAGAACAACTTTGTATTATATACACTCAAAATGTGAGTATGTTACTTCAGACGGTTCTTATTGTTTTTTAAATCAAGTTTTAATAAATATATGCACGGTATTATAAATAAATTTCATATTTTGTATTATTTTAATATTTATCTAAAGTTATCTAACGTATAGAGTTCTACGAGATAATTATTTACAAACACGAAATCGTCATTTTTCAGTATGAAAGGTTAACGAAATAAATAGATACTTACGATTTTGTTTGAAATTTGTGTAAAATATTCAAAATAATCATTATGATAGATGCCCGCAACAATCTATTTGAAGGGAACAGAACTAAGTTTAGATTTCAAATGTTTTGTACTCTTTTTTTTACTCCTGTCATGAATTTGATGATTTTACTTGTGATACAAACCCTCTGACATTGAATTTTTAGCTCCCATCCCCGTATGATATATGTTATATTTTACAGCGACCAGAGGGCGTTATTTTTGCTACTATAATATAATGGAGATTATGTAACTACCTGTCTGTAAGCGAAACTACGTCGTCACTGACGTCACGATTTCCTTAGTTATTTAAGTTGTGTTATCAACGATTATTAAATAGTAATTATTTAATCTTAATTACCATTTTATTTAATAATGATGTCCCTATTAAAGTCCAATTGAGTTAGATTTGCCACAAAACTGTTAGTATCATTAACGCATTTAAAATCTTGAAATATATGTTATATATATCTAAGAAATGAATATTTACATATTGATTAAATGGCGTGAATAATTTGCATATTTAAAAAAAAATACGCCAACTAGGGGCCGGGTTAGCTCAGTCGGTAGAGCGTTCGGCTAGAAACCACAAGGTTCCTAGTTCAATACCGGTCCTCGTCAACTCAGCGTATGAGTAGCAGAGGGATCTGTGCGATAAAGTAAGGAGCTGATGGTAGGTATGGCGTTCCACCTCAAACGCCAAAACAATCTCCTTGGTCTAGCGCTATTGAAAAGGGGATAGACTCCCTCGCTGACTGGGTGATACCGACTTTAGGCCGCCCCGACGACTTTACTTTACTTACACCTCTGCAGGGGCTAGGTGTTCACCGTGGTGGCAACCCGTGATTCTTAAGGATGGAATCCTGGAGGTTGAACAGTAAATGACATGCAACACACAACTTTGGCCCTTACTTAGGCTAGATGGGCTGCCTATATACATCGCCCCCGCTGATCAATCGGTTGAACGCGCCAATCCTTAGCACCTATATGATTGTCTCAGCCCTATTGCCCTTATATCAAGCCCCAACACTTTTTATCATATATGTAATAGAAGTCTGAGGGGTTTCATGTCCTGACTATGATGTTAAACTCTATCTGATAGTGAGGTTACTGTTCTGGTGGACTGGGCAATGTGAAGTATCCCTTCATCATCATTGCTGCCAGGTCGACTTTGATTCGGAGCAGTAATACCTGTTGGGGCTCCTTCTATGTGTTAAATATAAAAAAGGATATTTTTAAAAAAATTGAGTACCCATCAGGAATTAATAAACCAAAAAAGTCTTCGGCTTAAAATAACACAATGTGTTGACATGCCGTAAAATCTAACCAAGAAATCAATCAACCAAACTCACTTGCAAATAATGAATAGCTTATAATTACCTAAAGTTATATAAGCAAAATCTACCGAATTCACTTCCAAGTTTCAAGACATGTCCAACCCGTCCTTTTGGACGGGAGTCCGGTGCGCTTCGGCCACTGGACCGGTCATGTTAAATTAATAGCGTCGATCCCAGGGGGCTATCCCCCAGGCAACACCTGCCCTTGACTTAAAGGGGCAGGCCGTGGTTTATTGCGCCCCTGAGGCGCCCCTTGAGGGGGAATGCCGAAGGTATCGACACAATTTTTGTTCTTTCCCACCCATGAGCTTCGGCTTGTGGGTGGGCCCACGTTAAAACGAGACCTTGTGCCCAGCCCATACAAGTGGGGTATGAGGCAAATGCCCACTTCCGAGATCCTTTATACCATGTGGTCACTCAGGTATAAATCAGAGGGCCGAAGGTGGTCATGGAAAAACTACACACGAACACTTTAGGATTTTTTACTTTGGCATCAGGTTTTATTGTCTAGCATGGATTGTCCGACAAGAGAGAAATAGACTGGTTAATCTTTTCTATTAAAAGGACATTTCATCTAACATTCGCTGTCGCTCCTAAGTCTCATCTAAAACCCAACCTTATCTCCTCGTGAGTGTCCCCTATTCTGACGACTTCAAACTCTCCGTTGCTCATTTAGTAATGCGTCTGGTGTCGTGGAAGGAATACATCCGACTTCGGTTACGAATCCTTTGAAAGTTCTACCATTGACTTGAAAATTCAAAGCTTCCGGTTTATTTATTTCTTACCTTTGGCCCAATCATTAATAATTATTTACTCGTGACTAGCTGACCAAGAGGCGAGTGCACTGACCTGACTCACTCAGGATGATATTTTGAAATGGTTGTTTACGATTCTCTGTCCCATAGAAACATTCTTCTCTTTCTTTTCGCTTTCCTTAGAAATTAGACTCATTTTTTTTATTCAATCTAAATTTACTCTTCCGCCATCATAATGTTACAATAAGAACTAGTATGACGGATAACGAGAAAAGAAAAAGAGCAAGACATTGTCTTGCCTGCCGGGATCGAACCTGCGTCCTCCCGCATGCAAAAACAAATGCGATTTAGGCACTGAACGGACGCGAGGTTCGACTGATGTGCCAGGATGTTTGGGTAATATGCCCATAAATAACCAAAGCGAGAGAAGCCTGGGGCTTACGTGAGACGGCAGTCAGAAAGATTATTTTGACGACGACGACGACGGATTTTCAGCTGCTGGTCGAAGACGAAGAGTGTTGACCAAAAGAAAGTTTGGCCTGCGAGAAGACGGTGAACTCGCTTCTTTTTGGTCCCCCACCTCAGCAGGAACTTGTTGACTCAAATATCTATTTCCACCCCCTCTATTTTCCCCCTTCTATAATTTTTGAGAGTAAAAGACAGTGTGTAATATTTTCAAGAATTTCTTTAACAATTTCTGAACGTTTGTTTGATATTCGTTAAGATGGGGATTGTAAGGCTGAATATGCCAATCATACGAAATATCACCAGAGACAATTCATGCAAACTCCAGGAACAAACAATGTGTCTTGTGCAATCTGTAACAAAGTTTGTAAGTCGGCTTGTGGTCTTAAGAGACATATGGTGATGCACAAGCATCACATTTTACCATCTGATCCATTCGATTCAATGGGAAGGACGTCCATTCTATGTTATATTTGCATCAAACTTCGTGGATCTGCAGCGGGATGGGTGTCACTTGATAGCTCATGAGAAGAAAGGTTCTGATGGTGGGATTGTAGGATTGTGAGGGTACAGCAGTGATCTATAAAGATTATGTTATGGTTATAGATGGGGAATTCATTAATTAATAGTGAGATTTCAAAATGTTATTTTGAAAATAAACAAATAATGTAAGATCTTTCAAATTTAACATTTAAGGCTGAATGTAAGTAATCATCTTATGAGAAAAACAATTAAGAAATATCGTACGCGTATTTTCGTTTGGTTTTGTTTGGTTTGGTTCGTTTTACGGCATATCAACCTCAGTGGGTCATTTAATGCCGAAAAAGTTTTGAAATAAATCAATTCTTAATGGATAATACATTTTTTAATACATTTTATTTAACCCATAGATGGGACCCTAACAGGTACTACCACTCCGGGTCAGAGTGGACCAGGGAGCAATGGTGATGAATGGGTGCTCCACATTCCCCAACCTCCAAACTGGAACCTCACCATCAGATAGAGTTTACGTCATTCCCAGGATATGTAGGCCCGCAGCCACCGCCTTCTAGCACCCATATGATAAAAAGGGTTGGGGCTTGCCATAAGGGCAATAGGGTTGGGAAAATATATAGGTGCTAGGGGTTTGGCGTGACAGCCGATTGATCGGAGTGGGCCTCTTCCGACCGCCCGTCTAGCCCAAGATAGGGCCAAAGTGGAGTATTGCATGTGATGAATTGCTCATCCACCTGGCTCTATCCTTAAGCATCACGAGTCGCCACCCACGGCCAACAGGTGGCCCCATTGGGGGAGTCTTACCCCTCTGAAGAGGTGCAGTCGGTGCATTCTAACGCCCCAGCCGACAGGGCGGATGCGTATTTTCAATTGAATTAACACAAGATACACAATTAAAAAATTCAATAGATTCCTTTAGAAATTGATACAAATATTCTGATATTATATAAACTGTTTGATAATAAAGTCTGTTTTACGGACAGTATTTTTTTTTATATGAGAGGCAAATTCTGTCTGTGTTGACTTTAATTATTTTCTGGTGACAAAGAAAAGAAGAAGTCAAATTCAATTACCAACAACGATTGCAATGACATTTCCTTCCAAGGAAATACTCTGTATATTTTTGTGTCTGTTATTGAGATGTATTATATATTTATCTTTGTTAACAGGCGATAATTCCCCACATTGTCTGATAAGATCACATTTATCTATTTAGTAGATATCAGCAAAGGTTTCCAGCAGAAAAAAAAGAAACAGACGAATAAATAAATACGCTTCTAACTGCGCATTTTAAATTCAGTAGAAAATGCATAAAAGATATATATATATATATATATATATATATATATATATATTATATATTATATATATATAAATGTGTATTTTGGCAGCATTTTTCTTTTATACAAGTTTTGTTGAACTGTACAGACATTCCTGTCG
>CM042155.1:12925860-12938360 GCA_023376005.1 Doryteuthis pealeii
ATATATATATATATATATATATAAACCTAATGAGTCAGATATACCTACTAACAGTTTTGCTTAGTAGCTTATCAGAGCAAAAATCTGACAAAAAAACTTGGACCAATCATACTATTATATAAAACCTCCCATTGGGATCCAAATAAATTAGCATAAAATAAACAAAAAGAACAGAACAACATTTTTATATTTTGTTTTTTATTATTTACTTCAATTTTATTTATTCATTTAAATTTCTCTACCTTAATCGCATTATATACCCAAATCTCCCACCAGTATCATATATCATAAACGGACATTCTATCGCCATTGTCACCCTTCTCCCAATAAATGGAAACCCTGTCCTCGGCGTGCTGGGTTTATATATATATATATCAATCCCTCTACACGGGTAGGATCTGCCACAAGGTCAATTTCTTAAGCGGGGTTTAACAGGTTTCAATTCAGAGTTTTCCTTTTCTTAGACTGGTTACCTAGCAAAGTTAAAGAACCCAGTCTGTCCTACTATTTACCCATAGCTGGATGGAGAATAGTTGGACGTATACCTTTCAAAGGGGTATTAGCGCTATCTTACCCAAAATAGCCAATATTTCATTAACCAAAACATATTTACTTAACCCGTTGCCAAGGGCAGGATCTGACACAGGGTCACAGGTATGGGGCATCCAGCGTGGATGAATCAAACTCGCTTTTTCTAGGAATAGATCTACCAGACTTACTTGCCAGACATTATACCACACGGATACACCAATTTTCCAAACCCGTTCAGGATATGACACTAGGTCACAAGTATGGGGCATCAAGCGAGTATCGAACTCGCTTTTCAGTTGTAATAGATCTGTCAGACTAACTTGCTAACCATTATATTACAATGATACACCATTTTTACCCAACCCGTTCACGACGTGTAGGATGTGACACGAGGTCACAAGTATGGTACATCCAGTGAGGATCGAACTCGCTTTTCAATAGTAATAGATCTTGATAACTTGCTTGGCAACCATTACATATCGTTTAGCTCAGTCGATAGTGTGTACGACTAGGAACCACCTGATTCCTGGTTCGATACGGACCCTCGCCAACTCAGCGTATGAGTAGCACAGGGATCTGTGCGGTAAAGTAAGAAGCTAGTAGGTCATTTAATGCCGATAAAGTTTTGAAATAAATCAATTCTTAATGGATAATACATTTTATTTTATTAATACATTTTTCTATTTAACCCATAGATGGGACCCTGACAGGTACTACCATTCCGGGTCAGTGTGGACCAGGGAGAAATGGTAATGAAGGGGTGCTTCACATTCCCCAAACCTCCAAACCTAGGCTCTATCCTTAAGCATCACGGGTCGCTACCCACGGCCAACAGGTGGCCCCATTGGGGGAGTCTTACCCCTCTGCAGAGGTGCATTCTAACGCCCAAGCCGACAGGGCGGAAGCTTTGAATATTAAAACAGAGTTATACTGTAAGCAGTTGTATAATGGCTTTTTATTAAGGAATTTCCCTAGAGATAGAATAAAACAAGAACACCATACACAGAGAACTCACCAAGAAATGTAGATTATAATTGACCTTGGCACAAATCATCTACAATTCGTGTGTAATTATATCTGTCTACAACTCATAATTACAAAGTAAACAGATATAAATTTTTAATTATCTTTTGATGTTGATAACGAGTTGCTGGGAAAAAAACGGAGATTAACGAAAATTTAAAGAAAATAAGAAGATCAGATTAAAGCACGTTGTTTTTTTTTCTTTTTTGATTTTTCACTTCAGCCATTTGCTATATGCCATTATTCATTGTCACTAATTAGAATAATTTTTTGAATGTTAGCAAATGTAATGCTAGATCTGCTAAGTTAAACTCAAAGGATAATGTATTAATGAAATATTACCTACTATTACGTTTGTCTGGCTTGAAAAGTGATTGGAATGAAGAATGTACAAAGTCAGAATATGAGAAATTTTGTTAAAGGTAAAATGACTAAGTGCAGTTAAAGCAGAAAAAAGGTAATTTTACATTTTGAGTATATGAATTTAAGCAAAATTTTTAAAGTGGCAAACTATCAGGCATCATTAGACCCGTTAGGGGCTTGCTAAAAATACCAAATTCAATGTTATTTTTAATTATTTTCGATAGTGTTACACATTTTTTTTTTGTTTTTTAAAAACGTTTTTGATAGTAAAAAAAGCCCTTCAAACCCCGATTTCGAAAACTTCCCCAAACTTTTCCAACGTAACAACTATTAGGTAATGTGTACGGGCATGGTCCCTAACTGAAAACAACAGTTGGAATGTTAATTTCGTAGTTTTAAGGGGTCCAGCAGGCGTTTTTAAGTTTTTTTTTACATGCGTCAAAACAAACTGAAAAATGCCCTGTTTTGACGTGTTTTTCATTAGTTTTGAAGGCTATATTTTGAGTATATGAATTTAAAAAACAGAAAATAAACATTAATGTAAATGCTCACTTTATTTTATGACTAGAAACGACTACTCAGCATAGCCCGGGTTTCGGATGGGGGCAAATACCCTGGTGCATTGATTTGTTTACTTTTGAGATTCACAAATGCTGAATATTTTCAAGTAGAATTTCTATGCCTTTTCTATGTATATTTTAATTTTAAAAAATTTGCAAAACTATTATTAATGGAAATTCGCTTCCGGTTTTTGTCTGTAACAAAAACTACGTCACTGCTTACGTCACACTACGTCATAACATAGAATAAATACACTCACAATTTGAGCATGCAATGTTAGACAGTACTCATTGGGTTTTTTAAATAAGTTTTAATAAATACATAGCTGGTATTATCTATCTATATATAGTTTGTTTTATTTTAATATATATTTAAAGTTATCAGAACTAAGTTTCCATTTCAATTTTTTAAATTTTTTAACTCCTTTAATAAATTTATTTTATTTTTTACTCCTTTGATAAATTTGATGATTTTACTTTACTTATGATACAAACTCTCTGATATTAAATTTTCAACTCCTATCACCTCAGGCAATATTTATTTTACGTCGCCCAGAAGGCGTTTATTATTTTGCTAGTATGTATAAAATCTTCATAGTTTGCATAAAAAGCAAGGCGATATTTAATGTGTATGTATATTTACTTTGTCTTTGATTGTTTTACTTTCGTAGTTCCCTCCGTATGTATACATACATATACACATACATGCATACATAAATACATACAACTGCTCTTTTCATATGTATAGATGAAGAAGACCTGGTTGTATTGTGGAGGTCAACAAGAGAAAGTCTTAACTCTTCGCCTTTCAAATTTCACCCACGGTTGTTTTTTTGTTTGTTTTGTTTTAGGGCATATCAACCTCAGTGGGTCATTTAATGCCGATAAAGTTTTGAAATAAATCAATTCTTAATGGATATTTTTTTATAAATACATTTTTCTATTTAACCCATAGATGGGACCCTAATAGGTACTACCACTCCAGAGAGTCGACCAGGGAGCAATGGTGATGAATGGGGTGCTCCACATTCCCCAAACCTCCAAAACTGGAACTTCACCATCAGATAGAGTTTAACGTCATTCCCAGGACATGTAGACCCGCAGCCACCGCCTTCTAGCACCCATATGATAAAAAGGGTTTGGGGCTTGCCATAAGGGCAATAGGGTTGGGAAAATCATATAGGTGCTAGGGCTTGACGTGACCAGCCGATGGATCGGAGGGGGCCTCTCCGACCGCTCGTCTAGCCCAAGATAGGGCCAAAGTGGAGTATTGCATGTCATGAACAGCTCATCCACCTGGGCTCTATCTTTAAGCATCACGGGTCGCCACCCACGGCCAACAGGTGGCCCCATTGGGGGAGTCTTACCCCTCTGCAGAGGTGCAGTCGTTGCATTCTAACGCCCCAGACGACAGGGCGGTAAACCCAATGGTTTTTCGCATTCAGCGAACATATTCAACAATGTACCATGCAATTATTCTTAAAGGTTCCTTCATGTATGAGAAAATTGCACAGAATGCACTCTTTCCGAAATAACAAATAAATAAAGGAATATATTTTATGTTCGTATAAACCTTGGCGACATATCAAGGGATATTTTATCTAATTGCAATGATAATCACATCAAACGCTGTTGAAACGAAATTTCTGTTTTCTTCACAATGTGATAACTTCATGATGGCCGACCTTAGATCTGAAAGAAAAAAAAAACAAATTTTAAAAAACAAAAAACAAAACATAACCCTTAAAAGATTAAAGGAAGAAAACAAAATCAAATAGCTCAATTATTATTCGAGCACATGAGAAAAGCCGCATAATACCGGGCTTAGATATGAACTTATTTGATCTCTTCTATCCTGTCCGTCCTTTAAAAGTATAGTAATTAATCAACAGAGAATATAAATCCCCACCATGGAAGCGATACTCATAGTTTCACGTAACTCTGTTAGCAATAATATGAAAAAAATTACCAAATTGATAGTAAATTAAATGTTCATATGACCGGTTTTGTCCAGTCCGTAGAGCAGCCAGAAAGTTCCGGTTTTGATAGGGACCCTCGCCAATTCAAAGCCCATCTTGGATCTCTGTGGTAATGTAGGGAGTTGACGCTAGGCGAGGCGTTCCCCCTCTGTCGCAAAATCAATCTCACTGGCCTAGTGCTAGAGAAAAAGGGATACACTCCCTTGCTGTCAGTCTCATACTGACAATGGACAATTCTGCCGACTTAATTTTTATACTAAAAATATAACATACTGATTGGCCGTGAACTCGTTATGATGGGGACCATCTCAAGGACATAATTTTCAAATCTTAGATTACATGTAAAAATCCTGTGTACCAGTTATGTAATCTTATTATAATGGAGATTGTGGGTTTATATGTCTGTAACCGAAACTATATTACTATTCAAGTCACAATTCCCTTTGTTATTTACATCACATTCTCCATGATTTTATTTTTATTCAAACCTCAATTATTAATAAAATTGTCTTACATCATTAAGACTGTTGACCATATATACATACTAATCACATGCAATTGTATTTATATATACAAGAAAATAGCGGTTTATAGTGTGAATTGGAAGGCTAATTTGCATATTGATCTTAAAAATTTGATTTTAATAAGTATGCTTAGTATTATTGATTTCTAATTGTTTGGTTTTATATTAATGAATATGAGCAAAAATCTCTTCAATAAATCTTAAAAGAAATCCATTAACAAGAAGAAATAACTGTAATATTATTCTTTACTTCCTATTTTAACTAAATAGTTAAATTAGGAAAATTCATCAATGAAAGACGGGAGTAAGGGAAAATGATGGAAGAGTTAGTTTGAAAGTTGTTCTATTTTTCAATCAATATTTTTATCTGAATTCTTATTCAGTTTCATTAGCCTTTCTAATTTAACATGATATTTTATTATATTAAAACTTAAATACTTGCACCCGGAGGGTGCATATATTTGCTAGTAAATATAAGAAAAACTACTACAGCGTTTACAAAATTGCACCGACTGAAATGATGAGTATATAGAAAAATAGATACCTGTTCAAACTTTAAAATGATATAAACATCGTTGATAATAAAAGGTAAACGTTTTTGTGATTTCTAAATATTTCGCAGACCTTATCTTTGGGATTAACCTGATTTGGTACTGTAAATAATAAAAACATTCAAAAGTTTGTGGGGACAGAAAGTCTGGAAATCACAGACTATTTCAATTCTTTGATCCATCTGTCAAACGGAGGGGTGACCTCTTAATGACACGTGGAAGAAATAGAATATTTTTTCTAATGTAGTGTACACTGCAAAATTAACAGTTAATGTAAAAGCAAACAGTTCTGATAGAGAGCCATATGATATGACAGGCAGGATTTGACCCCGGGTTTGCCTTTGACGCTGTTTGCTGATTGTCGAACTGGGTTACAGGTCATTCTATGGGAACTTTTCAGATCGTCAATAGTGTACTTTTGGTTCCGCTGCTTAATAGCATCGGGGATATTCTTTGACGCGCGTTGAGTTAAAGTACCGAGAAATGAAAATAAAAGCGTACACCAAAAATAACTAAGTCTCGGTGTTAACAATTAATGAACAAAGATGAATACTAAACATATTTTCAATATTATCCAATTAAAAATGTAAAAATGGTTAAAATGAGACAGTCAAAATCGTCTGAGATTATATGCAAAAATGTAAATCCTGATTATCTTGTGTTACATATACGCTGAATTCTTATTTCTTATGAGTGTTTTCACCTTATCTTAATATTGGACCATTTCGTTTTTATCATAAAGAAAGGGAAGAAAAAGCATATGCTACACAGAAAAATAAAATAAGAAAGAGAATAAGGGAAGATAGAGAGAGGATGAGCGCACGGAAGCGATAATACTATTCTAATCATATTCAATTTTATAGCAAAATCAATAGAAACTTATAAACAAAGATCTAATTACATTTTGAATGTAAGTTGTCGATATATTTATATGTTTGGCACTAAGGAAGGTATGTAGTTGAGTCACTACTCCCCAACTACCAAAGTTTGCATAAGTATATCTGTAATATAGTGACACTTAACGCACCTGAGTGATGGACAAGATAAAGACATTTGTATATAAAATAATATTGACCTTTATATACATATCAATGGTATTAAAAAACAGGCGGGTGGACGTGGGGTGGCATATCTCCTATAGGCTTCGCCTGCATGACGTCGAAGGATGACACCCTATTATAATCTTCACTTCTTGTGTGTACAGAAGATTTTGTGTGGGGTGGGAATTTACGAGATTATCGTAGCCGCTTCATTTTTTTTAGTAAACCGTACTGTTAGAAGTTCACTAAAACCATTTCAGTTCCAAATTTATTACGCCGAGGTAAAGTGTTATCTATAAATAAACAAAACATTAAAACATATTACATCACATTATTCATTATACAGGAGGTGGGGGGGGTCACATAAGTAGGTATACTGTTATAAAAACACATACAATACTCATTGCATTTATTAAACAAACAAATGTTACATATACGTGTAATTGTTAAGTTTTTGACCGCCATCTTTGGCCAGTTGTAAAGGACTTAAAGTAAGTAAGTCCTGAGCTATAGAATCCTTTGGTAAGTGAATAAGCCCTGAGTTATGGAATCCTACGTAGTGTCAAAGGTCCAGTGATATAATCCTATGGTCCGTCGTCCACGAAGGTTCAAGTAGTTATGAGTAGGTATGACCAGAACAGCCGGTATAAATAACAATATTAGCAGCAGAGTACTGCCAGTGATTGGCCAAGAATATGGTCCCGTGATTATCGCCGAGTCTATAAATAAGAGTGGACATCTGGCACACACCATATAGGCAAAAAACGCAGGCACCTCACATGGTGTAAGATTAGCAAAGATGTTTAGACGCTTTAACAAATAGAATGGTTAGATAGCTAGGTTAGCATACCATTGTCAGTGAGTTCGATTCTCACTGGGTGCCCCATACTTCTGGCTCTGTGCCATATCTAAGCTAAGCTTAGTAAATAAATATATGCAAAAAACGCCAACAGTAATAATATTAATTATCATTATTATTAACATGTTACTTATTAGTCACAATTAAATATGGCTAATGATACCAACATTTTACAGAATGAGGACACTTAAGATAATATGCTACTAATTTCATCAGTGTGATACTGTTGTATACCTACTTTTCCACCCCCCTGTATTCTATTTTATTTCTTATACAATATAGTGCTATTTTTTCTTATTATAAAAACGTAACAAAAATGTAGGGTGTTTGGGAAAGGTTGGAACAGATTAATGGCATTTCTATTTCTTTCAATGGAGAACATTTATTTGATATACGAGAAAATTCAGTACCGAACGGAATGAATTAAACTTGTAAGTCAAGGTACTATTGTATAATGTCGATCTAAACATTAACCGAATCGATTTCGGTGACATTTAATTACCTCCCCACAGGGGGTGAATGTTATATATGGTCAGTTTAATGGGAAACAACGACCATACATGTTGGCAAGGAAAAAATGTGTACGGTTTTGGCGACTAGTGTCACGCAGGCGCCAGACAACGCTGACCCTACACATTTCCATAAAGAACGCCATTCTTCATGACATTTTATTCTACATATAGAGAACTGCTATTGTCATTTTATTTTACATATGGAGAAAGGCTATTTCTTGTAAAGAAGATGTTGGCCCCAAACCAATTTCCTAGCATGTAAGGAAATACACGAATGCTTACATACAACGTATTTCTATTGTCGATACGCTTCGAAAAAGAAGATTTTTCCTCTTTTTTCCACATAGAAAGAAACTATGAATAAATTGCATTAATAAGAGTTACGTTATTGTTTATATCTTAGTTATAATCAAGTAAAGTAGGCAGTGTGGTTAGAGGTGCCTGGTGTAATGCTTAGAGTCGCGGGTAATGGAATCGTGGACCCGAGTTCAATTCCTGGACGAAGCTACAGTTCTCTGTTCTGGTGCAAATGTGGGGGGTGGTATTCATTGGAAACGATCCTCCCGGGCAATTTCGTAGTTATTATTGGTTTTGGATGTTGTTAAACACGCTAATGTATAATTTATATTTTATTCACATTCACGCAAATGCACATCTATACAAAGAGAAACGCGTGGTGTAATGGTTAAAGCCATGGAAAATGATTTCGTCGACGCGCGTTCAAATCCTGGACGTGGAAATTGCATTTTCACTTACCTTGGGAAAGGTATGAATCCCACTTTCCAGCTATGGATAAATATTAGGGCAGGCTGGGCTCTTTAACCTTGGTTAGGAACCAGTCTAGGAGAATGAAAACTCTGAATTCAAACCTGTTAAATCTGCTTGGGGGGATCACTACTAGAATAAGCTCAGGCCTAATTAGTGATATATTTCATTAATTTAGATTCAGTTTATTTATTTATAAGTATTAGCCGAGGGAGTCTATCCCCTTTTCATTTTTAATGGAGATGTTTTTGTGCCTGAGGCGGTGTGCCACACCTACCACCTTTCTTCACTTTACCGCACATATCCAAGCAATGCTAATTATACCGATGAATTGGTTTTCACTTTCAGAGGATCAGCATTTACATGGTTTGATTTCTGCTAGATCGATCGAATTCTCCATTTCTCCTTAGTCTTTGTCACACACACACACACACACACACACACACACAACACACACATACATACATACACACACATACACACACACACACACACATATATATATATATATATATATATATAAATATCTAGCAAATCCTCCGCCCAAGTAGGAAATAAAACAAAGTCATTTTTAGATTGGAGGTTGAGAGGGTTAAATTCAGAGTTTTCATTCTCCTATACAGGTTGCCGTATCAAGGTTAAAGAGCACAGTCTGCCATACAGATACATGAGATAATGCGAACCAGTTTGGGCTTGGTTTTGGTTTGGTTTGTTTTACGGCATATCAACCTCAGTGGGTCATTTAATGCCAATAAAGTTTTGAAATAAATCAATTCTTAATGGATAATACAATTTTTTTATAAATACATTTTTCTATTTAACCCAGAGATGGGACCTTAACAGGTACTACCACTCCGGGTCAGAGTGGACCAGGGAGCAATGGTGATGAAGGGGTGCTCCACATTCCCAAACCTCCAAAACTGGAACCTCACCATCAGATAGAGTTTAACGTCATTCCCAGGACATGTAGACCCGCAGCCACCGCCTTCTAGCACCCATATGATAAAAAAGGGTTGGGGCTTGCCATAAGGGCAATAGAATTGGGCCAGTTTGGGGATTTCCTCGCAACGGTTTTATTTGCACCCCCCCCCCCCCTGACTGAAGTGAGGCCCCACAAAATATATCCAGTTTAACGTACAAAATATACAAATTACCTTAAATACGCTTGAGAATAAAAAAATTATATTAGGCATCAATAACACAAAGTAATTATTTATTAAACACGGTTTGTTTGCAAATTAGTCACACCATACACTATGTCAACTGTTATTTATTAATGATATATATATAACACACATGGATGGACCTTAAACATTATAATAATATGGGCTGTTTTGAGGAAAATCTAAGTTACACTGTTAGTAAATAAGATGCTAACTAAGACTGAATAATAATTATTTATTAACCATTGAGGATATAATGTAAATATAAATAAATTGACGTATATATTGAAATATATATATATATATATATATATATATATATATCAATCTCTCCTCACAAGTAGGATGTGACACAAGGTCAATTTCTTAAGCGGATTTTACCAGGTTTAAATTCAAAGTTTTCCTTCTCCTAGACTGGTTGCCTAACCAAGGTTGAAGGGCTTTCATACCTTTTCCCAAAGGTATTTGCGTTATGTGAAAAGCAATCACCCTCGTCCAGTATTTTAATTTGTCTTGTCGTGTCTATTTCCTCAGAGGATTATTATTACGCATTGGGCATCTCTGTATAAACAGCAACAAAAGCTGTTTTGTTTTTTTAAACCGACATTGAACTATTTTATGATAGCATTCTATTATTGTATAACAGAATGTTTTAGGCAAATCAGTTGAAAATTAACCTAATCGACGATTGTCTTTGAAAGAAAATCAAGGAATATGTTTCTAACAAAACATAAAACACGACTTTACAAAACGAAACTATATGGTTATATATAATGTAATCCGATTTTAATTTTAGTTGGGAAAATTGTAAGCTATTTTTCTATTGCTTATTTCACTTTCTTCGCTTTTGTAATCAGTTTTGAATTACCAATGAAATAGTCATCGTCTTTTTACTGCGCATAATCGTAAAATTTAAATTATCTTCAAGTAACATAAGGCTACAGAAAACACGGATTCTGTAATAGAATAATATTAAAAAATATATATGTATAAATCTTCCAAGGAAATAGGATGCCAGTATCTAATCATATTTTACAGTATCAATTTACTCGTGAGTGAGGATTTGGAATATAAAAAAGGCCATTAACGACTTAGATTGTTCTCCATACATTTCCAAAATACATACTTCCCGCCCAGAAAAATATATACATACGGATATATATATATTACATCCAAAAATCTTATTCACTTCGCCGAAGGGCATACGGTCTGTTTGTTGTTATTATTCTCTCAATAACGCCCCCTTACCTATTATGGTAGAGGCGTGTGGGGTAATGGTTAAAGTCACAGGAAATAGACTCGTCGCCCCGAGTTCAAATCCTGGACGTGGTAATTGCATTTCTCTTAGCGCTAATACCCTTGGCAAAGGTATGAATTCTACTCTCCCTCCAGCTATGGGTAAATAGTAGGACAGACTGGGCTCTTTAACCTTGGTTAGGCAACCGGTCTAGGAGAAGGAAAAAAAATATATATATATTTTAAATTTTTACTTGAAGGCCCTTACAACGCATGTATCGCATAAAATTCGGTACTTTTTTCTTATAGAAAATGAACTTGACAAGTATAACCCCAGCAAAGGATGGCTCGATGTTTAGAATACCGTACAGACTGTTTCGACTTTATTAAGTCTCATCAGCGTATATACTAACGATTTCCCTCCGACTGAAATCGAAACCGGGAACTTGACAAGTATAACCCCAGCAAAGGATGGCTCGATGTGTAGAATACCGTACAGACTGTTTCGACTTTATTAAGTCTCATCAGCGGTATATACTAACGATTTCCCTCCGACAGAAATCGAAACCGGGACTTCAGCAGACACAGTGAAACACTAGTGAAACACTTTTATCGCCTCGGCCACAGTACACAGCTGACCATCCTAGCGAAATTAAGCTTGTCAAATGATACTACACGTCTCTACCATAATAGGTAAGGGGGGCGTTAATAATGATAAAACTGTACTGGAGATGCTAAAACCAGATCAGTATAAACCCTCTAAAGGTTAACTCATCAACCGGTTTCGAGGTGCAGATGATACACGATCTTCGGTTCAAAAGTCCTTGAATATATTTGGAAGACAAGATCAACAATTTATAAGAAGTACCGACTGTTGGGATGTACAGTAGTACGCAGAACCGGAAGCAAGAATAATTCATTTGGAAATCCGTTAGACTAAGACGTTCAGTTATTAAACCAAAATTAAGGATTTAAACGGAATTAGTGAGCAATGTAATTAAAGGAATAGAGTTAGAACTTAATAAGATGTGTAGTCACATGAATTATTGTATCTGGGAATTAGTGGAGGTGAAGACTAATAACTATAGATAACTTCTGAATCCCTAAATTCAATCAGTAATTACTAATACAGGAATTATGAATACGTCATTAAAGGTCAGATGGATATATATATATATATATATATATATATATATATATATATATATATATATATGAAAGTACACAGTCTGTTTGATATGGCTATGCTGACTATTTTTGGGAGAATATGTGCTTAATTGAAGTCATATCTAATTTGAAAATTAATTAGTTGATAATTAATGAATTAGGCGAATATATCTCTTTAAATGTAAAGCGTAAACAAATCGAGAAAAAAGTCATTCTCTGTATGTACAT